>BGZK01000246.1:0-548658 GCA_005406025.1 Eumeta japonica
GACTGGACAAATTGCTCCATTTCGTTCCAAGTCGTATTTAGTCTATAGGTTTACGTGTTCATCGCTTAATGAGTCAGACGTGAGCATAGAACCGAGACACTTAAAACGAGAAACTCTAGGTTGAATAAAGGTACAATGAAAGATAAACAGAAAATTAGTACATTTTTATTGATAACATAAAAATTGTTGAACATTATAATTGTTATAGCCGTTTATAAATATTCATTGCAGCTCTCTAAGTTGCATCCAAAGAATTTAAAATATTTTTGAATTTTTTTATAACTGAACATTTTTACTCGAAATAATGCCCAATTATTTATCCAATAATTATAAAAATAATCAACGCACACGCGGTTGCCATCATTGTTGTTATGTTACACTTACTTCTTTGAGAGGTTACGCTTTGTGGTAAAACATATCACACGTTGATTATTAACATCTTGCTGGCTCGTGAGTTATTGAATTTTTATCTGAATTTTGTTATTTCCTCTAGACCGTTTATTTCGGGTTACCGACAGTCCAATTGAGGTTTCATTGTGGAATCCGTAAGCAACCACACCATAAAATTTATGAATTTATGGTTCGGTTGATTGCTTTAGTTTTATGGTTTTCCATTGTATTAAAAAAATAAATGATCATGTTGAAAGTCAAATTTCCTAAAAACGAGTCGCACAAAAGAACCAAACAAAAAAAAAATTGATTTCGCTGTTTTAATTAAACAGGTGTCGCGTTACCTCGTTAACGCCCTATTTGATTGAACGGCGTAAACGAACTTTTTATGTCTACAATTAATACAGGCTATCGGATTCTAAGTCTCACAGGTCAAGAGGAGTCGGTCCTATTGAGTGCGAGTATAACTTGGTTGAATAACCAATTGAATCTGAATTTGTATATTTCTTTGAATGCAAAAAAAAATAGACTAAAAACATTTTAACATTAATTTTAGTGTTAAAATGTTAGTATTTTCTTTTTAATATTACGTAAGAAAAACCAATTGCCACATGTATGACGGCGCATCACATGAGACCGATTCGACTAATTTGGTTGATTTATTTTTTGTTGTGTTCGTTATTGTCACAATAAGGTTTATATGAAAGAAAATTTAAATTTAAGCTTTTTGTTTATCTGTTGCTCCGGAACAGCGGAACCGATCACGATGCGACTTTCACTAAAAGGTAGAGGAGCTTATTGGGCTAGATTTAGGATACTCTTTATCATAGAAATGCTTAGTATTTCTGTGTGAAAATTGAAAAGTCCTAAGGTTCGGAATCTATCTTCTATATATATATAGGTTGTCTTTGTTCGCCAATCACTTAAAAACTACTAAGCGTATAGACATGGGACTGGGACCATTCGATGCGGAATGATTTGTAGATGGTTCTAGGCTACTCATTTTTAGAATTCCGTAAATCCTTCGTCATTTTATTTCATAATAAAAATTACCCAGCGAAGCGGGTGGGTCAGATAGTATGGAACAAAATAAGAATCGAGATCTAGATTGGGACGAAATCGAGATTGAGAAGCGGGATCGGAATCATGATGGACACAGAGTCATCAGTCGATACAAAAGATGTAGTATTTCATTCTGTGTCCACACGGGCGGAGCCGTAGACGAAAGCTATCTATAATAAAATTATTAAGTGTTTGATTCTTTTTTAGGGTTCCGTGAGAATCGCAAAGGACTTTTATACTTTAACCGATTTCATTATAGTTTATATGAAGAAACTTGAAGCTAATGAAATGATATACAATACATTTTTAGAGTTAGGAGAGAATTACTAAGAATTCTTAGAGTTTAACCGATTTAAGTAAATTTTGGTATGAAGATAATTTAAAGCCAATGGAAGGATACATGATACATTTTTCAGAGTTTCGTAAGGATTACTAAAAACCTTGATAATTAAACTAATTTCTTAATATGGAAATAGCTGGAAGCCAGGGAAATATAGAAGACACATATTTTAGGGTTCCTCAAACATTACTAAGAACCCTTATTATAATTTAACTAATCTTGTTTTTTTTTTAAATAATACAGAGAGAGTTTTTAGCGTGATTTATGGGTTCAGTAGCTGTGATCTGCAATATTAATAAGCATCCTTCTAATTTGAATAACTTCAATGAAATTTTGCATATACATAGCCTAAATAAAGGAAAATTATGTAGGCTGTATTATTTTTAGTTTCACTGTTAAGGGCTCAATAAAATTACTAAAAATCATTGTAATTCAATCAATTTTTCGAAAGTGCTTAGTTTTTCTTTATTAATTTATTTTGTTGCTCAGATCTCTGAAGAAATGATTAAGAACTATATTTATAGTTCAGTTCATTGAAGACGAAATGAGACTTGTCAAGTCAGGGGGCGAGTGTGTAACGACCTGTAATAGTTTTTATTGCAGGAAATGATGTCCGAGAATAAGGCTTAAAAAACAAAGAGGAAAACCACGCCAACGCAAGAATCGGAACAAACGCTAGAAGCTTAGTCCACTTGGGCGAAGTTGTGGGTGGAAAGCTACTAAGTATATATTTCATCACATTTTATATATATCTAGATGATAAAAGAGCTTTACTATCACATCTTCTTTGAATCACGTAACCAGTAGTGTGGTATCAGTCCGCTACTCAATTATCGTTATACTATTGTCGATAATTTCATACTTCAATTGTGAATTTTGGGTGGATGGTTATGTTCGCCCCTCACAGCCACGATTTCGTCTTGGACCGTGTACACGGCGGAGTTACAGCCGCGTCTGTGGTCACACGTCCAGCGCACTTTCAGGCCCTGCCTTCTATGTATGCTGTACCTGTATCCTTGAACGGTTAGAGCCGGTTGTCCTCTCGCTGTTTTTGGAAAATATGGTGTGTCATCTGTTGGAGATAAAGGATATTAATGAATAGTTCATATGGACTTCGTTTTCGGTCCGTTGCATTGAAGAAGCGAGAAGAGTAGCTTGTAGATGTGCACAAAGAAATTTTAATACGTCATCATTTCACCCAACTACTGAGAAATTAAGGAAGTGATTATCATAAATTTAATCGATTTAACAATGATAGATTGTTATGATGTATATTCGATCGTAGCTGAAAAGCTACTGAACCAATATTTATAAATGAGGTTTCAATGGTTTCGTCATTAACATAAGAATATTGCAATATCATGCCTATAAAAATATTAACAGAATGTTTGTACAAATACATATAATAAAATCATAAAATCATATGTACTTAAACATTTTTTCAAAATTATAATTTATACACTTTGTAATTATGCTACCGACGCCAAAAAAACTTTAAAATTTTTATCTGTTTGTCTGTGCTATTGTGTATGCTAATCTCAGAAACGGCTTAACGAATTTTAGTATGGTTTTTATTAAAGTATTGTGACAAGCTTCCCGTAATATTTAGTGTATATTTCATTCCAATCTATGTATTTACAAACAATAAAGGTATGATAAAATATATGCATTATGTTAATATGTACATCAATCTCTTGAATAATAATTCAAGAGATTGATGAATTGATGATGATGATGATCAAGATGATAAATATATTTGGTATTCAGTAGCTTGATTAAAAATAATTAAATACATTAATTTCTGAACACTACATATATCTCTAAATACACTTATTGGGTAACTTAGATTATTAAAGTTAGAAAAAAGTTTTGTACATAACTTTCCTTGGTGTTATTGTGTTTGACTAAAATCCTGTGCTTAAAAGGATTACTTCATTCTTATTAAGAGTAAGCTATAATGGGTAAGGTGTTATTAAGTTGGTAGGAATTTTTATTTTTATTGTGTGTTTATAAATACATTATTATGGTTATATGTATACCGTATGGAATCGCCTTTCTGCAAATATTCATAATCTCCTTCTTTTTAAAACAACTTTTTTAAAAAACATGGCTATGGTTTCTTTTTTCAACAAAAAGAAACCATAGTCATAAATGCTCATTTCTGAGAAAAACAAGTCAGAACGTGAACGTGTAAACTCACGAGATACAACCTTAGCCCTAGAGACAGGTGACATGCGAGCAAAACCGAATATCTTCTAAGGCTACATAACCCAATAACCATTAATTACTTCCCAAGGAACAATCTAGTTTGTTTTATACTTTTCAATTACTTTTATTAGGTATAGTGCATAGTTAAAAACTAAAACCTGTTTTCGGAATTATTTTTGGTTAAAACAACTAGATAACTTACTCCTGTATCATATAATAAAATACCGCAAAATTAGTGCATAAATTAATTCTCAAAAAGTCACAGGTTGAATCTAGTTTAATAAAAAAATAAAATGACGAACCTTTGTGAACTTTCTTCAAATTAAAATAATGAATGGATGTATAAATTTACAAAAAATATCTAATTGTGTGTGTGAGCTACTATCTAAGAGGGCGTTATAAATGATGAAAAATTTAAAAACAGTTAGTATCAAAAAAATGGTTTCATTCTAGTTCCATTTGCATAAACATTTAGTTATAAACATTTCAAATATGATCATTTTTCGGGGGCGGATGATTATGGTCCTTCTTCATCAGCACTATTTCATCTTGAATCGTGAACGCCACCGCCTTACATCCCCGCCTGTGGGCGCACACCCAACGCACTTTACCAGCGCGCCTTAACTGGATGTTATATATGTATCCTTGTATTGTCAACGCTGGTAGGCCTCTTCTCGTCTTGGAAAAATAAGGAGTTGATTCTGTAATCATAAGACGTTCTACGTTATTATTGTTTTAATAGTTCTACAATCCGGATTAATGTTTTTCTACAAACCAGGTGTTGTATATATGCCATCAATATATTAGAATGCCGTTCATCAAATCGTCAAAAATGAATGAATAAACGTCTGATTACTCCATAAGTTTCGTTCACTATCGATATTATGACACGTGAAGCTTGAACTAACCTAACAATTTCGATATACAAAGTTTTTATTTTAATTTAGGTAAAAATTGAATGATCACAAACTCTAATTAATTTATTGATTGAGATTCTTTTATCTTTATTATCAACGGTTCAAATTATATGTGCTTGTTGTGAAAATAATTAATTCAATCCCATGGAGACGGAATATTGCTGATCAATGATTGACTCCCATGGGAGCTTAAACACATTCAAATCTCAAGTGAATCTAACTACTATCATCACGATGTCAATTTCATCAGACTCTTTTCTTGGATAGTGTATAAAATATTATTCTATTTGCCTTTATGGTCTCAATTCAAATAGTGTTGATGGATATACAAAATTTTACTATAATAACTATATTTTTATCTTCAAGAAATGGGTAAAAGTTGACTATCCTCCGTCCACTGAAATGTACGTAACCCGCTGCGATGCAACGCTTTGAGCGATACTTAATAATGCTCTGTCCGCCTATTTTAAAAATATGGGGATTGAATTTATTTTATAATCCCTTATTATATTCACATAGTGTACTTAATTTATTCTTTGCCTTGTCGTCTTCTCATTTGGGATCGTTTCTCTTTAGACGCTTGCCTGTAACATGTATTAATATGAAACATGCAACCTATCGCTGACTCTCGAATCTGTTCTTCTACTACGAATCCCCACCCAATAAATTGAATATTGATTCGAGGGGATTAACAAATATCGAACACCGAAGTAAAGTTTAGTATTTTATTTATCTTAGTCCGCTAAGTAGTTATGCTATTATTTTTACGTACGTTTCGTGACAGATCAGCAGATACTCAGGTAAATGCAGACAGTCACATATACCAGGGTTTCAGGAGTATTAAACCTACCAATGGATGAATTAGCTCACGTGAGATGCAGTCATGCAATGAGTAATGCGTCAAAAAATGACAGAAGTTCGTCCATCAGCAGCCACAGGCTATTATCGCCAATAGACATGCTTATCAATTGTCATAGACTAACCATCACCAAAGCATTGCTCAAATTGTTTCAGGCAAGCATCCAACAACGTCAATTTGTAAATATTAATTTGATTGTTAAGCATGTTATCATTGTCATTATGTTATAACATTTCTAAATTTTCCGAAACGTTTAAATGTAACCCCTTCTCACACAGAGGGAAAACATCGAACTTGTGATTGTTATTAAATTTATGGTCAGTTTCTTTCAAATGTTTGGCAAAATGAGATCTGTCTATTTTATGTTTTTAAAAGCCAAAATATGTTCTATGTATATTGTTTCAAAACAACGTCCAATTTTTCCTATATATATCGATTTACATTCATCACGAGGTAATTTGCAAATTCCAGATTTGATATATCTATGCAATTTGTCCTTATTGTTACATAACATTTTTAAAATTGTTATTTGTTTTAAACGCTGTATAAAATATTATGTTTTTTTAAAATATTTTTTAAATTCTATCCGAAATTTTTCCATAATTTGTTAAACTATTTGTTAAAAAGTATTACTAAGATATTGTTCTTAATAATACTTTTTTGCTTTTTATTGATGACTCCATCAATACATTTTTTACTGTATCCATTTGTTAATGATATATTGTAAATGGTGTTTAATTCAAGGGAGCAGTTATGATAATTAAAGGGTTTACTGAATAACTGATGTATCATAGATTTTTATGTCGATAATTAGTATTGCCATGGATAACAAGACGAAATAGGTATTGTAGAATTCGTGCAAGTGGATTTTCTGTATATTTTAAATTTACGTTTATTGTTTATTCTTCTAATAGTGAGATCTAAAAAAATTCAAAACTTATTTATTTCTTTCTCAATTTTAATCTGGATTTTAGAATGTATACAAGTATTATTTATATAATTTTGAAACCATTCTAATTCTGTCGAATTACCCTGCCAATATATAATTATTTCGTCTACATATCTAAAATCATACAAAATAATATTATTATCATTTATAATCCCATTAATTTTATTATATCGTTCACCTCCTCTAGATGTATCTTTTGTTTTTCTAACTTATCTTTAATAATTGTTAAGTATTCTTAAAATGGAACATCAGTGAATAAACTGCCAACGTCGAACGAAATCAATTTAGTATTATTTGGAAGGATATCATCTTTAATTTTATTTCCTAGGTCTAAATTATTAATTAAACTATACTTTCGATTGAATGCAGTTTTTCTTAAATGCGGTTATTTATGTATTTACCTAGATTATATGTCGGTGCTTGTACATATGATACTACTGGACGGATCGGGTCACTCTTTTTATGTACTTTTGGCAAACCATACAATCTAAGAGCTTGTGGATTAATCCGTATCAAGTTTCTTTTTTACGATTCTATTGGGAAAAAAAATTAGGAGATGCTAAATTTTGTTTAACTTTGCAATATATTTATTGGTAGGTTCATACTTTAGTTTTTGGAACAAAATAAGGACAATCAACTATGGCTGCCAAGAGTTATATAACTATTATTGTTTACATGTTTGGTTTGTTATTTGTTTCCAATAAATGATAACCGATTTAAAAATGATGTCAGTGAAAACAATCGGAAATCGGAAATGAATTATAAAAGGTCGTATTTAGATACTGCATCTGTGATATTGAAGTCAAAATTAACCGTCAATTTCGACCGTATTCGTTAATTTGCTTTTGCGGATTAACGTGATGAAAATTATAAAAAAATATGCGTGGAATAAATAATGTTTTAAAATTGATCCCTAATAAGTTATTTGAAGTTTGGTTAATGGTCGATAACGGTGTAGTCGCTTCTAGGATTATTATTGTATTTTGGCGAATGGAGAAGCCGGCAACGGTCTTCTTATAAAATCTTAAGCAGACCAAACTGGCGGCATATGGGAAAGGGCCAAATTTAAAGCATCCGAAACAAATGAGCCTGCATGAAAAGGTGTTGGATGTCAGTGAAGCAAGAGAGATATACAAATATCGTACCTCGTGGAAATTTATAGTCTCCGTCTATATTTCTAGGAAATAGACGTGAGTTTAAAATAATAATAGTTATTAATATAATTATCAAAAATAATTTTATAAATAGCGAATTATTTATTTATGTTATTTACATTCATTAACCGTATATACATAAATATTTCAATAACACAAAAAATGTGAATATCTACTTTATTAGTTACTTTACAAAGTATTTTACATCTACAAAATAACATTATCTATGTTCACGATTGTCTTATACGAGTTCTTATGAAAATATGTCTCATATAAAAGATTATTTCCTATTACAATCACAAATGACAAGCTTATTTCATCACATTCCTTATAATAAGATGTTTCTGGGGCGTGATAGTAACTCTATTTATAGAATTGAACACTTTTATAAAAAATACATCTATGAGCGCGTGGGAAGAAAGGTTCTAGAGTGGCGATCAGGAACTGGACGTCGCAGCGCGGAACAGCCTCCCACCACGTGGCCTGGCGAGCTAGCTGGTCAAGACGGCGGGTCACGAATGGTCACAGGTGATCCGGGATTGTACATTGTGAAAATATAGAAGGAAGGATAATAGGAAGGCTTATGTCCAGCAATAGAAAAATGGTACAATTAATATACAAACATCTCAGATGGCCATCGTCGCCAACAAATATAGAAATATTTTTTTTACAGAATGTTGATTTATACTACTATAACATGAATTATCGACGAAATATTCTTCACGACAACTCAAAGAGGACAACGCGCTTTATGGTTGAAAGGATACAAATTCACTACGCACTACGGTTATGATAGGAAAATGAGGTGGTAGTGCGCGCACCGCCAGGGATGTCGGGCGTACGTTTACACGATAGACGACGTCGTCGTTAATAGACGTTGAATAGCTTCGCGTTCGTAACAAACGATTCATCAACTATATATACAAGAAAAATGCTTCATATGGAGGAGTTCTACTTTTGTTATGATAAAAAAAAAATAAAATATCGTATAGAATATTAAATTATGTAAACATTATGCTTGTTTAAAAATTTGTATCAGGCGGGGGGTGATTGTGCTCCCTTTTAAGGGTGACGATTTCGTCTTGGATGGTGTAGGCGGCCGCCTTGCAGCCGCGCCGGTGCGCGCACAGCCAGCGCGTCTTCAGACCGATCTTCATGTGAACGCTGTACTTGTACCCTCTGATGGTCAAAGCCGGCTGTCCAGTCCTCGTCGTGGTAAAATACGGCATATCGTCTGACGAATATACATACAAATATATGTATTTATTTATTGCAATAATACAAAATATAACAAAATCTTTTATTTGGGTAAGAGTTCAAGTTTCGGATAATCGTCAATTTTCATAATTTCATTTACATAACATCAAATTGGAATTTTAAAACATATTTTTCTTACGTTTTTATTTAAAATGTTACAAAGGGTTTAGCTTTAAAGGTCAATGAAATCAAAAAATATTTTTCTGTTTTCATTTTTAATGTTCAAACAGTCTTTTTGTCTTTATGCACTATTACAAAATTATTTATTCTTACATTGCACTATTATTCTAATATGATGGGATCAATGGAATGAAAGAAATACGTTTTCATGATTTTTAACGATTAATAGAATTAAACAGATTATTTTCATATTTTTATTTTCAACGATACAACGGCATGGTTTTCTCTTTGCGAGACAATGGAATGAAATGTTCACTTATTTAATATTGTGAATAAAAGAATATTTTTCTATTTTACCTTATTCTTATTTATGATATTTGGCAAACGAGGGATTTAAATACACAAACATCCACAATGGCTGTTTGGGCTCGAATATACTAATAAAAATGCTCGGTATGCTTGTCCAGCCGCATCCAATCTTCGAGTCAGGGGGGTCACGCATATGAGGTTCACTCAGGACAAAACTCTAATTCGATTACAATACTAAGACAAAGACTCAGACCAGGGAGGGTCATGGCCCCCATGACCCTCCTGGATCGGTCTTTGGTGCGTGTGCTCATTCTTCGTCTTAACGACGACGTCGTCTATCGTGTAAACGTACGCCCGACATCCCTGGCGGTGCGAGCACAACCACCTCATTTTCCTATCATAACCGTAGTGCGTAGTGAATTTGTATCCTTTCAACCATAAAGCGCGTTGTCCTCTTTGAGTTGTCGTGAAGAATATTTCGTCTATGAAAGATAATAACGAATATTTGTTATCACTGATTGTTATAGTTAAATTAAAATTTATAAATTTTATACCGTATTTCAACTCGATATCTGCGCGCTGTCTTAGGAGAAAATCAGGCGTCTGTATAAATAGACCGTGGGCTCGGTCCTTGGATCCTCGGTGGACAAGGCCCGCGTAGGGTCAAGTGAGAGGCGCGGTCGGACGAATTTCCAATTGTTAGGAAGTAACTGCGCGTGCTCGCCTCGTTCCGCTTATTATTGGAGCTTAGATCAGTAGCGCCGTCATTTCGAGCGATAGGACAGCATCCTATTCTTAATTCCGTGCTTCGTCTGTGTTTCGTTTAGAGTACGGCTGCTGCCGCTCTTTTTGAAGTTCGTCGTCTTGATGACCTTTTATTTTGCGTAGCGATGGTCAATTTTCACGTATTTTCTAAAATAAGACTGTTTATTTTAAATTTATAAAACAAAAAATGTATAGCTTGCATTTTTTGATTTTTCCTCCAATAAGTGACCTCCATATTCAAAATTCATTTATTTACGAAACACGTCCATGTTTAGACTACAGAAATTCATATGAGTACCAACTTTTCGCCTTAATCGGTCCAGTAGATTCAGAACGAATCGGTTGTAACAAAAGGACAAACAGACACAAAATATGATCCTATAAGGCTAAAGGTTCCGTTTTTACATTAGAGGATACGGAACCTTAAAAATATGTTTATTTGTGGGTTAGGCTGGATTAGAATTTCCATTAGAAGTCGTAAGTGTAAGATAAAGACGGCGTCTTTTGGAATAATTTTGTTAACGAATTTGACTCATTTTACAATAATTAAATTTCACTTTTACAATTAGAAATAATAAAAACCAAAAAATCTCGATTGATGACTTTACGGAAAATATTTTATTAATATTACTAGTGATTTAAAATTTAAATAGATTGAAATATACACATTTCTTTGTATTATTGAAAGTGATTTTTGGATCGGAACTGGGTCATTTCTAGCCACAAGCATCAATCATTGTAATTACTAAAAAAAAATATAGGGGCTAGTTTTTTAACTGAACTCATGTCAATATGCGTACAAATACTGTATGTATTTAGAAAAATAAATTGCAAAATGTAATACATTTTTCAAAATGTTCACCAAAAAATGCTTTTGTTCTGTTGCGATTTAAAAAAAAAAGAGTATGCATTTCTATTTTTTTATACATAACATATAATTAGCCTTATTATTTTCTGAAGATTTAGTACTTAATTAATTTTCATCTCAATTTTCTGATTTGTAGTATGCGATGAAATAAATTTCTGAACATTTCACCAGCAAAACACAAAAGTGAGAATGCCGAATTTATTTCTGAACGACTCGAGTAATACATAATATGAGGAAATACTTTGATTAAGTGGAATAGAATTCAAAACATTAATCATATTTGTTATACTTATAATTTATCTAATAAAAAAAAATAAAATAACAAATCATTCATCATCATCAGTATTTGTCTTCACAAATCGGACTATTAGAAAAATGACCATTTGAATACATTCAAAACGTCGACAACCTTTCTTTTTGTGGTCGCCGTATATCGCGAACGCGTTCACGATTGGCTGCAGCTGACTCCAATTTACTTAAACGTACTTATGTAGCGCAACGCAAAAAAGTGCAACCGCAACGAGGAATGTTGACCGCTGTATATTATGCGCTAGACTTAGTGTACACTTCTCGATCTATCTGTCTCGTTATTTTTTTAAGAATTTTAATAATCATTAAAAAATGTTTATTTACAAGTTATAAATATTTCTTAGCATTCATTTACTTATATTAATATTATTTATTTAATTACTTTCAAACATTTTAATTAATTTCATTGTTAGTATTCAATTCGTGAAATGTATTTATAAACTCCGTTCTAAATAGATCTCCCAAAGACACCTCATTTTTTTTGAAACAGGAATTTAACTAACATTTGTGGTCATTTTTTGTAATATATCTGTGGTTTCTGTATGATAGCGTTTAAACAGCTTTTCAGTCTAAGTGTAACAATAGAAGAAAAAAGATGAATTTAAATCGATACAATAAAAAAAAAAATTAATATATAAATTTCTTATGATGACAAAATAATAATAAAAGATAAGCTCTCTCATATTTAGAACATTGTATATTCTTGCTATCGATACCTACTACATACATTATTTCCTATAACTCTACACGGATGAAGTTGGAGGCAGCTGTCACCTTAAAATCTCATAAAATAAATTTCCTAAACACCATAATGATTTGTAAATATTACTATACAATGAGATAAAAATTATGATATCTTCAATCTTATTTCATATACCAATAAAAAATTGTCGGTTTTAATGATTAGTACCAATAGCATCATTTCTTTAATATAGCCGCGTCAAAAATATAAAGTAAAAAGAAATAGCACTCAAAATATGTGGTACACAAAATCTTGCGCCGCGTGCGCATGCGCGTTGCGTATTTGTGTGTGTGTGTGTGTGTGTGTGTGTTAGGTCGAGCGCGGAGGCAGCGCGGCGTATAAAACTATCAATCTCCCAAACAATTTAACACCTAGAAATAAACAATAAAAGAATGAAAAGAAACTGAGCAGTCAGAGCTATATTAGTATATTAAGAAACTTCTAACTAGAATTTTTAAACGAACAATTTTGATTTCAATATCAATTTATTTTGTAATATTTGTGATTTGCATATAACTTTATATTCTTTTACCTGTGTTAATATTTTTTTCTGGTACTACATATACCAACTGTTATTGCACCGTGTTACCGGCGTAAGTCGATTACGTCACTTTAAGAAGAAACGATCCGTTTTGATCTCGAACATAAAAAAATATAATCTCTCTGTTGTGCATATGTCGGTCGATTCACAAATTCAAAGAAATTTTTTTTTTCTTTTGAATCTACAACATAATTTAGTTTACAAAACCTGGAAAACTAATTTCACCTACACATAAAAAACGAATAATTTAGAAATCACGCTTCCCGAGCTGAAACTATGACAAAAAACGTCACTAAAACTTGTCCTGACTAAACCTTCATATTTTTCAAAACCACCTTTTGGATTAAATAAGTGGTTTTAACATATGCCAACAACAAACCCACAAACAGATAACAAAATAAAAAAATAATATTTTATTACTTTCTATTAATTAATTTTCATGCACCCAATACATTTTTTTTTGCAAAAATCTCTAATGCACTAACATAGAAAGTTTACGATTAATAAAGATAAGCAAAAAAACAAGGATAATTTTCAAATGTTCTTTTTTTAATCAATTAGTAAGTATTTGAAATTTATTATATCATCTAAGCCATACGAAATATCAATTCATTTATAATAACTTAAAATGAAACTTTAAGTTATTTTGATCGAATCAATCTTAAGTTTGGTAACTAATGTCGATGACCTCACTTGGACAATATCTATATTATATTTAGCTTTGTCAACGTATGCCCGTAGATATCAGCAGGATGGTTGTGATCTTCGCTCAGTTCTACCACTGCTCGATTTTGGGTTATAGCGTAGCCTCTGCATCCGCGAGCGTTGTGTGCACATCTCCAGCGCATTTTTTCATTTTCATAATCCACATTACTTTTTCTGTGTAAATCGCAAATGTAAAATTTGTATCCTTTTACACATAGAGCCGGACGGCCTTGTCTCGTAATAATAAAGGTCGCCTTATCTGTAAAGAAGTAATCAATACTGAAATTAGAAAAGTTATCCTATGAGGCAAATGATTAAGCGAAAGCGTATGTGGTCCTCGGAAATATATTTTAAACATTAATTAAACCACAAAAGTCAATATTTCATATCGAACAATTGATGAACTGCCATCGAGTGTTTGATTAATCTGACACGACCATACCAAATTCGGCATGGAGAATTTCTAATTTCAAGCCTTAGTTGCAATGACCTAAATTAGAACTTATAAAGAAAAAAAAAACTGTAATATGGAGGAAATATTTTCTTGGTCATCGTAAATACATTAATTACATTTTTCACTGTATTTGAGAGCATTTTTCCTTAATCTTTTTTTATTACTTTTTATTTGCCTTTACAAATGGAAACACTATTATTAACTGAAGTTTTATAAACAATTTCAGAGTTGTTCGCGGATAAAATATCGTTGTAGTTTATGAGAATTAATCCTACATTTGGTAAGTAATAACAATGATCTCGATTTATCCATATCTTTATTGTATTGAGTTTTGTCACAATATGCTCATGAGCACCTATCTGCTGGATGATTGTGGTTTTGACTCATTTCTATCACTGCTCGATTTTGAGTTACAGCGAAGCCTTTACATCCTCGAGTAAAAGATACACATCTCCACCGCATTCTTTTACTTTCATAATCCCTCCTTCTCATTTTCTGGAACCCTCGAACGTAAAATTTGTATCCTTCTACACATAGTGCTGGACGTCCATTTCTTGTTTTCACAAAGGTTGCTTCAGCTATGACAAAATAATCAATGCGAAAATTAGACAAAGCAACAAAGCCTACAAAGAATGTTATTTATTTAAAGCTGTAGTAGTTGAAATCGATTACTATCATTAAGCATACATTGCTAACCTACTTAAAATTGGTTAGTTTATAAACGAATAAAACTGTCAGACTCTGTCAAAAGCGCCTCACGTCCAACACTATCACACATTCAACATTGAAACTATGTAAAAGTTAATGTACACAGATATTATGGACGTAATAGAGTTGTAATTAGCTCTGGGTGCCTTGAGAAAATTCAGCCTTTTCAGTTGTTCCCGCTGAACTTCTTTCAGTGAAGCGATGATCATTGTCGTGAACGTTTGGGATGTTGGTGTGCGCCGTGAGCCACTTTTGAACCGGTTTCAGCTAATTGCTGACACTTTGCCGATTCCACTACAGCCATCACCAGACTTTACAATATAAAGAAAAATTGTACTCACTATTCAAACCAGCAAGAAAGCGAGTCGGATCTTGAGTTCCGGGGCACTTTTTCACCTTCGTTCTCACTGGATTTGTACTTTAAGTACTGAATTTTAGTTTGCTTATGCTCTAATCCATGTAATATGTGTGCTATCAAATCAAATCAGCTGTTTCACTCTTCTTTTCACCCTTAAGTATGATCCCAAAAGTACTATGTCACTTTTACCAAACTAATCAGCTAAGATTGATCTGTTCAACAGCTGAAAAATATATTAATCAATTAAGCCGTTATCGCGTCTTTTCGTCATGTTCCGTCGAGCGTGTAAAACTAGTATTTTTTGTCTCACCCTATCTATATCGATTGATTGCTACAATGCAATATAAAGTGATATCGAAAGAGGCGTTAGAAACGAGATACAGTCTTTCACATCGTGTCTAAATCTCGACCAAAGACAAACTAGAAAGAGTATGTGGGCTGGGCGAGCTTCACACTCGTCCGCCATTATGGAACAAACTGAACAAATAATACGTAATACACCTGGCAGCCGGTTTCAATGATGAAGGCCGATCACGCAGTCTGATTGAGGCCGATCGATCTGATGAACCACGCGGAAAATTGTTTTGGACAATCATCAGGGTCGATAGATGGTAATTAATTTGATGAATGACTACATCTAATCTAGCTAGATTTGGACATGGCTGTCGATGACGTTGAAATTTTTATTAAAAAAAATATATTATTAATAACTTTTGAGATCGACATTTTAGTGACATTTGCCATCAAACATTCAAGAATCTATTTCAAACCTAATTTTGGGAAAAAAATATATATGTGCGCTTTCCTGGGTCATGATCAAATTCAGAAGTTAAGTAAAGAGAATTATTAAAAATTGAATGGAATACATTTGTTTCAAGGTTTAAAAGGCAGATAAAATACGTTCCAAGATATTTAGAATTATATAACGAAGATATCTTTAAATATAAAATTGTCACATATTTCTTAACAAAGCATAAAAATAATATACATAGAAAATAAATGGCGTTGGTGAGAGGACACGAACTTGCGATCTTCAGATACATAATGTCCAAGTCCAGATACAAACAAAAAATGTAAAACAAGTTTGAAATATAATTTGCTTTAAGTTCTTCTTCGTGGGTACGTATGTGTGTAAGATGATAATAACAATTAATTACGTGCCCATCTACGGTGTCTGACAACTGCGTTGGTTCTATTGCAAAATTCAAATTTATCTTCATTTCACAGGTTATTAATACGTCATAAAATTTTAAGAATTAACGTTTTACTACTTTGCCACTTTCAGCACTCGTTCGGAAGGCAGTTTGCCTTCAAGAAGAACGAGCAAGAAACTTAAGGGTAGCTCGTTTTAAATTTTAATACAATATTATTACACAGTCAAAACATATATAAATATACAACATGAAAAAACAAACTTTCAAAAAGTTGAGCTGGGTACCTCCTTGAATATTTGTGATTTAAATATTCACAAATTGTATAAATACCCTTTTTCGACACACATTTGCTTAATAATAATTTTAAATTTACTTAAGGTTCGATTTGTATATTTTCAGGGACCTTATTGAACATGCGCACACAATGCATTTGTGACTTTATGTAGTCGACTAACATGCAAACACAGTTTATTTTTTATTTCTTGCATTGAATCTATGTCTAACACAAATTCTCTCGAACATTTCTATATTCCTTTTTGCATGTATTTAACTTTCGTACTTGAATTGAGATGCCACAGTTAATATATCAATACCTCGATATATCATATAGGATATCACTGATATTTCTGTGTTAACCTTCGTTATCTTTTATACAATACGTTAATTTTAAGCAATTCAATACTAAAAGAGGGTAAAGATACCTTGCACACACGTTTAGGGTTCCGAGACAAAATAGCGCAAACGGAACCCTTACAGGATCGTCATGTCTATCCATCCGTTCGTATGTCACACGCATTTTACTTAAAAACCACAAGATGTATATTGATTGAAATTTTAAGTAAAGGTGTCTTGTATAAGCGATTACTTAGCTTCGTATTTAAGTAACAAAAATGAATTTTTCTGATGGGCAGCACTCTGTACATGCAATAGAAGCTGAAAAAAATTTTTTTCAGTCAACATCAATGTGTAGCACATACTTCGTAGTTCTTTTAGAAACATTTTAAAATTTCTAAGCAATTTTTTTGATAAAGAGTTAAAAAATTTACAAATGTAACACATAATAAATACTTTCAATGAAAATTATTTTGAACATGATCGGATATACCGTTTTTGAGTTATTTTCAAAAAAATTGAGTTTCTTAACAAAAGGTCTTAAAAAGCCGTGTCATGAAGATAAGGTATTTTCCTGACGCTTTATAGTTTACATTATTTTGAGAGTAATATTCGACACACCTACTTATTTCTCTAATTATTCGTGACTAAAGTGCTTATACTTATTATGTCCTGGAAACATGGAAAAATTATAATAATGTAATAAATAACAAACACTTTTTCCATCTGTAGGGGCCGTCAATTTTTTCATAGTAATAAGTAAACAGCCACGGAACCCTACATTATCTTGGCCAGTTTTTTTTAATATTCTGTTTATAGTTTTAAAATATTTCGAAATTCGAAAAATTCATAAAACTTGAACCTCTCGCATGCCTTAATGTTGCATTGCCTTTTCTACTCATTGACGTTCATAAAATTTAAATACGCACCGAAGGACGGCCGACGGTTTTAGCGCGGATCAGAGAATTGTAATCCGTTATTATATAGTGAAAAGTCAATTACTAAATTTTCTCTGCGATACCTTTTTAAAAAAAATATCATAATTAAAAAAGTTTTCAATCGAAACATTTATTTTATTATTTTAAAACAATACAAAAATATTTACTTAACCTTAATAAAACGTTGTCCTGTATTTATAAGGTCATATATATTTTATGAAAAGAAAGATTCATTAGCATATCAACAACACAATCACAATTATTAAAAAAAATGTATATGTCAGCACTTTAAAAAAAAAAATTGTTACATTGAACATTTAATAATTTATATACCAAGCAGATTTTTAACACAATTTATACTTTTTGTTCTCCACTCCACAAAAAATGTTTCTACTTTTTTATTTATTAAGGATATCCAACAAGAAATACAAAACATGGTTTGAGTATCTTACAACATGTTTTCTTGATTATAGAAAACCACAACATGCAATGACATTAATGAGGAACATCAACAAATTACTATTCATTAGACACTTATAACCAAGATAAAGCGTTCAACATTAAATAGCATTAATTTGGTCGTTTAGGTAGTTCACCACTCTCGACAATTCCATTAAATATCATTTAATAAAATAATTCCAGGAATTTTCTTAAATTAACTAGCAGTGGTCATTTATAATATCAAATCCATCTTTGAACACTTTCTATCCTTTTAAAACACACACACACACACACACACACATATATATATATACGGATTATATATAAGATATAGATATAATAAGGATTCCAAACTGTACAAAAGAATTCAAGATATGAGCGAACTAGATAATTGACTTTCTAAAATTCTGTAGTAATAAAGCCCGTAAAATGCCATGAAATCTGTTATTAAACTGAGTGATTTATAACATATGTGACTGGAATATGAAATGTAGGTGACACTTAAAATGTTTAGAACTGATTATTTAGAAACTGTAAATGGAAAAAAAAACATATTTATATTTATAAAGTGGAACACTTTGCCAACCCTATTATGTGTACTCCATTCAACTGTCATTCCTTTTTAAATATTGGCGGCAAAAATAAATGTTTGTCTAAACGTCAACATGAATATAACGCGAGAAAAATTTCCTACAATAATTTTCTATGTTTTTCGGTGCCATTCAAGCCAACAAGAAAATTATGATAACAGACTTAGGACTTTCATGATGAAGCTTCATCCCTTGCCTTTATTTATAACTGATTTACTAAGTTCAAACGTGGTGGAACTAACTGACTGACGATCTGCGTGAGGGTCGTCCTTCTACGGCGACGCGAGAAGACGTCAGTGCTGTGCGGCTCATGATAGAGACTGACGAAAGAGTGACCTAACAGCAAATTCGGACAAGCTTAGGCATTGGTATGAGTTAAGTGCAAAAAATCTTTAATCGACATTTAGCGGTCAGGAAGCTTTGTACTCGATCGATACCTCATAATTTAATTGAAGCTTAAACACTCGGTAGTGTTAATTGGTGCCGCGAAATGATGCAAAGATTTTCCGATGGTGATTTAAACGCTGTATATGACATAGTTGCAGGTGACGAAAGCTGGATTTACTGTTGCGACCCCGAAACCAAAAGACAGTGTGCTTTGTGTGTGTTTCACAGCGGGTATTTCTTCTCGAGGAGTTGCCTACTAAAGTAAAACGAGATTGAAGTGATGGAAAAAAGATAGTGGCCTTTTTCTTTCAAGTGACAGACAATTATGCAACAATTGTTTTAGAAGATAAAAAGAACAGTCACTGCAGGCTGGTAAACTAACATTTGCTAACATTCGTCTGCCTCTCCTTTTACAAAAACTTCGAGAAAAACGACCTCACGGTAGGATTTCCCTTCCTCATGACAACACCTCACCACATACCGTTAGACAAACAAGTAACCATTTGGGGACGTTAAGTATAGAAATACTGGTTCACCTGCCGTGCAGCCCCGACCTTGCACCGTGCGATTTTTATTTATTTCCTGAAATAAAAGGAGAACTGCGGGGAAAGTTGTTTCACGGACGCCGAAGAAGCAGCGGCTGCATATGAAAAGGCCGTCGAAGCGGCCGCTAAGTGCGAGTGGGCAAAGTGTTCCTCTCAGTGGTTTCATCGAATGCGCTGTTTTAAAAGAGCACAATAATAAAAACAACTTGCTAGTTTGCTCAGTTTTCGATGTTCTAAGGACTTTCAGATCGATCGATGTACCCATCACTTACTGCAACGGGGAAAACATTTCGTACATGCGAAAGTAGGTTCGGCAGAATCGACAACGGCATGTGATTACTTGACGGGGCGGCGGGACTATGGCGGACGTCTTCTTTTAACGGAAATTACGTGTCCTGCAGTGTGGTCTTGTATGTTTTCCATAAATAAAAAATATAATTTGAATGTAATCATTGAATTCCTAAAACTCGGTATTTAAAATTGAATAATTTTGTTTATTATATATATATATATATATATATACATATATAATAAACAAAATTATTTATTTAAAAATATCGAATCAATCCTAAGTTTGGTAATTAATGTCGATGACCTCACTTGAACATTATCTATATTATATTTAGCTTTGTCAACGTGTGCCCGTAGATATCAGCAGGATGGTTGTGATCTTCGATCAGTTCTACCACTGCTCGATTTTGGGTTATAGCGTAGCCTCTACATCCACGAGCGTTGTGTGCACATCTCCAACGCATTTTTTCATTTTCATAGTCCACATTACTTTTTTCTGCGTAAATCGCAAATGTAAAATTTGTATCCTTTTACACATAGAGCCGGACGGCCTTGTCTCGTAATAATAAAGGTCGCCTTATCTGTAAAGCAGTAATCAATACTGAAATTAGAAAAGTTATCTAATGAGGCAAATGATTAAGCGAAAGCGTATGTGGTCCTCGGAAACATGTTTTAAACATTAATTAAACCACAAATGTCAATATTTCATGTCGAACAATTGATAAACTGCCATCGAGTGTTTGATTAATCTGACACGATCATACCAAATAATGAAATTAGAAAAGTTAAATAAATAAATAGAAATTTCAATAAGGCAAATGATTAATTGAAATCTTGTGTGTTTCTCGGGGCGATACTTGGAAAAATATTTAAAAAACTAATTAAAGCTTAAATGTCGACATTTACTATCAAAGAATCGATGAAGTGCCATCGAGTGTCCGTTTAGTCTAACGGCAGCTCTACAGTTTATATAGAAAATTTCCAGTTCCAAGTCTTAAGTTACAGTGATAACTAAATTAGGTTTTATGAAGGAAATTCTTCAATATGCAGAAAATATTTTCTTGCTCATCGTAAATACATTAAATATACTTTATAATTGCCTTTGATAGGAAAGAATCCTAATATTTTACATTTGTTTTTATAAATGGCAGCACTGTATTATTTTAGTGTTAATAGGCAAAAAAAGGATGACTGATTTGGCTCAATTCTATCATTGTTCGTTTTGAGTCATAGCTATTCCTTCTACACATAGAGCTGTGTTTTCATGAAGTTTTCTTCATCTATGACAAAATGATTATGTAAAATAATGTGTACATTAACGCCTAATGTACATCTGTAGGATACAGCCTGTAGGAGAATGAGACGGAATGCGAGAGAAAGAGATATGCGTGCTTGTATGCGACTGTGCATTGCCATTTGTTGAAATTGACAACATTTATTCTGAATAATAAAATATAGAATAACTTTCGAACTTGGTACCAATATTATAATAAATAAAACAAATAATTTTCCCACTCCTTATTTTGTATTTGTCTCATTTTCCCGCAGTTTAGTTTTCTGTAGTCTTTATTTTTATCGCATGTGAACTGCACGCATTTTTTTTTTAAATATTCTGTATTCTGATATAAGAATAATTATCAAAACCCGAACTTTTCGTGCTTTCATCTTACGCACGGTTGAAAGTTGTATCGTCTGTTGTACTAACTCACGTTTATGACCTTTATCAAATTTAAATACACAGCGAATCACAGCCAGCGGACGTAACGTTCATTAAAGAATTATAATACGTTATTACACAAGGGAAAGTGAATGTTAAATTATCTCCATAACACTTTTTAAATGAAAATCTTATTAATGAAAAACTTTTCTAATTGATACATTTTTTCAATACAACACAAGAAAATGTTTTCGTAACCATATTTAAAACTTTGATCTATAATAAAAAGGGTATATTCATTAAAAATATATATAAAGCCTAATTTTCATTCCCATTTTAACTACACAATCGCAGTCACTAAAAAAAAATTAATTACTTTTTTTGAGAACAATTTCTAACGTTGAACGTTTAATAATTTATATTATAGGCACATTTTAAATACAATGTTTATTTTATGAACACAAAATGTGTTTCTACTTTGTTACAGAATACTAAATACAAAATAGATAGTAAATTTAATAATAAACATAAATTTTCCTATCATTGTCATGTCAAAACCTGTATACTAAAGTAAATGCAAAAGGATCGTCAACGACATGTGCATTTCCTCACTGGGCCAGTGAGGCTGCGTCGTGTGCGCGTCTGCAGTGCCATCTTGTATCGTTTTTATAAACACATAACATTTGAATATATAAATTACATATAAATTATGTGCATATTATTAGCATTTAAACGATTTAAAGCAAAAAACAATGCTTAGTCACTATGTTTTACGATCTAAAGCACAAATATACTTCGAATTATAGAAAAAAAAACTACGAAATCACAACACAACAACAAAACAAAATGGCTCACGTATCTTAATAACAAGGCAGTCCTGTCTAAACGTGTTGTCTGATCGAAGAAGGAGGCGCGGGAGTCGGTCACCGCCGCTGCCGACTTCATATGTAAAGTCATAGAGTTTGATAGGTGGCGCCTTCTCTCTATTCACTCCATGGATTGCTAACAATATATAATTTACATGCAATTTATTACTAGCCAACGTACGAGCATTACAAATAGCTCGAAATTTGTTCTCGGATAAACCTTATTCTAGTTCGATCGAATCAACCCTGAATCTAGTAAATAATCCGTAACTAATAGGTAACATCTATATCGTATTTAGCTCAGTTAACATATGCCCATAGACATCAGCAGGATGGTTGTGATTTTGGCTCATTTCTATCACAACTTGGTTTTGGGTTATAGCGTAGCCTCTACATCCGCGGGAAATGGATGCGCATCTCCATCGCATCTTTTTCTTTTCGTGCTCCTTCTTTTTCATCTTGTGGTACTCGCGAATGTAAAATTTGTATCCTTTTACGCATAGAGCTGGTCGTCCGCTTCTTGTCTTCACGTAACTAGCTTCATCTATAACAAAATCATCACGAAAATTAGAGGAAGCAACAAGATTAACGAAGGCCGTGTTTAATTTGAGTAGGTAGGATTTGAAATCGATTCATTTCATTAACCTCGTAATTTCGACTCATTTTAAGCTGATAATATGAGTTGTATGTGAACAAAACTGTCCAATACTGACAAGTGCATCTCAGAATCAAGAGTGGAACTTCGTAAAAGCATAAGTGGGTAGATATTCTGAATGAAGTGATAGTTGTTTTTATGCGCGTGCAACTTTGGCTTGTAACGTATTTTTCAACGATGCGCTACGCATTCGTGCAAAGGGTTGGAATACTGGCATGCGCCATAAATCACTTTTAGACCTGTTTCAGCAAACAGCTGACGATCTGCCTATTCCACCATCATCATCGTCAGACTAGTAAATATAGAGGAAAATTGTAAGTACTGTTGCAACCAGCAAGAAAAGTAGATGGAATCTTGAATTTTAAAGTTCTGCATCACCTTCATCCTCGCCCCATATACTCTACTCCACCCTCGCCCCTCTGTAAGCGTGAAAGGTTTTAAAAATCAAACCCTTTAATCTAAAATAAATAAATCTAATAGGGTGAGCCCCTGTAGCCGGGTAACAAAAAAAGACAATACTTGTATCAATGTATACGTCTAAGAAGATAAACTTCATTATACACTTTATTTAGGTAAATTGAAGTGGAAAAATAATAGAAATAATATTAACTATTTACTCTGAATTGTAATACGATTTATTAAAAAAATTGGCAGAACAAATATTACGGTAACTTCATAAAACTATTTTGAGGTTGACGCTCTGTCTAATTGAATTTTTTTCGTTTACGATAGAAAAATTGTAATAACACTACAACGAGTAAACCTCCTTATTTAATAGATATAGTAATATCAATACAATAATTTTGTATTAAGTCAATCTGCTACTATAAATATTCCGACTCATTAGAACTAAATTAAATATTTACCAGTTACGGTGTACTCAGGAAACGCATATTATTCACATTCAAACAATCATGCGGTTAGCGTTTAACGTTTTTACAAGTCTAATTGATTAATTTCCTCAACATACCCTCGTATATGGTCATTTGCAAGATGTGCATATGATCGTCCATGACCGGGACAAGTGTGATTTTACAAATTACCTTACTCATGCATCTTCACGTGTCGATATTTCAACGACATCCATCTTGAAATCGTCAAAGATCTGTTATCGAGGAGCTAACATCCGCTCTACGCCTTCCGATATGCAATGTTGAAAACGGCTGTATAGATGCGATATGACACAATTTAAACCAATTAATTATCAAAAAAGACATTTTTTTTTACATTAATACACAGTTTTAAAAGATTTCGAAATTATCAAAAAAAAATATATGAAAACTCGAACCTCTCATACGATTGCCTATTACCTCTTGACCTTGGATTGCCTTTTGCACTAAACGACGTTCATAAAATTTAAATACACAGTCAATGACATCCAACGGTGGGCAGACCAAAGTTTGGTAATCCCTTATAACACAGTGGAAAATGAATCTATAAACACAAAAATAAAACTTTCAAACGTGTATTTATTTATTTATTTTTTAAACGATACAAGTTAATCTTATAAATATTTGGTACAACGTAACCCTATATTTAAAAAGTGCATGCAATAAAAAAAAATAAGTTTACCTTTAACCATTATTTCACACGTCTGATATTTGACTGTTCTTGTGTTCCAAAACGTAATGAAAAAAAAGAAACAATACAATCACGGTCATTAAAAGGATTAGGTTAAACTTTTACTTTACAACGAATTCGTAGCTAAACCGTTGAACAGTTCGTATTATAGGCATATTTCGAATAAAAGCCTTTTATTTACCACCTACCCCACAAAAACAGTGCCCCACTATTTTGTTGCGTATTACTAGAAAAAAAAAACTATATATTTAAAACATTCATGTTTCACTATCAGACATCGTGAAAATTTTGCAGCAGCGGCATAATATTTAATTTATACAATATTTAATATATACAAGCGATCAAAGCAGCTTGTAGCGGGTGATAAGTGATAGCATTTACAATGGTATCTTGTATTTTTTGTACAAGTACAGAATAATATTTGAATAGGCGTGTATTTTTGAATTATTATGCGGGTGGGTGATGCTGAATTTAATATATATATATTGAATATAATATCACGCACCAATTTTTTGTCAGCTATTATGAAAAATGTTTCTACTATTATAAGAGTGTATTCGATGTTATATATTTTAAAACTACTGATGCAGTAAATTTAATTTTGTTCTATAATTGATTTTGAAAAAAAAAACATAATGTAGTGTATTCACTAAAAGATGCACAAACGTATCTATCTCGTATTAAATTAACATAAATCAAGAAATTACAAAAAATTGAAATTTAATTTATAGTAAAGAAAATATTTAGACAAACTTATTCAGGAATTGACACTTATTCATTTCTATTGTATAATAAAGATATTTTTTCAATCGAACTTGATCAAATCATGGCAGTTTGATATACTTTTTAACAATCTAAACTCTGTTTTACCTACGTTCTGTCATCAGCTAATACAACTAACAAGTTAAAATACACGATGTCGTGGAACAATTTCATTTTTATCCATTTGATTTATATTTACGAAAGTTTTCTTTGATATGTTTATAATTTATCCCATCCGATAGCTTATCAAGTCGCGAGATCATATGTATTGATATGTTTGTAATATTAAAATTTTTTTTGTTGATCTTCATATCATCTTTACATGATGTACCTAATAAAATTACCGATGTAAATGCGAAATAAAAATTTGTCTAAAGACTAAGGAATGTTTAAATTTAGAATTTTTTTTTAAATTAAACAAAGATAGAAAAGTTGCCTTTTTACAAACCCTAAATCTATATTATATTTAATTTCATCAACGCATCCTTCGAAGGATGGATGTGATTGTCGCTCGGCTCTAGGACCGCCTGCTTGTGAGTGATATCGTATGCTTTGCATCCGAGATGAGCTTTTCCACACACCCATCTTATCCTTCCGTAATCCTTGTCTGTCATTGTCTCGAAATTACTAATGCGAAATATACACCCCTTTACGTATAGACCCGGTCGTCCTTCTTTTGTTTTGACGTAGATCGCCTCACCTGCAACAAAGTAATCCATACCGAGTTTAGAGAAAAAATACTATGGATTTAATAAATGATTGCCTGGAGGCATATTCTGTCGCTAACAATCTCGGGGAGGATATATTATAGATTAAATTAATTTGTGATGATATTTTATGAGCATTCGATGCGCTCCATCGAGTGCCCGTTATTCGTTCGCAGTATAAAGGAAACCTTATAGTCATCACGAAAGTCAGATGGGAAAAATTTATATTCTCCAGTCTTAGTTATAATGACTGGACACTAAATTACATTGACTTAGAAGATTTGTTAACTAACCATAAGCTAATGAAGTCTGTGTTAGTCGACGAAATAAAAAAAGTATCTAGAATGAATAATAGAACAAATATTGGCGAGACAGATAATAATTGATGGAATTACAAAGTAAAGAATATGGTAAATGAGAAGGCAGTGATGTGTGAAAATAAAAAGGATGCGATAAAGTAATAGTATGACAGGAGATTCTCAGGTATTTTTAGTGCTAATCAAATTTTTTTTATGAAATATGGCTAAAAAAGTCCGGTTTAATCTTAAAAACATTGCGTATGAATGTGATTGGAGAATCGTTTCTATTTCTCTTTTAATAATCAGTTGTCGAATAGATAGTTACTAAATGAACGAAGTAAAAGAACATTTAAAGAATTATTTAAAAAGTGTTTAGGATATGAAAATACAATTACAGATGATAATGTTCCTGCACCTAAATATATGAATGAAGATGAAAAGACATTAATATGGAAACAAATATGAAAAAAATATTACATTTGAAAGCGAGAAACACTGTCGAACATTTCGTTAGAGACGCTGAGCGGTGGTGGGGGTATGGTAGCAAGCCTGTTATATTAGCAATTTATAAATGCTGGAAAAACGAAAGGATATCTAATGACTTATTACAAGCTGTTGTTGTGCTTCTCTGTGAAAGGCTCACGGCAGGTTTGCAGGAATCACCTTAGGTTTTCTGGGCGTTGCTGGCAAAGTACATGCAAAAATTTAAATTGTGAATGAGACTGAAATTACTATATTGAATGTACAAGCGGGATTTTGAAAAAGAATGAAATATATGAAAGTAAGGACTGAATTTTATTTTCTGAAAAACGTCATAGTAAAATTTATGCCCAAGAATCGAAACATTTTATGTACTTTTGTAGATCTGAAAAAAGCTTACGATAAAATGAAAGAAACGATGATAGCAATGATGGAATGAATGTTAAATGGGGTACACACTGACTAGCTTAACTTCCATAGAGATACCAGACGGATATGTCGAGTCGCCGTGGCTGTTCAACCTATTTATGAATATACTGTACAATTTAAGAAAGTATGAACATAATTATTTTTAACAGTTTTGAGCACGCGCAGAAAATATTTATCACTATTTCTTTAGGTTCACGTTAACCATATTCTATAGTAAGTAAATTGATTAGTTATATTTAATATTGAACAAGAATACAATAAAGGCAAATTGATAGATTATTGGTTGTGAGTGTGGAAAAGACGCAGAGATATAAGTCTATAAATGAGACTTATATGTCTGCCCTTTTTTAAAACAACATGCGATAACCTGTTAATATGTGAGTATGGCAACTGCAGATGATCGTATTGTATTTGTAGGGTATAATTCTACATTTTTCTTTTATCATCACCTTGACAATGTCAACTAATCTGTTGATTTAATGCAGTTTATCAATGACAATGGCGGATAATAGTGTTCAACGTTGAAATGTGTTCTTTTACTATAATCTGAGTTGGTTGTTTGCTGAATTTTTTAGCATCTATTATTAAATTCATCCGTTTTTTCTTCATACTAACGACGATGAACTCTGAGTACGATATAGTTATTTGCTGGTTAAATTGAAACTGTGATTCATTTAATATAATGATAATAATATTAAGCGAATGAAGTCGACTCTTAAAACTATGAAACATAAACCTCGAATGAAGCATCACAAATACTTGTTAGACATCACTCGTATTTTTATTTCGTAATAATAATTTCAGTTATAAATAAATACAGTGGACGTCAAAAAAAAACAAAAGTCTATTTAATTACAAGAGTGTTGTCAATAATGTTTATATATCAGCAATGTGCCCGTCCCAAAATAAAAATTAAAAAATACTTCAAATTTTATCTTTCTAAACCGAAGTGCTTTTCTCCTAAATGGACAGAAACATCATCAGTGGAGTTTGACCAATTTACCTGCGGCCGAACAGGTGTAGAACAAGTTAATATTATTAAGAAATAAAAACATAAACAAAAGCATGTTAAATATCGAGGGTAAATATTTTTAGAAACTAAAATAGCCAATGGTATTACAACATATTTAATTGTTATTAATAATGGTTATTTTTATTAATCCTTTTAATACTTATTCTATGTTATGTCACTTAATAGTAACAGCTTCGTTTAGGGACATGCATAAACGCAGCGTTTTGATAGTACATAATTACTAAAATAAAATTACTCTTACAAAATTGTCAAATGTACAACCACTAGTTACGTCGTCGTAAATTATGTTTTAGTTACGCATTGAATTGTCCTTTCATTAAATAATCATCACTCTGTATCATGGAATAAAATTAGGAATCAAGCAATTGCAGTATAAATTATCCATGGTAATAAGTTCTACATTAACTTTTCTTTGTTACAACCTTTTCGATATATTTTGTATTTTATTTTCATTTACACACTAGCCAAAATCTTATGAACTTTATGAACTGTTTTCTGCATAAATGTCATACTATTAAAATAAATAACCGTCTACATTATTCCGATAAAAATGCCAGTACATATATAAAAAAAACACATGTAAATCAAAGATGACGAAATGCATTCCGAGATTTATTTCCCCTGCTTATCTTATAATATTATATTATTCCTATCTTATAACACTACATTATTGATGCACCGTTAAAGGTTTCATTACAGAAGAATAAGGCCGTAAAATAATGACATAATACGTTTATAAATTTATCATTATGCACTGTAATGTGTTTTGTATTGCATCGCGTCAGGCGGGTGGGTGTGCACATTTTTGATCTTCAATATCTCATTTCCAAAGGTGAACAGCATAGCTTTACATCCTTTGCTGTTGTGGGTTGAACATATCCAGCGGGTCTTCATTTTGTTCTTGTAGTGCACGCAGAACTTGTAACCGGATATCGCGAGTATCTTAGTGCCGCGCTGCGATACCAGGAAACGTGGTCGATCTGCAGGAAAGGGATTAATTACCATTGATATTTACTATTTACTACTTGCTGCTGCTAATAGCCGAATTTTATTCGTTTAATCATGAAGCGAGTTCAAAATACCCCTTATTTTCATACTATTGAAGATTAGTAGTCGATTCCGCAGGATATTTCAAATGTATGTCAGCATAGTTAAATATCTAAGCGTTAAACTTGACTATAAAGTACACGTTTGTTGCACAATATAAAACTGTTTAGTAAATTAAATAAATTCGGTGGTAAATGGAAGTGAATTTCTTAATGTTTTATTTAATACACATTAAAAGAATTGTAATTATAGCGTAAAAGTCTAGAGTTATAGTAATTTGTTGTCGGGCGGATGGGTGTGCACGTTGCTGATCCTCGAGAAGGCTCCGCCCTCCGTGAAGATGACGGCCTTGCAGCCCTTGTTCATGTGCGTGGAGCAGATCCAACGCGTCCTGTTGTTGTTCTGGTAGTGCACACAGAACTTGTAGCCGGATATGGCGAGGATGCGGCTGCCGCGTTGAGACATTAAAAAGTACGGCCGATCTGCAACCGATGGGATATCTTAGTGATATTTCATCGCTCTTAGAATATCGTTACGGGAATACTACGCTATTGGCTGAGCATTCACAATATTACTAAAGTAAAAGATCTTATAATCAATTTCATAAGTATAATATAATGATATCACTTTACTTATTATTCAAATCAATCAAGTAATCCGTGACCTTTTAAACGGCCTTTCAGCGGTTTAAGTATTTCATTATCCTGTAATGGAAAATGCGAAAGACGAGAATTTATTTCATTCATTATAATATCATCAAAGACGTGAATTAATTAAGTATATAACAAAGTATAATTTTGATATTTCCCTCAATTAATCGTGAAACGCCATAAGAAGCCAGCGGTCGACATTATATCTTAACTTTATTAAGTGCCATTGAGCATTAAAATAAATACTTTCGAGTTCAGTTTCTTTGTATACGTTATGCACATCATATTTGACATGCATAATAAAGTTCATTTATAATATGTATTATGTTAGATTTATTTAGTAGACGATTAATTTAAATGAAATTTAATGTTTATGACTAATTGAAAAGTTAAGAATTAAAAATCGTTTTTCAATGGAAATCTCAGAATACCGAAAATGACTAGGAGAGTTATTCATTTTGATTCTACGAGATATTTTTATTTAGTCAATTTGAGTACTCCTACGAAGAAGATTAATGGAAATAACATCTGGACAAGTACAAGTTGAACTCGCGTGCTGATAGTTCCGTACGATGAATACTTTATCTACCGTGTTTTATAAATCAACTCAAATTTGCTTGTGGCAAATACTACAACTACAAATGTAAGAATGATTCTGATTATTAAGAGATTCAGTATTTTATTTTAAGACCATAGAATGCTTATAAGTATTCCTGTAATCTAAAGAACTATTTTCTGTATTTTTTATTTTAGGCTCCATACATTCCGAGATCAGGTGGGGAATGATCAGTTTTAGTTTTTTATTTTAAACAACTAAAAAAAATTATTTTAACATTATTCGTTCTCTCATCAATTTTCGATTACACATATATTCGTATTTTTTTAGTAAAAAATCAATATTTCGCATTCACGTTTTCGTATAATCAACCGCTCGGGAGCAGGTGTCGATTGAAAAACATATGGAATAAGATATAACGGATATAACCATAAATAAAAACATTTTCTTTGATCTATATAATTCTATACAGAATAGATTTAGTGGAAATTCCGTTTGATTTACCATAGATATGACTCCGATCTGAACACATTAATGTCAGTAACAAACGTATCGATTATTTTTTTATTTTGGCTGATTTATATTGAGTTGTTTCTATTTATGTATAAGAATGTACATTCGATTAACGAGTCAGGTAAAATTGATTACTTTCTAACGCTTCAGGTATTGAATACTAAAGGGATAAATACTGTGATTCAAATTTAAGGCTACACCTAAATACGCGTTCTAAAGAAGTACTTACGTCTGTTGATTAATATTTATTACGACTGTACAATCATTTCTAGTTCATTTAAGCCATATGAATACTGCTCACACACAAAATCAAGTAGGAACTTAACGCACCGGTCAAGGTCTTCAAATAACAGAAACTAAGATTAGGGTGTGTTAGATTAGGTATTATTAAGATTAGGGAAGGGATTAGCATTCGAGGTTTCTTTTCAGGTGTCAGCTCATCAACGCAGCATTCTTCACCGGCGGATGGTTGTGCTTCAGTTTGACGGTGACTATCGCGTCCTGCACCGTATACAGGCAGGCCTTGCATTTCTTGACGTAGTGCGTGGAGCAGGCCCAGCGCGTCTTCTGGTTGAACGCGCTGTGTCTGTAGTACGTGTAGCCGTCGCGGAATAGGAGGACGGTCCCTTTTCCGGACATTACGAAGCAGGGTCTGTCTAAAATAAAAAAAAAAAAATTCGTTATTGTCCGTTTAATTTAGGTTAAAACTATATGTGAAATAAAAAAAACACATTTGTATGTTGTGAAAATTAACTTACATTGAATAATTAATCGATATAAAAAATATTGTGTTTTTGTTAAAATAGCCAGGGCCACTAGATATGACAACAAAGAGTGAAATCAAAATAGAAATAGATTAAGAAATACTAAACTAAAAACTTTGGAAAACGCTTTACCGTCTCTTTCTTACAAAATAAAGTTTAACATTAATCTTATATGGTGCTCATAATCCCTGACCTCACGATTTTTAGTGCCATATCTTTCTAATTAGCAGTTTAGAACATTTCGCATTATGTTTAACTACATAGAGTGGCCGACAGAGTGATGTATATAAAGATTTGCTTTCCCCGGATCCAGGGGTATCCTAATATACCCTATGTACACACACCCCGTGAACACGTATCCAATTTTTGTATAATAATTTCCGAGCTATGCATTTTTTATTTTCCTTTAGAACTCAAGGAATGATCGCCTTAAATTTTTTCAAATTTTATTTTGGATGAATTTGTTTGTAGTTTTTTTTTTAATGTATTCCTTATCAATAGTACTCTGAAACCTAAAATAATTAGTAATATAACATCAATGCAAGTAACAAAAGTTTTGTACAAAAGAGAAGGATTTTCGTTATTAAAAATCAATCATTAAATTTGGATGGAGATAATAAAGCGAATAGAGCCATGCTTGCTATTGTGAACAGTAAAAGTATCTCAACTGTCACAAGTGTGTTTGGCTACTCATAATTGAGTTCTGGTCCCTACGCTTATGTACGGTAGTAAAAGTTGGGTATGGCAGAATAAAATGGAAGGAGAATCAATGCAGCGCAGATGCAACGCTTATGTAGTGTATAGAGTGTCTTTGAAAAATAGAGGTCAACAGTTATGTCCGGGAACGGTTTGATTTAAAAAAAGTTGTAGTGACTAGAGTAGAAAAAGAAAAGTTGTGGTAGTGTGGCCACCAAGAAAGACAAATGAAAATAGACTAACAAAACAAACTTACAGAGCGTGTGTGATGAAAACCTCAGCAAGGTCAGCTCTAGCAAATCTTGTGCAGACGACTGTTGGTGGCATATTAAAAAAGGGTTGCATTTTTAGCACCAGAAGTCGACGAGCTTGCACGGAACGATTGATGGTTGTTATTGAAGTTAGAGAGTTGTGTAAGGAATGTAGCATATGGGAATCTGTAGTCTATGCCTACCTCTTTAAGAAATAGGCGTAAATTTACAATAATAACAAAAAGTCTAGAATTATTAAGTTTTTCCCTCGGTTATGATTGCGTGCATGCAATGCATGCATATGTGTGCAAGTCCGCTGCACTACAAAAGCGCATACAGTAGTTACTTCCCGAGTTTATAAAGTAAGTGTTATAACGTGTGTTTCTGTTAAACAAGTTATGCGTATGGAACGTGAGTACTGGTGAGCTATGGTATACCATGATTATAAGGTTGATGTATCCCAAGAACAGTGTGTGTAGCAGATACAGTCAGAATTTAATAATGCAGGGCCATCTCGACCCACTGTGTTTCTGTGCTTTAGAGATTATCGTAATGGACGCAACTCCAAGATGAAGCCTGTTTAACAGTCACTTCGATAATGTTGTCCGTGTTTGTAAAATAACATAAAAATCGATACATCTATCACACGATTCAGAATACTCTTGGGATTGGATCCGCAGTGGTGCATAACATCTTACATGATGAATTAAAAAATCAGAAAAATTGTTTCTCGTTGGGTTCAACATCATCTTACGCAACACCAAAAATCCGTGTAGGGATTAGCAGACTGACCGTCGCGATGATCTCGTACACACGATACTGCTTTCGTGTATTGTGTGAACACTCCAAACTTTTAGGATTAGAAGATTAATGCTGCACCACAACAAGCCTCCTAAGCCTTTTTGAGGGAAAATGACATTGCATTTTTAGAGGATCTGCCTTACTAACCGGATCTCGCAATGTACGCGACTTTCGATCGTTTTTTAATTTAAAAACAATTTTCGTGGCCACCGTTTTACAGAAGCGATCGACTCCGCTACAACTGAATATTTTGACTGCATTTCTGTACGGCCGGCGCGATACTTCATTTTCAATTCACTCCAAAGTTAACAACTTTGGGATGACCTTCGTAGGTTATCACAAAGTACATAATAACCTACACGTTTGCTTCCACTAATACTGTATTTCAATACATTGCATTGTAATGCAATATAGTGATGGCTAAAACGAACTTAATTTGGGACGGTTTATTGTTTATTTTGAATTTCAATGTTAATTTTTTGTAAAACGCTACCTTTTTACGCTTACCAGCGTTCCAACTTCCATTTATGTTCAGTACATATATTTTATTTTTTTTATGTATTGTGTATCTTCAGGTATAACTAGTATAAACATTTTACAAAATGTTACTCCATTTCATTTAAACTCATACAACAGATATAAAATATCGGGTGTTGAGTTTAGACATATTGAGTTCTTATAATATATATGACGAGGAAAATGCTAGGTCTTGAAATACAGTAGATATTATATATTTTAAGATTTAGTTTTACAAAATACTAAATGTAAAATTATATACTTCAACATCATTTTATTACAACCATATATTTTTAATTTTTTTACACAGAACTTATTTACTCTACATAATATAATTATTTCAGTCTTATATTAAGATACAAATATTGATACTTAAATATATATATTTATTTGTACGTTAATTACATGTTAATTGAAACAAAGAAAAATGAAAATAAAAAAAAATAAAGTATTGAGAGTCTACATTTGAAACATTGTCGTGCCGTATGGAGGAGCTGATTTTTTTTTTTTTAATAAAACTGTGGTATATGGTATCTCGATATTCTAAATAAACCCGCCTCCAGGAAGTATTCATGAGTCCCGAAAGTGCACGAGGACAGGACACCTCAAGATCAAACAAACATCCAACTGCTAATAGTCATTCAACCTACCATGGAATCAGAACCCAGTATTTTTAACCAACGTAAAAACGGAGGACGTTCTCAAGTCGACGCGTATATATATATTTTTTATGTATGACCACGTATAACTTTTCTAAGAGTATTTCAACAGTTTGCTAGACCTGAGAAAGCGACTGAATATGGATTCGAGGAAGTTGCGAAGAAAAAACTGCGTACTATGTGACCACGCAAGTGACGTTGAAGGTTTACTCTGATAGGGATGGATAAATGGACGCGGATGCCAAGGCCTTTGGTCGTCTGCGGTTCTAGCAGTGGCAGGATTTTGCTGCTTTTACTGTATTTTTTACGATGCCCCTTAACTCAGGGAGGCAAAAAATTCTATGAATGCCCTATCTCCAGCACGCGTCATGATCTTCAAAGTGATCAACATCGGAGGCATATAAAAGAAATGCTGAAGCTGAACATGCGAAGGGCAGCAACTAGGGATATCGTGATCCATGAATGTGGTGTAGCGAGAGATCATACATTACATATAGCCATATATTATTAAATGAGAAATTATTGTATACATATGCCACGACGATCTCGCAAATGATCCTAACGAATACGATAAAAAAGTTTGTTTTCATAAAGGTTGAAGTTTGTCTATATAACATTAGTCTTTCTCTAAAAACAAAATCGATTTTACAAAAAAATCTAAAAGTTGTTTAATAATACTCCTTCGTACGGAGGCGCAAAATCGCATTGTTGCTATGCTTTTGGTTCTCAACAACAAAAAGCACTACACGACATAAAGTACAGATGGTGCTACCTAAATAACATGCAAAGGTAAATTTTGCAATTGAACATTGTTGGTTGTATGAAACTTTTCCCAATTCAACTTATTATATTATATTCCCTCGGCAAGCTCAAAAGACGCCGAGCAAACTCGTGTATTATATACGAGTATAAGTATAATTTAAATTAATCATAAAGCAAACTAATACGAAAAATCGTGAAATTCTGATACAAAGTCATAAAAAACTATTCACTTTATTGAAGGCTAATCACGAATACACTCGATTTTCTTTTATACGATTATTCGATGAACTGTCACTATAACCAGGTGTGAAACGACAATTTAATGAAAAACAGTGTAAACGAAACATTTAAATCTCAAAGGTATATTTTTGAGTTCATGGTTATAGATAAGTCCAACGCTTGGGGGGGCGTGGAGATTAAAACGAAAAATAAATTACACCGCTTTTTTTTGTTTGATTCTTTAGCGCACCTTTAAATAATACAAATTAGTTTTAAATCGAAATTTAGTACATTGTATTTAGTCATCACAAACCTTAAATAATACACTAGTGCAGGCATTTTTTTTGAAATAAAATACTGATAGAGATGACGCCAGAGTGCATCAATTTTGTGTTGGTGATGTAAAAACGAACCTACATTAAAGGAATACGTGTATAAACAATTTCGGGAAGTTAATTATTTCAAACGTGTAAGGCCACAATTCTATAGCGCGTTCTTCACCGGAGGATGATTATGCTCTAGTTTGTAATGCACGATTTCGTTGTTCACAGTAAAAATGCAAGCCTTGCATTTCCTGGTGTAGTGGGTGGAGCAAGACCAGCGCGTTTTGAGAGCGCACGTGCGGTGTCTGTAATAAGTATATCCGCAATACAGAAGGATATTCGTTCCCATGCGTGATTTGATAAAAGTAGGTTCATCTGAAAGAAAAAAAAGTTGTATTTAATGAAATTGTTAGTTTATGTAAAATTAATAATCGTGTCAAACGTGTGCGCGAGCGTGCGTGTCTACATGCTGCGTGTGCGCGTGTATACGTGCCTATGCGTGACGTGTGCGCACGCGCGCGCGCGCATGTACATATTCACATATTTATTCGCAACTTCGAATTAACTATTTTGCTGCTTTCTAAAAATGGTTTTCTTGATTCATTTGGAAGATGCACGCAAACGTAGGCAATCAAAGCGTAAAACGTTTACGTCTTCGCTTGTGTGCGATTTAGTCCTCGTCGATAGTGCGACTTACCTACTGGGTTAAAAAAAAATACGGTGCGTGCACGAAAAAATTATGTATTTTTTTAGACTAGAGCGACATGTATTTGATTTCATAATATAAAAAAACGACACGGTGACATATGACGTTATTTATTCAAGTAATGTCCAAAAGACATTACTGAGGGATAATCACCAAAAGAACTTCATAATTTTAAGTACCGGTAATATTTACTATTTTGTTTAATTTGGCAGAGTGGCATATATCTCTTCATATTCGTTAAGATATTAAGTGGGTACTTGTCAATAGCACAAGCAGGTAACTTTGCTATTCTATTACTTGGTTCCTAAAAAATGGTGGGCCTGCTAGGTGTTTTTACACATTTTAAAAAACGTAACGGTGTTTAAAAAAATATTTATTACTAATTTTACGAAGTTCAATTAAGAATTAGGTACCTTATATAAGCATACTAACTATTTGGACTAAACTACCAATGTCTAAATAGATTATAGTTACTTAATTACAAATGAATCTATCATAATAATTACGCGAATTATTTCAGTGTCGTTACAACTAGTGCCGTGATAAGCGCACAAATCCTATAACAATCCTGAAAATCGATAATCGATTCAATGATTAACAGCTGCATGATATAAACAATTACAGGAAACGAGAATTGTTACGGCATATGATGTAGAGACAAAAGACGCCAAATGCATGGGACATAATATGAGGTTAACGTCTTTTGTCCTTACTCCCCGTGTGTCTGCCAATACTCGCGACTGGCCCACATAAGAGCTTTATCGATTAGTCGGCACGTAGAGATAGCGCTTTCAATAATTATAGCCGCTTCGTAAACAATCGCTCTGGCTGTTGAAAATGTTCCCAATTCTAAATAGATAATTCGTTTAGTTGCAAATTTAAGGAAAACAATAAACAAAAATCGGACAAGTACAAGTGGGGCTCGTGCTAAGGATCCGCAAATGCATTGATGAAAACGATTTCTTTTTAAGTATTTAACACAAACATATAGTGTTGTAGTACGGAACCCTCGGAAGGCCAATCCCACTCGTACATGGCCGGGTTTTCTTTTCAATTTGGACTCGGACGATACTCAGAAAATGCTAAAATGTTTGAGTGTTGTGTTCAGCCATTGGCTTTTGGAAAGATTTCTTAAACAATACCTAAATTACGATACAAGATCTTACAGTTTATAATTTATCTGAATTGCGAAAAGTCAGTGCTTTTTTTAGTCTTCACATGATGCTACGGAATACGACCCTTGAGAATAAACGTTGCATACGACACCGAAACTTAACAATGCCATTTACTTTGGTGAAATAAGGTTAGGATGCTCTATCCAAACACCTGTTTATCTAAAAGTCGCGTACGCGTGTAATAATAATGTTCTACATCAATTTTAATTAAAAAAACATCCATTCGCGAAGGAACCGTTCTGCCAAATAGCGCTTTCGAATACAATTTATTGAAAAAAAAATGACAACTTTAAAAACTTCAAAATTCCTGAAAAAATAATTATCGCAATAATAATTGCATATTACCTTTCTAATTACCGAGCACGTGGATTATTATAATGATAGTATAGTTGGCATAGCCGTAGGAACTTACATTAAGGGGCTGTTCATTTATTACGTAAGACGATTTTGAGGGAAAGGGGTTCAAAAAGTCTTATTTTTTTCAAAAGAATGGGGGAAGGTAGGTTCTAAAATAAATTTATAAAAATCGGTTAGGTCACGAACATAGTTTCAAAAAGCGCGGCAGAGCTGTAAGTATCCATGGAACATTGTCACCACGCACACAAGAATTTACTCAGTATGCTCCAAATCGCAGTATTTGGCATCGAAAGGGCTGCGAAACTTCAGAAAAAACTGTATGGCTCTTATTAGGAAATTGAAAAAGAGCATGCTTTAAGTATCTGTTTAAGACGAGGTTAAGAATGGCAAATATGGCACATTATGAATAATGTTGACGTAGTTGATTGGGTAGACATTGACGACGCGGTGATGTTATTGTTATAAATGAGCCACTGGAACTGACGCATAGTAGAGATATTCCAGTGGCTGATCCACATCTTTAGTGGTTGTTCGGTCCCTGGATTAATCAAAATATGATATAGAGATCTAAGTGAAATTATTTTTACGAAACTATTAAAATTTGTTATAGCAAAGTAACGTACGTCTTTTTTTAATATACCTTACTATTTTTTTATAGTTTTAGTATAAAAAGTAATAGTAAAATATACTTTATATTTAAACTTACGTAACATCTAATGGGGAGAGGGGGTAAAAAAATCCTAAAAATTGTCTCAATACAATACGTAATACATAAACATCACCAGTAACGAGCTACAAATTTAAGTATTATAATGTTGATCGACAGGTGGGTGATTGTGTTTGTTTTTACAGGACACGACCGTGCCGTCGACTGTAAAAACGGCCGCTTTACACCCTCTGGATGTGTGCGTCGAGCACTGCCAGCGCACTTTGAAGTTTTTGCAGTAGTGCACGCAGAACTTGTAACCCGACAGCGACAGCAGTGGCGTTCCCTTCTGGGACTTCATGAAATGTGGGAGATCTGTCGATTAAAACGAGAAATTAATGGGAAATACAAAATTAAAACACCACAGAATATTAGACATTATAGTTTCGTCACAAGTGGTGGCAGAACAATGTAGCGATTTGTTCCAAGTATCGTTCACTGTACATCCTTGCGGTTCTAAATCGGCACCACATCTCTCAGAGGAAGATGAGGTCTAAACCCCGATTCGAAAGATACCAAGTTTACAATGAAAATGTAGACTTTTGCTTCCTACAATCGTCCTTTTTATTATATAGACTTGTGATGTATGCGGTTTGGATAGTAAATGGTTTATTTTTATTGCTCATTCGGTTTAACAATGATACATATGTAAAAATGTAATAGTATCATGAATGATTTTTTTCGATACAAACCAAAATAATTTAAGCAAAAGAATAAATTTAAATTTACCAATATCCACTAGACCTCACTGTACTATTTAAATTTTTTTTTTAGTAAAAACACATTAAAGTAGTGAAAATTCAACAAAAAGTATATGACTACATTTTTTCTCGATAGATTATAAAAAGGAGCTACATCATTTATATTATGTAATAGATTTATGAAAGCCCCCGCTAAGATGAACTAGCTTACTCAAAACTAGACTAAAACTAAAAAAAACAAGAATAAATAATTTTATATGTATTAAAGAAAATGTATAAAAGATACATTCGCAATTAATAATGTAGTGTACTGATATTTAGAATATTATATTTGTTTTTGAGTTATGTAAGCTTGACATTATGACTAAAAGGGGAATCAAAATCAAAATTAGTTAATAAAATAATAACCAATAAGCCATCAAAAATTCTATTTTATCTCTCTCTCTTGCATAACGGAGTTTAACATTATGGTGGCGCTAGTCCACAATGACATCATTGGGTACTAGTGCCTTCTATGCATATGAAATCTAATGCATATCAAGAAAACGTATACACTAGACTCTTACTTCTATAAAAAAAAAACATAAAATACTGATATATATAAAAAATTGTAAACTGCCCTACATTCTTATAACATTTCTCGATAAATTCTAAAAATTAATAAAAATCAATAAAGTTATGTCAAAATTTTCAGCATGAGCAGAAAAAAATACTGAGATTCTTTCCATTTATCGTTGAAAAAATGCCAATGAATTTCATACTTATATTTTAATTTTCATTAAAAAGCTTTTTAAGAGTATAGTTAAATATAGAACAACAACATAAAGCAAAATAATTTTATTCGCATGTGAAAATCCAATTTTGTCAAAAATAAATTTGATTTGACTTTTTGCATCTTAATTACGTTCAGACATATGTAAAAGAAACATGTTTATATAATCTAACGTTAAATTGATTTATTTATTAAATTATTACAATTAAACTATTGACTTAGGATATTAGTTTTCTTATGGCTCTTAATTCCATAATAAATAGATAAGTACAGTGCACAAAAACACAACAATATTTTATAATGATTAAAAGATATGTGAAACGTTGAAACACTTAATTATGTAGTCAATCTCTAACATTGAGTTATTGGATAAAGTTATATTTATTAATAAAGACTGTACATTCGGTGTTTTTTTTTTTTATTATTGTACATTTTAACCAATTAAATGATACTTTTTCTATCTTCAGATATCAAATTTTGTACACGGTTTCTTTAGGTTGTCTTCTAAGACATGTTCTAAATTGAGTATTCATCTCAAGATATATCTCTGGGGCAAATACTTGCGTATATCTCATGGATAATAGCCTCAGTAGCAAAAACAAGTTATATTCAGGTGCTCGAGGGCCGTTCGACACTACTGACGAATCGACTCTCCACTTGCATAAGAAGGTTTTTCTACCCCCGAACCACGATTCATCTACATAGAAACATCACGAACGAAGTTAAGTATATTTATAAACACATTCACTACATTTCGTTCTCGAATTCCACGACAATTTTGATAACAACATCGATTTTTTGGCAGTGCGAAACAAGCTATCTCCTAATCAGAAACATTAAAAACTTGAATGGTGATCGTAGCGTATGGCTTGTGTATGGAAAGCAATAAATTATGTTCAGCTTAGGTAAGTTATGTGATCTCTACTAAGCTTTATGTTACACAATCGATGACGAAAATGCCGAAACGCTCATTCGTCAATAGGTCATGTGCATGGATTTCTTCAGAGCGTTCTTCACGGGCGGGTGGTTGTGGTCTTGCCTCGACGATATAATCTCATTGTACAGAGTGAATATGCAAGCCTTGCACTTCTTGGCCACGTGAGTTGAGCACGCCCAGCGGGTCTTGGCGTTGTACGTGTACTGCTTGTAGTAAGTGTACCCGCTGTAGAACAGCTGCGGCGCGCCTTTCTGCGACATCATAAAGCGTGGTACATCTGAAATAGTAAGAAAAAGTTAATACACGAGATATGTGGTAGTTGGTCTTTGGCAGTTTAAATTTAAAGGGAAAAAAGCGGATCGCTTTGGGCCTAGGACACGTGACACAGGAAGATCGTCAATAAAAACCACATAGTATTAATAATTTATCATTCTTTTTTTCTTTATTAGTAGTCGCGAGGGGTAAAGCATGCGAAACAGTAAAAATTAGGTGGTCTCCGCCGCCCATGGACGATCGCAACGTCACTGCGTTGATCTTATAGAGGAATTGAACTGATGGAGCGAAGTGGATCGAAACTCTCACTCACTGGACGAAAGGCAACAGACAAAGTGAGCTATTACTTCATGTCTGTATTCTGTAAGGGTGTGGTATTTGACCGATCGCGCTGGCCCATGGTCGCGCTGCAACCAAGTTGATCACAGAACCGTTCTAGATAGCACAGTTTAACATAGAGACCATGCAGGACACTCTCCGGGCAGGCGAATGACTGTCTATAAAGCAATAAGATTGAACGTGCAAGATTAATCAGCCTAGTGCGGTGATAATCTCGAAAAAAAAAAAGCTTCTATACATTCTGTGTATTTTTCTTACAACAAATGATGTAATAAGCTAGCCGGCTTCCTCCTTTGTTATTATGTATATTTAAAGCTTTTTTTTTATTTTATAAATAATGCAGTGATATATTCTATATAACTACAAACATAATATTATATAATAATAATCTTGATAATCATAGTATCAATAGTTTAAATTGGCATTTAGAGACGGATAGCATCAGGAAACTAAGTAATAACGTCATTTTTAATAAAACCATAGAAAATAGACGTAAATTTCATTGTATAGGAGAGAGATAGCAAGGGAACTCTGACAATTCAAATAGATGTTGTTTTTTTTTTATATAACAAATTTTGATTTTGAATCAACGTCTTCTAATATATCTAATAATCTTACAAATTTGACAGACGAATACACTATTATTTATTTTCAATGTCAGTCGGCTACCCAACGAATTTCCGACCGTCGCATGGTGCTCGCGCAGGCCGCGCGCGCGGGCCCCTCGTATCGCGTACGACATTTCGCATTTCCCGTTCGTGGGAATAGTCGGGACGCTCGGTAGACGGTTGCGGGCCTCGATAAGAAAACATCATTGGTTTCTTTCTTCACGCTAATGTGTTTTTAAGATGGTGAATGTTGCCTTTGTACTTATACCGGCGTCGTTACTATTCTCCCTACTATTTAACCGACTTCAAAAAAAGGAGAGGGTTCCATGTTCCTGTGTGTGTGTAATTTTTTTTGGATGTTCAGCGATAATTTCGTCACTTGTAAACCGGTTTGGGCAAACCTCCTTTTTTTCGTTTAAAAGGGTATAGTTTCGAGGTGGTCTTGTAGGCACCAAGCCAAGATTTGATGATGAAATCCTAGAGTAATCGAGAAATATCTTCAAATATTATAATATTTGAGGATATCCCTCGAAATAAGACTGTTGTCTTGATGAGACAGTTAATTTTATGTCATTTTCTATCTATATCTATACGTTATAATAAAAAAGATACTATAAAATAGATTAAAGCCTTTAATATATAAATAAAGAATTAAAGATAAAAGTAAAGTTATAATAAATCATTACGTCTTAAATAGTATACATAGCTACAAAAATTGTTAGCTACAAAAATCGTTATTGACACGTCACTACTCTCCATTGACGGGCGTGGAGTAGGTGAAAAAATACAAATTTGTATAAAATTAAATTTTATTAAATGACTAGTTTAAATTCTCTCATTAAATTGTAGTGGCTATGTACGTTCATATATTAACGATACAATGACATTCGATATAATGACACCTTTAACAATACACGTGTCGACTCAACGAAACGACTAACAAAGCGAATCCATATGTACATTACCTTTCATAAATAACTCTCCTTGTCCTATATAATCCAATAGCAACGAAGCGTCAAGCTAACCAATTTACATTATAAGTTGCCTACAATCGCAGTTATGGAATCTCCATACAATCGATTACGAAGTAACTGGACAGACAGGCCAAGATGTCATTACATATAGCTGGGCCGGTAGGCGCAGTAGGAGTGCGCGTTCTTGACGCCGACTATGTGGTCGCCGATGGTGAACACGGCGCTGCCGCACTTCTTGTGCGATGAGCACTTCCATCTGATCTTAGGCGAGATTCTGCTGCGCGTGTGTATGCAGTATTTGAAGCCGGAGTATATGAGGCACGGCGTTCCTTTGCTAGATGTGATGAAGTTGGCGCGGCCTAAAATACGTATAAATCGGTCAAACCATACACATCAAATCGTGCTGATGTCTACCTATGTTTTTAAAAAATAAACAAAAGCAAGCTAAGACAATTTTAATTGGCGTTTGATCAGTATTTTTACCAACAATACTTCAATATAGTTCTCAATTTGAGAATACTGTATCTTAGTACAGATATATAAATCAATACACATAATATTAGTAAATATTCTAATTGATTCTAGTCTGTTGCATAGACTACACGAGTTTTTTTTGGTATATAACAATTATTTCATTACATGTTTTTAACCTGGTTTACGCATTACACATCAGGAAACTCCAAATTTCTTGCTCGCCCAAGTACGTTATTAAGGAATTATTATCCTCATGAAATGTCCGTGTAATTAAGCGTAATCACATAGCAAAAATTACATTTCCATACAAAACATTGTGCTACGAGAATCAGAGGCTTAACAGATACAGATATAAAATATGTGATTTAATTGCAGGAATATTACGTTCAAATTAATAATAATAATAAATATCTTCGAACACGCACACACACACAACACCATTAATTCCAAACTAAGCATCGAGGCTTGTAGTGTGATAGTTGATGTAATATATATATACTTTTTTTAAATATAATTTTTTTAATCAAATAAGTAGGTGGGAATCGAACCCACACCCCCAACGCAGCAAGTAGGGTCACTATTGACTGTGCCAATCAGACAGTCGTATGAGGCATTATTGAAATTATATTTAGTATTAAATGTATGATTTATTCATTGGTCTCTATCTCTGTTGTCCTTAATACCATGTAATTCAAATACTATAATAGTCGGTGACTTGTCATTGATAATAGCATATATTGTATATATTCTAAAGTATTTGATACTATTGGTAGTAAATAATGATACGAACCGATAGTAGAAAAATATAGGATTTCCTTTTTATTTAATAAATGTTTGTTCAACGAAACTAAATAAGTCAATACTGTAAGATTTTTTTATTATATTAGTGTTTTGTCTTACACCGGTTTAACAAAGACTTATTTATTCGTTAAAATATAATATCGAATTTATTTTTGACCATATAAGGATACATTATTCACACAATCTGTATTTTATTATTTATAAATTATGTATGTTTTAATATAGAATTAAAATTGATTTCGATATTAATCTATACAATAGGTCTTTTCAAATAGTAAAGAACTTTTAAAAATAACACGTCTTTAATATAGGATTTACATATTCCTTGAGCTTAGGGTGGTTGTGAATTTCGTTGGATCGCAAATAGCCGTCGCCTAGGGTGTAAATGTAGGCTCTGCACCCCGAGCCGGAGTTGGTGGAGCACACCCACCGCATGTGACCGTCCTTGGTGAGGCGATGGTAGCAATACCTGTAGCCCGCCTTCACAATGACGCGCGTCCCTTTCGAAGATTGGACAAATGTGATCGCGTCTAAAATGAAGAACATTATAAGGAAAATGTGTGTGAGTAAGTAACAAGTACGTTACAAAGCTACTGTGTATGTATGTATTATAAAAGTGGCAGTCTGTGATATTATTAAAATATGTAGAATACATTTTCTGTTAACTTATTATAAAACTAAAATAAATTGTGCTTTAAAAAAAATGTTAGCATGTGAGAAGAACTGAAAAACTTTTTCACATGATGTACCACACGATATAAAAACAGACAAAAGTTTTGAATTATTTCAATGCTGTATACTTTCTATTTACAAGAAAGCCTGAAATTTTTTCATGTCTACGAGTTTGGAAGAAACTACGCTTTTTGGTGTCCACGTACGTAACTCTAAAATTGACTGCTCGACTTTCCCAATAATAGTCCTGATGAAATAATCTTCTAAAAGTTAACTCCCAAAAACAATGCACAAATGGATAAAACATCATTTTAAGTAGAAACGCAGTCGGTCAACAAACCTTTGTCTTAATTAGCTAAATTCATATTTTTTATAGCAGTTTTAAGAAGCAAATGCTTATGCAAGCCACCAAAGATTGGGTGGTCAGCACCGCCCATGAACACATTTGTTTTTTTTTTAGTATTTTGTATTTATTTAGTATTTTGAATTCGGAAAAGAATATAAGTTTGACGGTCATATTTATCTATTTTCTGTCTATTTGTTACGTTTTCAGCGTTAAACTATCAAACTAATTATAATGGAATACTTACAGATATACCTACTAAATTTCCTAATTGTAACATGAAGTGCAGCGGTTGCTTAATTTTCACCAAAAATTGAGAAAGAATGCGGCGGGCATACGAGAAATAACGCGGACCTGCAACTACAGTTCTGTCAGGTGGTCTCTTCCCGAGTTGCCGCGACTTGGCCGAATATTTGACATCGGTTTTTCCTAGTCGACCCGAGTCAATCCGTGGTAAAGCGCGAATCCCGTGAGGTGCACAAGCTTTTAACTCCCTATGTTTGCTTTGAGGATGTTTTCTAGCTTGCATTTCGGTGAATACTTTACGTGAGGTTCCACGGCTGCAAGGAAATACGTCTGATCTCGAATCCGCATAGTACTAAAAAAAATCATCAAAAACCATTACTTCTACTCAATTATGCACTCGACAATTTGAGATGATTCGGAACAGCACTTAGCATGCGAAATCGCTTAAGGTATTAATAATAATAAAGTACATACGCATGTATTTACTTAAGCGTCTAATATTCCAGTGGATGTAAAAACTCGCTGCCGATTTATTGCATAGCAACCAAATTCAGTGAAGAAATTTTAAAGCAAGGTGAAAGATCATAATTATTAAAATAAAAGTCAAAGCCCTTGACTTAATACTACGTTTTATATGACGTAGGATTAAATCGAGGGCTTGTATGATTTCGTTTTTATTTATAATTTCGTGCGGTCTTGCCTACAGGACCAGACAAAACCGTAAAAGTGTGTCTATAATAATAAAGAAATAAGTAAAGAATAGTCACTTAGTTCTTAAATACTGTGAACACGGTGTGAATTTAATAACATTAGGACAAAAATGAAAAATGTGTAGTCCTTAAATGTAAAACACAATATGAATGTCATAAAATAACGAAATAAGCAAAAGTTATATAGTTCATAAATATTAAGAACAATATAAATTTTATAAAATATACGGTAAGCGAACTTTGTAGAGTTCTTAATAATTCAAATTTATGAAAGATAAAGTAGAATTTCAGAAAAAATAATTATGAAATAAAAGGGTGTTTTAGAGTTTACACATACTAAAAGTCAGAATCAATTTCAGGTAAAATAGCTCCAATAGTTCTTATATTTCGTCGTTTCCGGATAAAATTACAGTACCTAATTTGGAATTGGACTGTAAACACTACTAAAGGTCAGAGTGTCACCCCAGCGTAATATTTGTTCGCTATCGTTGAAGCGGAATTGCCCTTTAACACCCCGACCTTGAAAAGCGATTCCCAAGATTTCAATTTACCTTACAATCCCTTTGAATAGCGATTTCAAAGCTGAAATAGTAACAAAATAAAGGGGAAGGAAATTAATATCCCGGCTGAAAATATTGAGCAAACATTTAAGAGTACGAACGAGCGCGACTATTGGCCGAAAGAAATTTCACGTAAATGATTACAGCCAATATAATTCGTCGAACAAAGCATTCGGACGGCTCCAATATTCACACATGAGAAATTTAAGGAAATTCGTATTTCCTCCAAACGCCTTCTGCATTATTCGGCTCTGCCCCAAAATCCATTCTCCCGGCGTCTCCTTTTCATCGATACACTACATAAAATTCGCTTGGTAAAATTTTCAGCCCCGCACGACAATTCCGTCGATCTGTCTCCCGACGCCGGCGCTTCTGGGTTCAGTCGGCTCCATAGCACAACCCTTGTCGGTACCTGGCCGGGGATCGCGTCTACCACGCACTTGCCAAAAATTCCATGCGCAACAAATGCTGTATTTGTTTATGGAAGATTAATTATCGACAGAGCGTAACATTATAGGTATAGGACGTTAAGGCGATACCGCAATGGGAAGAGGGGGATGTCCCCGCACAGTCACGTCACGAATGACGGGCACCTTTCCGATGAGTAGAGTATAAGACTATTATTGCCAGTACATACAAAACTAAAATAGCAGTAGTGCGCGTAGCTACAAAATAAAAGACGTAAGCGCCAAACCATATAAAATTTGTTTGAAATAAAACGGCGATAATGAATAAGAAATTATTTTATGAGTTTGTTAAAAATTGTCAGTACCATTATCCTGAAAGATGAGTACATAGAAACCTTTATCGATTCCGAATAACAAATAAAAAGGCAACTTATCAGGGTATATTTGGAAATTTAATTCTATCGAGAAATTTTGTCCAATCGTTTATTCCTTTTATAGTACAATGACTTAAATAATTAAAAAAAACATTTAAAATCAAACCCGTAACTCAGGCATTTATAGATAGCGAGGAAAAAACAAAACACTCTTTTCATCACTGTATCACTTCAATCGAGCATGAAGCACAAACCCTTGCAAGTAATTTATTATGCTGGAAAAAACTTTATTGGATTATCAGATGACCTAGTTTAGTTATCATCGTTATTATAATATGTATATGTACAGGTCAGTTTTATATCTCGGGGATTAACTTATTAATATTCAAAGGCTATCTGAAACTGTCTCGAACAACATGCAATATAAATCATAGAAATGAAACATAAGAATTTAATATCGCAACAACGAAATGATGTTAATAAAAACACAGTGTTAAATATTAAAATAACACGTTATAATAAATTCAATAAATACATGGAAAAATATACTAACATCACTTGAAACAAATTCATATTCTACTTGGATTTAAAATATAACATCAAGTCGATTACAAACCTGTAGCTTTTGCTCCCATAACATATCACTAACATCCCAGTAGATAATATTTAAAAAAAACTTCTACGTTACGTTATAATCATCTAAAAATAATGTCTTACCGCAACAAAAAAAAATATTATAACCGATTAACAAACCTTAAAACACAATTACCTAAAATGATACAACTATCTTTCTATCCAATTTATTAAATTTTAATAATAATTCATATTGACTATTTCTCACACGTTCGTACTACTTTCAACATCCGAAGCCAAGTTTACGAGTTAGTACTTGGACAGCCTATGACGATCCTTTTAAGGTGTATTTCCGCTGTCATAAAAACTAAAGTAATAAAAGAATTATTTTATTTGTTTTCTTTTGAATTTGCCTCGACCCGTCCGAAAAGCATTAATTTTTAGAGATTTCGTGCTACAGTTTTACGAGCACGGCCTTACTTAGTTGCAGCTGACGATGCCTTCCCTTGTCTCTAAAATTTTAGAGATACTATCCCTGTGCACAAATGCTAAAAATGAAGAATACACATTTTTGGAATGAAGTTCCTTAATGTGGTTTGTGGCAGTAGTTGATTCGTAAAATCTAAATATAACGAAAAGCGTTAAGCCTCCATAAGATTCTCTCTCTCTCTTGTAATTTATTATTTAGATTTTTTTATATAATGTATGATTCACTATTTTTATATCTAATTTGTGATAAATAAATGTTTTTATAGAATATTTAAGAAAACTCTTTGATATGATTCCTTACTTTGAATTATGTACATTGAAAATAAAACTTCGTGCCGGACGGAGGCGCCCCGACCGCACATTTATTTGTTTTTCAAAGCGAATCCTCGACAACTTCAGACACATCACCAAAAAAAAGAAAGTTTAAATCAACAAGCAGATATAACATCATATTACATCAAGATTGTATATAATAATAATAATCATGCCCATCAAATCATATTAATAAAATTGACAAAACCTATGAAAACGCCACCAAACCTGTTGTTTTCTGGACAAGTTGTGAACATCGCTGTTTATGGTATGCACGTAAGACGCTGGTTTTTATACCTTACGCCTTAGCCAGGAAATTAGTAATTTACTTGGGGTGGTGAGGACAAGAAACAATAGCTAGCAATTTTATTTCGAAATAAGCATATATAGTAGCTTCCACATTGGGGAATGTGAAAACTACTATATTGGGGGCGTAAATGCTCCAAGTGCCCGGGTTTTTCTTCAAAACACGATATCTTTATTGAAGTTTATAAAAATTCATTGTTAAACACTTGGGATAAAATACACAATCATCCGAATATGAATCGAGAACTGCCACTGACGTTTCTTGTGATTTTCTTCATTAAATTAAAAAATATATTTTCTATATGTATAGTTCTATGTACCGAAAATATTATTTTCATATGTGTGACGAGACTTTAAAGTACTTAAGAAAATGATAAGTTATAAAGAAACAAATTAAAAAAAAAATAGAAAAATTTTTATTCAATGAATATTTGTATATATTAAATTTGACGGATCTAGTTTAATTAATAATTATATAAGATCGTATACATCTATTAGGCTCTTCTATTCAACTTCTTCTATCATAATATATTTAAATATAATTTTTTTATTGTCAAAAACCTAAATAAGTGTCAAAATTTGTTAAACTTTTTCATTCACGTAATTTGTCGCTTTGTATATACTAAATCTTTTGCTTCGTATTATAAACATTCTGCTTTCTGATTTATTGTATTCACTTACTTTTACTATCCACCATTTTACATTAACATGAAATTTTATTATATTTCAATGCATACCGTGTAAGCATTATATTCATTTACAAATGTACTTTTTGAACCTTTAGAGGTAGCATGTATTGAGGATGCGATTGATATACGAGTATTCCTTGGGTCTAGGATGGTTGTGAATTTCGCTGGATCGCGAATAGACGTCGCCAAGGGTGTAAATGTAGGCTCTGCACCCCGAGCCGGAGTTGGTGGAACACACCCACCGCATGTGACCGTCCTTGGTGAGGCGATGGTAGCAATACCTGTAGCCCGCCTTCATAATGACGCGCGTTCCTTTCGAAGATTGGACAAATGTGATGGCGTCTAAAACACAAAGACGTATGATTAAGAAGCAATAAGCGAAATTTTTTACTGAGTTGACATTATAAAAAAAAACTGGACAAGTGCGAGGAGAACTCATGTACAAAAGATTGCATATCACTATACAATATATCTATGCTTAGTATTTCCAAAAACAAAACCGTGATTTTTTTTTCTATTCTAAATTCTCGGCGTAAGCATGAGTCTACTTAGTCGAGTTTTAATATTACTTGTTTAATTTTTTAATTTGCCCTATAATCACACCAAGTTTAACTTGTGTACTTGAAAAACCCAAAAAAATTTACTGATATGATATACTGTAAAAAAAATACAATAGGTAATTCTTTTTTTAATATATCTTTTCAAAGAATTTCACATCGGCTTCATACAAAGTTTCATACTTTTACATCAGTTTAAAACAACATTTTCTAGTCCGCATCGACCTCTTCTTCAACATTCTTTTCAAATGCATCTTCTGATGATGAAACTGTTTACCTTTGGGTTGATTTTTTTATTTTGACGACTAAAAAGCAGTCACACGATGTCAAATGGGAGCTATAAAGAGGGTACCTACAGTAGTAGCCCTGGAGGCCAGTGTTCGGTTGCTGCTTACAACATTAAAAATTCTGGAAAACGTTTGGTATAATACCATTCAGCATTGCTGTTCTTTCGGAATCGTAAGAGTAACACCAGATAACCCGTCTAAAAAAGAAATTGCGATAATAAATTTGGCTGCACTTCTCTTTTGCTTCGCTCTGGTGAGAATGAAGCGAAAGGGAAAGGCAACAAAAAATGAACGTGCATTACCCAGTGCAAAACTATCCTTTTTACATGAACATGTGCTGTGATTTCATGCACACTTCCCAATTCAACTGCAGTACATATTAAACCTTTTCGTATATGTTTTCTTTTCAATAGCCTACAAAGAACGACCACAATTTTTTCGTCGTCTGCCAAAATTACTCGACCACGCTTAATTTCATAGAACCGGTGACAAACAATCGCTTTAGAAAGGTTATTTATTGTCTTTGAACGCTACTTCGACGTCTCTCAAATGTTGACTATAAGCATTATATAACAATATTTAGATTATAGATGCATTTTTTAGTGAAATAGAATATTAGAATTTCATTCCAATAAAAATATATAGGCAAATGGAACTTTAAAGCGTCTATATTATTTCTCTTCAAAAAACATAATGTAATAATTGACTAAAAACTAGCCAGCGTCTCTTTATTAAAACTGTTTATCGCAAAATATGTTGCGTTATCTGGTATATTACCGTTTGTACGACAGAGAAAATTGAAATAAACGTTATAAAATCTATGATTCCTTTAACGCCCCTGAATTGTTTAACACATGTTTTTTACATAACACATTCTGTGAAAATTTTAATTGTCTGTGTATCTGGCTGTACGTTTTGAAATATTACAATTGAAAAGATACAAGCAGTGATCGAGTGCTGAAGAGCGTTTCCTTTAAACTAGAAGGTAGAGGATACAAATTTTGACCGTAAGCGAAATGATTAATGAATTTTCGTTACAAGTCAAATTAAATCACTCGCTCCGTGCCAAGTCTACTTAATTTAAAAGTCTGTTCCAAAGACAATTCGATTTCAGACCAAAGTGTCGCACGTTACAAATGAGTATAATATGTCCGAGGGAGGTTAGGTCGACCAAAATATAAATTGTCCCCTGTGGTGTCATCTACTTAGCAATGAAAGTTCTTGTACAGGTCTTCTAAAAGTTCTTGTACTGGCCTCACAATTTCTTAATCGAACCTGTATGGGATCCGTTGGGAGAAAAGTGGACTGTATGGGATAAAAAGCGTATAAGAGAAATAAACGAAATTATGATACCTGACTTTTTGTGGCCATGTTCTTGGGTCCACCTAAAGTCTTGCTGACACTTATTTCGCTCTTACATATTTTTCGAAACGTTCGATTGATCCCTGTAGCACTTTGATAAATGAGTAAGTCATTATAGCGAAAAAGAAAGCGTCTGGTACAGCGACGTTGTATGAATTGTGAGCGGGGAGGGAAAAGACAGGTAGAACAAAAAAGGGGAATAACGACCCGAACAGTTCCCATCCGGTTTTGACAAGGAAGGAACAGAATGAAGCCTAATGGGACACTGACAATGACGGGCAAGGAATCTAAACATGAACCTTCAACAACAACTTTGGGACTCCATTTCGCAAGACATCTGACTATGCACTTATATAATCTATTAGGAAACCCATAAGATGAAAGGCTAGATAGAATTCCTTTGTACCGGGCCCCACAGAAAGCTTTAGTTGTGTTCAAACATAGAACAATATCTCAGCGTTGAACTCTAAAGCCTTCGACCATTGGTAAGACAAATATACTACAAACTTGTTGTAAACTGCCTTGACGGTTTTTTATCTAGTTATCGATTGATGATATTTTTTTAAACTTGGAAAATGTGGAACTCAAAGCTTTTTTAGATTCATAGAATATGTACATCGGTGTAATAAAACAGCCAGAACAGATGAATCAAAACTGGTATAACTCAAGCCCCCTCAGACCCTCATATTCTCATAGATACTGTCAACCTACCTTTACTTGTCTACATTGAAACACCCATGTGAAGTTCTTGAAAATATTTTGTTTAGCGGCTGTCTTCTAATGGACAAATTATAAACTTGAAATGTTTACAATAATATTACAAATAATTTTACTTTGCAATGTACTATAGAAGAACTATCAATCAACAAACTAAAAATTCTATTTCTGTTTTAATCTGGTAAGCAAGGGCCATTTTTCATTTTTGATTAAGTCAGAAAATTATGATCAAGGTCTCATTTGATTCGGAATGACGGAATTGCATATTGTATATTAGTTGTATGGATCTTGAATAATTGATAAAATTTTAGTACTTAAACTTTAAAAAAATGTTTTTTTCATGTTCCTTTATAAATAATAGCAATAATTAATTAAATAATAGAATCAAAACTTCGGTTAAAAATTCAAATGATTCATTAATTAATTTATTCAAAATAAAAGATATGAAATGTTTGTCGTATCTTTAATAATTTATAAATTATTTTAACTACAATGACAAAAAAGTAGATAAAAATGCTCTTTTGTCATTGTAGCTAAAAAAGCTTCACGACACAAAAAAATACAATTTACATGCAAAAAAAACCTTTTCACAAAAAAATACATTTGACTGTTTTGTTACATAATTAAGAATTAAAAAAAAATAATAATTGCAAAAATCTATTTGTTTATAAGAAATAATTTATTAAATAAACAATCAAAAAATAACAAAAAAAAAATCCTTCAGAATTTGAAAGTACAACAAAAATAATGTTTCTAAAGAAAAAACAATTCTTTAATATTTAGTTCCAAAAAACGATTGTCAAATAAGAAATGAGTTTTTCGGCGATAAATAATTTTTCGGCTATCATTTCTTAAAAATCATTATTTCTATCAACAATTTTTTTTGATTAGCTCATAAACAATGGATTTGTTTATAACTATTATTTATACAACTGGGTGACTAGCCATAGTATAATTTGTTTATGACAAATTGTTATATGAATTGTTATGACTAGCTTCAAGAGTTTGATACACTGAAAACCTTTAATACTAAAAATAATGACTGAAAATTTTTCGGTTGGTTCGAATGCTTGAATTTCGAAAATGTCACAATTTAATCTACATAAGATTTTCTAGAATGACTCTTGTTTCAATATACCTGTTTTTAATACGTGACGTATGTATGTAGAATCGACAAGAAGAGTAGCAATTACAAATCAGGTACAAATTTTGATAACATGTATGTGAAATCATAAAATATTTTGTAGGACAAATATTCCCTTTTATTAATCTATTTTCTAGTAGATTCCATTAAAATACGACAGGCTCCATAGGAGCCCTATTTTTTTTTATATATGCGTCACCTACTCAAAACATCGTTTCAAGTAAAAAATAAAACTTATTTACATATTCTTCCACAAAAGCGAAATTACGCAAATCGAAAAAAATTAAAAGGCCTAAACTTTTCTTTAATGTTAAAAGTAACAAAAGTAGCTATCCTGTCCATAAATTTTTCATGTTCATATAAAACAGTCTCTAGTTATAGAACAAATCTAACAATCATCTTAATCATAAATGCTTCTAGAACTCATGATTATGATGTTCGTTTGATTCAATATACACGTCGTTATCGGTGCAAATGTAAGCTCTGCATCCTTTAGAAAAGTTTGTTGCACAAATCCAACGGCTTTGTCCATATGCGTTGGTTCTATGATATCGATATCTGTAACCTGATTTCATGACGCATGGTACTCCGTTTGAAGACGGTATGAAGCGCATCAGATCTGAAACAATACCATAATGAACTCTTAGATCACCACAATGAAATGTGTAATTGCAAATTTGATAAAAAAAAAATGAAGTAAAACGCAGTAGTAGGTATCGGATACCATAGACATGCATTATTTTGATTTGTTTTATTCCGTTTTCTAGCAAGCCAATATATTTAACAAAAGTACTTATACGGTATCCGGTTGCTTCTGACTTTCAACTCGTGTTGATTTCAATAACAAATTGATTTACAAACACCAAATAAATTTAAATTTGGGTATTGTTCTTGAGTGGACAATACGGACAAAATTATTATCTACAACTCGTTGTTTATAGATAATAAAGTCGCTTAACGCCTAAGTGTAACTAGGTGACAGCTGGCAACGTGAGCGAACAAAATTTGTATATGAAAATATTTCCAATATCCGCTCTGTAACTATACTATTTAAATCTCTTTGATTTGATTGTCACCACTTTATTCTTTATATTTACTATATCGTCTGGTCGAATGCTGGTATTTTTGCGACATTGATTAACGTATCCTCTGTGATTGTCTTTAATATCGATTTCATTATCAAAAGATTAAAGTCCAAAATCCGAGTTTGATACAGAATCAAAAATTACTCTTAAAAATAAAGTTAAATAGTTTATTAAGTCTCAAAACGATTGACAATCCATCATTAATAATTCACTAGATATCATGAATACGCAAATTTATCTATTTTAGCTGATAGCTAGACATGATACTGTAGCTGGACAGAGAATTGGATTACATGCGGAAGTGCAACCCTTGTGGTGTCTTAAAAACAAACAGGCGGATGATTATGTGTATCTTTCGCGTAGACAATTTGATCTTCTATAGTGTGCACAGTGGCGTTGCAACCTTTCTTATGGTGCGTTGAGCACAGCCACCTACATTTCAATGAACTTTTTGTCACATATTGCTGTTTGAAATACGTGTAACCGGCCATTTGCAATAGACGCTTCCCCTTCTTCGAATGTGTGTATATAGGCATATCTGAAACCAGATACATATTCTTCATATCTGTAATAGGTAGGAATAGAGATGGCTACATAGGACAGTTTTCACGGGACCATAATTTAACATATATTTTATCGATATCGTTCTAGTTTATATTGCAGAAGTATCGATATAAAACACATTTTAAATTTTGCTTAAGACTTTATGCTTAGATTAGTATCATTAATGTACATTAGTGGTTATGAACATTCCAAGAGTAAACTATATGATTATCGACTACATGCAGTTTCGCTTTGCAGCCCTTATGTTGGTGGGTAGAGCAAAGCCATCTGGACTTGATGTTGTCCCTCGTACTATATTTCTGTTTATAAAACGTGTATCCAGATACTAAAAGCAAAGAGGTTCCGCGCTTCGACGTCACAAAGACAGGATAATCTGGAACAATGTTCTTAAAAATTTAGTAAATTTAGTAGAAAATTATGAAATGGATTAGACTGTTGAATTTTTCGTGTTCAGTAACCTCACAAGAGTAAAAAAAATTTCACGATTTGTTTGCTGTTGAAGAACAATGTGCTAAACTAAAATCTCAAAATGGAACATTTCTATAATTCGTGTATTATAAATTACTTTTCTTTGTTTTTATCATGAATCATTGAATCAACAATTGTTAGTTTGCACTGTATGATTAATTGTTAACTTACATACAAAAAGCTTATAAATTCCTGCGAACTAGCACTTTTAAATTCAGATTAAATATTCATTTACAATACAAAAACCTTTTACTTCATTAAAAGAAATCATAAATAAAATAAAAAAAGAACACATTTTATTCACACTCAGTCATCAATTACATCATCACATATCAATATTAAAATTGGCCTTAATGAATTTCAATCCGTGATGAAAAATCGTAAGATTAATTTAGATGGCAAAGCTGATGTATCTTCGTATTGAATGTCATTTTTTCCGTTTAATTTATATTGCAACAAATATAACACAGATGGACGATGATGAAATCAAATATTAAATTAATTCATTTATAAGAAATTTACGAATTTTGAAATAAATTTCAACTTGTGTTAGATCACCATTATCTAAATACAAAACCATCTGCCCGTCAAGTATGAAGAATATTAATAAGTAACAACAAAATAAACATCTCTTGACTAACTAGTTTGTGAAGGACCAATAAACAAAAATTGATAGCTTCTTTTGCACTATACGGCTCTTATTAGCTTATTAGCTAGCTACAGCTTCTTTCATATTTAATTATAAAGCCGGGGGTGATTGTGATTGTCTTCCACTTTGACAATATGTTCATCGACTGTGTGTATGTACGCCCCACAACCTCTAGTATGATGGGTGGAACATCTCCATCGTGTTTTGGGGCCCGACCAGAACCTCACAGCTGAATACGTATAACCGTTGTAAATCACCAATTTATGGCCCCTTCTAGACATCACGAATTGCGCTAAAAATAATTTCCAATATTAATGAAACAATGTCGACACAATATATTGTATATCATTGATATGAAAAATATAAAATCAAAAGAAAAGAAGAATATCAGATTAGTTTAAATAATTTCAAAAGACTGTAATTCATAATAAAAGTCAATAAAAATAAATATAAAATGTTAAGATAAACTAATGTATAAATCCCCTAGAGGACTAGGTCGGTACCGCAAAGGGGCCATTTATATGTACCTCGAGTTTGCTCAATTTCCTTTCCTTGAAGTTCGTCGGTTTCGGATGTTTAACATGTTGATTGCCATGCTCAAAATTTTAGTTTTGTGAGATTGCCATTTTTTTTTATTTATTTCGCTTTTATTGTGTTAAAATATGAATATGTATTATTAATGTGTTTATATGATTATGTCAGAAGGGTTTATACACTGTAGAAGTTCAAAACGCGATATTGCGTGATTGACCACACATAGCACAATGATTATCAGTACGGCCGATGTCGCGATATCGCGTGGTAAGTACTTCCATCCCAAAGGTATTTACTATAAAAGAATATTTTTATTTACCAATGAAAGACATTAAAATTGATTAGTTAACAGCTTTCATTAAAACAACACAGTAAAAAGTTATAAGTAGTAAAATTATTTTGTAGTGCAATAATGTAACTCAAAAAAACAATCAACACATAATGGGGGACTACCTGGGCAGCTTTTACACTCGGTAGTGGTATTCACCCTTTTTTTAATTTTGTAGCAATTTCTACAATCTTTTCTGGACGTTGCATTTACTGTTCTGCCAGTATTTAACGTTCGTGATTTTGATTTTTCAATTTTCGTCAATTTGTGTTGAATTTTGTCTCTCGTCTGGGTGTTTTGTTGTTCAGGTTCTATTTCTGGCAAATATGATAAGGTTTATCATTCATATAAAAAAAATTCAATTATGAATAATAAGATCAAAAATACACTTTTCAACTAAAAGTAAAACAAAAAGCTAAAACAAACGTTGCATCGCTTCTAGTTAGAACGTAAGCAGTTAACGCACTAGGTAGCAAAAACAAATAAACGTACCTGACGGCCAACTCCACCTCTCGACATGTTTACCCTATCCCCCCCGGTGGTCACTGTAAACACCACACACCGCCGCCACAAACATGGCCGCTGTATAATCGGGCACAGAAATATTATGTTCACCCGATATCGCGTGAACAGCCACATGGACTAGAGGCAAACGCGCGATATTGCGTAATCGGTAAGAGATATGTCAATATAAGGGTATTCTATAATATGTCACTGATTTCGTCTTAATATGTTTTTCTAGTGCACCTCTTGCTAATCCTTTTATCATACACATTCGCTCTATGCTTTCAATTTTTTAATCTAATATTATTCATTCTAGCCGGATGACCTAACCATTTAAAAATATGCTTTTTTGCTTTTGTTGTTGTTTACACTGTTCCCTAATATACATATGAACCAAATTTATTTTTCAAAGAAAATTCACACAAATTGCACGGGAGTCACATCTATGCTACTTTATTGTCACATATACTACTTTATTGTTTATTTTGCCAAAGCCAATTCGTACTATAAGCTTAAGCATGGAGACTAATCATTTTACTATTCGTAACTACAAACAAGACGCTTTCACTTTATTTTCCGAATTTATTTTTTTTATATCTTTATCGTGCGCACCATTGTTCATTCACAAGTGACCCACACAGATTAGTTTATTCATTTATTCAATTGTTTCAACTTTTGTCAACGCATTGCATTCAATCATAATTTTGCTTATATTAAATACCCTGATCTTTGTCTTGCATTATTTGTTTTTCTACATTTTTTTTGACAAAATTGTTTATCTTCATTACTATCAATGCCAACAGTATTTTTTTATTTAGTAGCATTGTATATGAGGTTCCTGACGAACAGCTCACACATTCTTAATCCGCATTCACTTTTTTAAATAATTTAGACAACCATTCAAGTATAAACAGTCATTGGAAGTCTGTTCTGTATGACACCTTCACCAATATTAAAGCATTCAGCATAAGCTCTACTTAATTTTACGCCTATACTACATAGAAGTTTACGCTATAGTATCCACACTGATTACAGTTCTTTTATTAGTCTGCTATTTTTATCCATGAATAGATATAGTACTGCTATATCTATTCATAGATAAACTCGTCTACGAGTTTATCCATCACAAATATCACAAAAGCACATAGAACCTATTTATTGATTCTTAGTTAAAAAATCCACAGCGCTATTTTGCAAGCAAAAATTTGACGCGTACATCTCATCCTTTTTCCATATTCCGGTTATACCTTACACATTTTAGTTTCAATCTCATTCACAACTTCTTTAACTATTTTTTGTGTATCTAATTTATTAACGATATCGAGGAAACTTATAATACGATAATCGCTGCACTCCTGTCATGAACAATCGCATGAAAGAGTTGGTTCAGTAAGTGCATTACCATACTTTCGACCCCCACAGGATTCCTAATGCCATCCTGTCACATCTTATCATATCACGCTTACATACGTTTATTTGCTTTCATAACTTCATCCATATTAGTATAATTTTCAACGTCATTTAATTATTCAGCTGCAATGACATTATAATTTGTCACAGTTTCCAGACATGCCAAATGCTTTCGAAATAACTGTCTTTAATGGTGCTTCATCTGAATTTCTTTAAAAAATAAGCATACAAATGTCATCTTCAATAACCGACACACAATTTGTGTTAGTGATATTTTTCGGATTCAGGATTATTTGACATTGCAAGAAAATAAATTAATTATCTTTTAGACGAGGGTAATAAATACATCAATTGAATTTATATAAAATTTTATTTCTTAATCGAACAAAATACTGTTTATAAAATAAATCAAACAAAAATACACAAATGATGAGTCTACAAATATACATATTTGAATCTAATATTATGATATCTACCCTCCTTTAGACAAACAGTTGCTCTGAGACAAGTGATTGTGGTCATCCTTTACGCTGATGATCTGGTCTTCCACAGTGATGACTACAGCTTTACAGCCGTGATTATGATGAGTGGAGCATCTCCACCTCACTTTTGCTCCCAGCCCTCGCATAGCGGAATAGGTATACCCCTTGAATTTAATCATTTTGTTGCCCTTCTGCGATATCACGAATATTGCTGCAAACAGTACAATAATATGTACATTACGAAATATGTTTATTTAATTTTGATCCTAAAAAATGGCAATTTAAATGAAAAATAAAATTAGTAGTAAATCATCAGATGGTGCTAAAAACATATTCTTTATGTCAAAATATTATTATAAACTGTACTGTTAAATTATCATTATTTCAACGCTTAACTCAAGCCAAAGTGTGTTGCAAAAGAAAGACAGTAGAATTAATTTATAGCAGAAGTTTTTAGTTTATGTGGAATTTTAGTATATCATAACAAAGTTACTTTATTTGCATTCATTACCTCGTGGGCGCCCTAGTCGAATAGTTTCCATTCCGTAATGTATGAATTTTTGCAATATCCTAGCGTATGCATATAAAACATAAAATAAATAAACTCACGCCCATTTTCTAGAGCGGTAGGTAGACTCCGTTTAATTCAGTTTGGTAGGACTTTTTATTTCACTGAAACTGATTAATAAGTAATCCATATAATTTGCAAAAAAGTAAGTGAGGTGTTAGAGCACACTCCGCCGCCGAATCATTTTCATTTAAACGTGGGCGTACGGAAGAGTGGATCCAGCCTCTGAGTCAGGAAAGAGTCACACATACGAGGACCGGTCAGGAGTCAGGACTGTCTCTAATGCGATTACAATACTGAGACAAAAACCCAGCCTTTGAGGGGGTTGGGGAGAATCCCCTTGATAATTAACTCAAATTTTTTGTCTTGTAAAAGTACTTTAATTGGTTGAAATGTAAATACGTTCGTGTATTGAAGGAAAGATCTACTTTTGCAACACTCGGTAATCTTGTTGTCTCAAGATTTACATTACTTCACTGCTTAGGCTCTCCATTCCAATACTTTACGTGGCAAGGAACATTCAAACCACTAGTGATTAGGTGGATCGGCCATGAATACTTACAACTCCAGGGGAATCTCTAGTGCGATGGCGTTGCAGGCTTTTTAAAAAGGAATTCGCACTTTTATTGAAGGTATTTCAGATCAAGAAACTTGGGAGTCCTCAGTCTGGAATAATACTAAATCGAAATCATTGTGTTGAAATGAGACGAACATGTTATTACATACCTTTTCAATTTTACGCCATTCTCTTGACAGATACTTAATGTAATTGAAAGTTTTACTGCCCTTAGTGCGGGTTTAGGTACTGATATTTAAAATATTATATCGATTTCGTACACATATCGATTTGCGATCTTGCAACTGAACGTAATGAACTCGATCATGCACATCTATAGGGAATCATTTAATTGTATGTCGTTTCTGTAAAGAGTCATTTTGAAATTATACTTCTTTGGGCGAGTTAGAAAAAATATCAGAGTGTTACATTTCAGAACATCATGAAATACATACGCATTTTTAGCACAATTTTAATATCATGAAGTTAGTCATTAAACAGAATCGCAAATGAAAACATAGTTTGACATTGTGCACGTTCATATATTTCCAGTATTAAAAAAGGCATGAGTAAAATGAAAACTTCGCAAACAAATAATTACACAAAACAAAATGGAAAAAAAACAAATTTATTACATATTTTAATTGTAAACTACCATAAACATTAAAATAAAACAACAAAAGAAATTAAGGGTCATATCTATTATTTTATATTGCAACCCAAAAATATACACAAAAATAATATAAATTAAAAGCCTCCTGTCTAAAGAAAAAGTGAATTAAAATAAAATGGCGCTTTTTTTGAAGAAAAAACTACTGCGATCATCCATGCTCTAAATAGGCACAAAACCCGAACGCTCAATTGTTAATGACATTATTTAACGTTTATCTCCAATAAAAAAGACAATTTAAGACAAATACTGCTCCAAAATTATAAAATAAAAATATGACGATTATACAGTTCTCAAAAAAATTGAGATAGCATTTCGCTACATTTTTCATATCTTTAACATTATCCGATTCTAGAATGTGTGTGAGCAAATATCGGTAAAAATTACTCTCTCTGAAGAGGTAATTATATTTACAACTCTCGACGACTAGGATGTTTCAAAGCCATAAAGGTCTTTGCCCACTAGAAGGTGTCATATCATAATCGTGCTATGAACGTATCACATCCGTGAACGGATCCGGGCTACTATGCCCACTAGAATCTATCAACAGCATATGACATCTGTGGATAACGGGTTTAGTAATCGTAGCATCCACGTATGTCGCTTTAAAAAAAAAGAAATCGAGAGAGAATATGGTAAAAATATTTTTTGTATTGAAAAGTGTGAGAGACCTTGCCCATTAGACCGATCCGTCACCGATCAACATCGTCGCGTGCCATACACGAAGCGTATTTTATGATACGTTCTAGTGGGATACTTTAATGAATCGGTGATATTCTGGTATAAACTTTTTATCTATTTATTTTGCTCATCTGGTCATTTGCTCAATTGATCATTTGGATAATTTATTCGCGTCGATTTAGTAAATTGTAATTAGGTAACATTCGGAATAAAGCAGACTTCGAAATTACTACTATCGTTGATAAATAGTAGCACAGACCATAAATAAATATAGTCAATACGCAGCCACCGACAATCTATCTGCTCGCTGAGACCTCATTTATGACTTTATATAACTATAGCATAAAATGGTCTATATACAGCATACAATAATATAATATACCATAGTAGTACGGTCTATTATGCTATTCCATGCACGTCACAATTTCGAAGTCCAATTTTTGAGTAAATGTAACCAACAGGCCTAGCATGACGCCCTAGACAAGTCTCCCTATAGTCTCCCTTTCGCTCATTATATTGGCGCAACAAGGATAGCCCTATAGAGAGACTCTTGTTTAAAGCATTATGTTAGGTCCACTGGGCCAATACCGAAAAAAAAATTAAGTACAACCGTACGCTTTTCATTTCTTTTCAACTGCATGGATAGTTACAGGGGAAGTAATAGAATGCAAGCGATGGATCCGATTAAAAACTTTATTGACACCGATGTCCCAAGCCGTCTGTATACATTTAACGGCAAAGATGATGTTAGTTGCGAGCAGCTGTTTGGCGCAAACTCGAGATATATAACGATAAATTGAATCGGAACGACTACCCATTCACCTCACGACTTTAACTGTACGTCGCTTAACCTTGGTGCCATTACTGATCGTCACTGAATTACGAACACCTAGGAGATTATTTATGCTGACGAAGATTTCCATGAAAGGTACTAACCTCCTTTAATGAAAAGTTTTTAGTATTGGACTCACCGCGATTGTTTGAAGACATAAAAAGCTCTCACTGCCATATCAAAACGTGTGATATACCGTTCACGAACTTCAAAATTAAATGTTATCTCCAATACCTTTGTATGAACAAGAAATTACACATTCATTCATTTATAATAATATTAAAAAGCAACGGAACTCGTATGAAATTTAATATGTCATAAATTTTTATTAACCAATTCGTTATTCAAAACATTAAAAAATTATTTCCTAGTGAATCTATTACAATTAGAAATTCTTAACTGAAAGGTTAAGAATTTGTTTTATTTCATTAAATTTAAATTGTATCATTTTACGGAGCTATCACAACCACTTATTGACGCGCGGCGGATGGGTGTGCTGGTCTCTGACGCAGACTATCTCGTCTTCCACAGTGCGCACGAAGGCCCTGCACCCCTTCGAGTGGTGCGAAGTGCAGTACCATCTCCCCACCGTACAGCCTCTCTTCCGTCTAGAGTACGAATAGCCGTTCAGATGGATCTGTTGAGTGCCTCTTTCGGACATTATTATTTTGACATTGCCTGAAAAAAAAAACAATATTTTTTTATGTACATATAAAAAGTGTAATACAATCTACATGAGGTGATAAATTGGTGATCAGAATTTGTGGTGTTTGAACTTTACGATGGTACAAGGCACCCAAGACCCTATGGAAGACAAAATGATGTAAGATTGATTTAAAGAAAGAAAAATTTGAAACGGCGGTGGAAAGTAAAAAGAGCAAGTGAAAGTCTAACTTTACAATTTTTTCAGATAGATTAGACAAATTTTGTTACACTGTTCACTACTCGAGTAAAACGTGTTGTAACATTTCATATTATGCATACGAAGTGCAGCTATCTTCATGTTGTAAATCTTATTTTATTATCTTTAGAAAAATGCGAGTAGTAATTCATTAAAATTGTATAAGTTAATATCAATTTCTATATTTATTTTATATTTTATGTTATAGTTTTTATAGCATTTCTAGGGGCAAACTGGAATAGGTGTTCGTCGCCGTTTATGAACACTCGCTACCCGAAAGGAGTAACTAGTGCGTTGCTGGCCTGATTGGAAAAAAACAGGATATCTGATAAGAGGGAGAAGTGACGAGAAGTAGTGGGGTTATGACGTTAAAATTACGTCAACAAAGTGTACACGTTGTCAAGCCTTCTCAATCTGATCTAATTTTGACGTCATAATGATATCAACCGAGTAGTTTTAAGTTTGCCACTTTAATTTTCAGTGATAGAACTGACACGCGAGTACAGTTTGCGGTGCTGTCACTAATTGTTCAATTTCTATAAATATATAATCAGATAATACCATAACAAGAATTTAAAAAATATTCAATCATAGGGTGTACGTGCGATTACACTTTGCAATTTTGTCACTATTATCAAATTCAAATTAGGAGGCCTTTTCCTTGTCTAAGTCATTTTACTGTTAATTTTAATATCAGCGACCAACTTCGTTTTCGTCAAAAAGCGTCGTAAATATTTCATCGTTCCTAAAACTAGAAATATTAGATTTTTCTGCTTGTTTTGTATTTTATGTAAATCCATTACAAATTCTAATAATAGATATTAATTGCTATTATTAAACTCGAATTTTGACAATGTTTAAAGGTACACGTTTTACATAAAAACTGGCCAAGATCATGTCGGACCATGCTCGTTATTGGTTTCCGAAGTAATTATTACAAAGAAATGCACTACAGATGAAAAAAGTACGTTGTTACACTTTTTCCATGTTTCTCGCACTGAATAGTTGTCAGCGCTTTAGCCACCAATAGCTAGAAAAACAAGTAGACGTGTCAACTAGTAATAGTTATATAAAACTATTACAGTAATATAAAACTAGTGTACACTAAAGTGTATCGGCAAAAGAGAATATCCTCATGGCACTTACGTCCTTTTGTTGAGAAGCGCAGTTTTTAGAGAAAAACTCAAAAACAGTATATCCGACCATGTTAAAAATTGAAAGTAATTATTAAGCGTTACCTTCATAATTTTTTACATATTTTTTGGACAAACGATTTATAAAAAATACGGAGAGGAGGACAAATTTCTGCAACTTTCGGAACAATTATTTCCGGAATTATTCTTGTCATCAGAAAAATTACTTAGAAATCTTAAAATGTTTTTAGAAAAACTGTCGAAATATGTGCCACTTGTTGATGTTTGCTGAAAAAAATTATTTTAGCTTCTGTTACATGTATGGTGTGCTCCCCCCCTAGAAATATTTATTTTCCTTATTTAACTAACAAAGTCAGTACCAAGCGGCTTATACACTATAAATATCATCAATATACGTCTTGTAGTTTTTGAATAAAATGCCTGTGACGTACGGGCGAATGGACTCAACATGGCATATGCTATCTACGTTTATATTTCGTAAACGGTAAAAGTATTCATACAAATGGAATACTTTTTAAATGTACTTTTAGTACAAAATGAAATTTTTTCACAAAAACAAAATACATTTTCCGATATGTTCAATTAATTTTGCAAAGAAATTCGATACATGAAGCAAATACTATCGACGTATAGGTAATTTCTCAAATATTTATATTTCTAAATATAATATAAAATATAAAAAGAATCCATTATCAAAATCCTTTAATATTGGTGAATACTTATTTTATTTTGTAAAGATGCGATATTTTACGTTATTTACTTCAGAAGTAAATCTTTAAACAGTACATATTATCAATGAGGATATATAAAGGCAAGACGTAGCCCTTTGATATAGAGACAGCGATTGTCGACTAAAAAACTCAGAGTAACCAATTTTGCTCGCAGAATTAGTGATTTCACCGACAGGTCAGGTCGCCATATTCGCACGCAGAACGGATAACCGCTAAGGAAGAAATATAATAATTTTGTAATTTTTAAGTCTGCGATGTTACTCTTTCTTTGGGATTTCAAGTACCTAATTAATATTTTTTGTGAATTATTACTTAGTGCTGAAATATCCAAACCAATCAAAAATAAATAAAAACATTGTAATACAAAATTTTATAATAGGTTACAAAATGTTCAGGACGATCACAGAATACGGCTTTTACATAAAATGAAACACAAATTTTATTCCTTTTGAACATCCAAAATGAAAATTTTCGCTTAACATACCCAAAAATTGTTTACTCTTGTAAAAACAGTTGGTAATAATACAATAAAAAGAGGTATTTATTACAAGGAATATTTATCTTTCCTGTTGATCGCGAGTCGATTCCAGTCACTCGCTTCAATGGCTGTGATCGTTCTTGATCCTGATTATGGTGTTCTCATAGGTGTGTACGACGGATTTGCATCGCAGCAAGGGGTGGGACGAGCACACCCAGCGCGTCCTTTTCCCGCCCCCACTCTTCGACTGCACCCTATATTTGTGACGTCCCATGCATAGAAGCTTGCCGCCGCGTTTCGATTCGACGAAGACGACTTCTACGCCAAAAATATTCTCATGAGTAATTGATTCTAAGCATGTATACACAACATTTTAAAAGGACAAAGTGTACATGTGTTAGAAATTTTTCGAAAAGTGGCTACAATGATGTAATTAAGTACCTACTTATTTAAAACCATTGTAAACACTGTTAGTACTATTTTTTTTAGAATATTCTGATGCTATAGTGTTACTGTAACATATTATAATTAATTGTAAATAATTTCAGTAATATTTTTTGATTTGGCTTATTTTATGATCGTAAAACGTTATTATTATTAAACCTTTTACTTCCATATCCTAATATTTTACATTTCAAATGTTTGTTAGGCGTGTTAGTACATTTATTTTTAGTATGTTGGTATATTAAGGTAGAATATATAAGATATATTTTTAGTATAGTTAATTATCTTCTTATGATGTGGATCACGTTTGGCCTCTTTTTTCTTCTTCCAGAATCTTCTATCTTTAACGATGGTCATCTAATCGTGCCTTGTTTTTTTTTAATAATCTCATCAGCCCAGCGTTTTGTTGGTCTAGCAACATTTTTTTTTCCTAATGGCCCTTTCCAACATGTTCGTATAGTTAGTTCATCTATTGTTTTTAAACCTCGCGAACTGACTAGCCTATTGCCATTTTAATTTTAAAGACCGTGTTAAAACACCGGTTATTTTAGTTTTTCGCCTAATAATTTTTAACCTTATTTTATCTTATTTTTTCCTGATGTTCAATGTCCAGTTGTTTAAGTTTCATTGACCTCTGTGTTGGCCTTATTTTTGAATTTACTATATGTGTGTAAGTCTATATCTGACAGCCGTATAATAGGCAAGGCAGAAGATCGATTGTATCGATTGCAATTATTTTCAAGATATCTGTTTAGCCAAGTACATGTATTACGTATTCTATATTGTTGCCATTCGAACATATTGGAAATCTTTGGCTATTCGTGATTATTTTTGTTTTGAAAGCATTCATCTCTAGTTCAACTCTAGCACTTTCTTGGTAAAGCGAATGTATCATCGTTTTCAGTACTCCAGGTGTTTCGGCAAGTACATCAAAATCGTCTGCTGATCTCAAATGGCTCAGGTAAACGACACCTGCATTCAATATCTTGCTTTTAGTATAGTTTTTGAAATACGTTCCATAAAGCAACAATGAATAGTTTTGATGACAGATGGTCACCTTGTCGAGTTACAAGTAGAGTTTCACGCTACTTGTAGCGTTTATATGTGTATATTTTAGGATGTTTATACACTTTCTGTCAATGTTCAATGATGATAATGTATTCCAGATAAAATCATGACTGATATTACATAAGGCCTTACTGAAGTCTATAAACGGTACGTATAGAGGTCTTTTAAACTCTTTATGCTTCTCTATAACTTATCTCGACGAGTGCAGATGATCTGTCATACTATAGCCCGAGCGAAATCCTGTATGTTCTATTAATTGCGCTTCGTCAATTTCTTTTAGGATTATCGATATAAAAAGGTTGTATAAACAAGTCAATAAACTTATAGGTCCGTAGTTGTCTAAATCTAAAGGATTGCTTATTTTATATAACACTATAATGTCAGATGAGTACCATTGTTTCGTTACAGTTTTCGTAAAACATACGAAAGGGTAAAATGAAAAGAACTTCAAAATTTCCTTTATAAATCAGTTATATTCGTTATAAAAAATAAATAAATACGTTAGCATAACGAGTTAAATCATCGTCAGATTATTGATATTAAATCCTTATCATCATACAATCGTATATCCGGGTAAATCTCATAATATATTTCGGACACCGAAAGGCATATTCGTTTAGTGATTATGCTGATTCTTGATGAACACAATCTCGTCGTCGACGGTGTGTATGACGGCGCGGCAGCCGCGCGAGTTGTGCGTCGAGCACATCCAGCGCGACTTGCGGTTGTCGCTGCGCAGCCTCTGCACCCCGAACGTGTACCGGCCCAGCTGGATCAGGCGGCGGCCCCGCCTCGACACCACGAACCTCGGATCTTCGGGTTGAATATGAGAATCTTAAATCGTAGCGAAATGTTAAAAAGTAAAAACGTACTTAAGTTATCTCACGATACATAAAAGCTACCTTATATAAGCATTGCTCTCAATACATGTGGTAAAGGAAGATTAAAAAGCTAGAATATAACTCGAATATTCCTCAAGTTTTTATATGCTCGCGGAATATTCGAGATGTTAACGTTGTGGTACAAAAGTAAGGAACGTACATGGTGAAACACTTATATAACAAACATTCCAATTTAATGAAAACGACTAATGAATTATAAGTAATAAGGAAAACGGCAAAATAAAAACAGAGCATTAGTTAAAATTCAGTTCTTAATTAATTAATCACAAAGTAAATAAATCAAAAAGTAAAGTATGATTATGTATTTATTGTTTGAAACATAATTAAAAAAAAAAACATAATAAAAACGATACAATAAAAATAAAATTGCGTAAAGCATCGGAATCGTTCGTGGTAACAGTAAAAGAATTTTTTTTCTTTTCGAATTTAAATTCAATACTTGTGACACTAGTGGTTGTGGTCTCCCTTGATGTAGACAATCCGATCGTCCACGGTGTGAACTACGACGCGGCACTTGCGTGACCAGTAGCGCGAGCACAGCCAGTGCTTCTTTAGGCCGTGCATCCTACTTCCGCAGAACTGATGTCTGCCCAACAGGAGGATCGTACCGCGTTTCGACTTTAAGAATGTGGCCGTCCCTATGAAAAGTAACGACAGACCAGTTTAATAGATGGGTCGTCCCGTGCAGATGTTTTACAAAGTTTGAGTCGTAGTCCAAATATACATAGTCACGTTATTGATCTTTAATAGATGCAAGAAAGTAATATAATTTTAAGCTTATATAAGAAACTAGTCTTCGTCCGCCCGTTTCGCTGAGCGTAATGTGTTAAAATAAAAAAAAAAATTATGATATATATATATATATATATATATATATATATATATATATATGTAGAAATTTATCAAAATTAACATTATAAAGAAAAAAGGTTTGATTTCTTTGTATGTTTGTTTCTAATGGATAAACTCATAAACTACTTATTTGATCTTAAATATGATTTTAACTATATAAGGCCACACTATCAGGTAATAACGTAAGCTATATTTTATAATCAAACAACTTAGAGATCCTTCCGAAAATTGCAATAATGTATTGCAAGGTATAAAAAAAATTGTCTATACAAGTCATTATTTGGCGTACTCTGCGAGAACTATTGGTCATATATAAAATAAAATACTACATCTTCATAGTATTTATAATATTATTACAAAAAAATCCGCGAGGTTTTATATCTAACTACTATAGTTAAACTCACAAGGCCTAATCGCTTTTTTGTTCAAATTAGTCAATCAAAACACGGGTACTATCGATAGAATCGAAACGGTAGAAAAAAGAACGACATTCCTGATATTAATCCAACCCCTTATCCAACTAAATAGCTTTCTTTGTCTACATATAAATTGCTCTTTAAGTTATTCGAATTGGACCTTCCGTTTAGAAAAAAATGGCGCGATGTACACGCTCACAGCGGTGTGCTTCAAACTCTCATTTGGAATATTTAACTGCTAACTGTTAGAGTTAAAAACTAAACATGTGGTAATATGGGAATGTGTGTGTGCGTGCGTGCGCGTGTGTGAGTTTGGGTGGGTTTTTCTTGTATTTGGATTTGTATTTATTGGGTTTGGGTGGGTGATTTTTGGGTTGGGAGAGTTTTTTTTGGTTTTGGGTGATTGTTTTGTCTTGGTTTTCCATGAGTAATAAATTATACAAATCTGTCGTTTAATCTGTCGACATTTGTTTAGAATAAAAACGTAATTGGTTTTTTAATATCTTGAAGCGGTACGAGTTACTGGTATAAGGTTGTAAATTTGAATTATAGTGTCATCTCTGGGACTGCTTACCGACTTCAAAAATTCTGCGATTAATAGGAACTCTACATTATTAAGCTACATTGGTAAGCACCAGACCTCCGAAACTATAAGCGCTATCAAAATTAAATTTAGCCGGGTAATAGTTTATATGATGTACATACCCGCTGATACTACATTTTTGGGAAATATACATTATATGAGAGCAAAAAGGGGTTGACTTTTGTATGAAAGTTTTTTATGGTGCAAGTTATAATCTTTTATACAGAATAAAATTATATATAAAAATATAATCTATGGTAAATATAATCTATAAAAATGAATGCGTATTTTGTTTGTTTTCTTTCCATGCCTAAACCATTTCATCCAGTTATTATGAAACCGGCGATATGTTTTACTCGCAAATGGGAATTGAACTACTGAACAAAAATACTGAACAGATTCTAAACATTTCTTCGGTAATAAGAAACTCCCCGAGTTAGATAAACTATAACATTTCATCTTGGCTTCATCTGAATATTATTGTTATTGCATTTCCTAAGAATTCTTTCACCTCTACAAAACTACGCTATCTATATTTTATTTAGACACTAACTTTTACCCTGACTACACAAATCGAAATTGTGGCCGGTAACGAAATCAAAATTGTGAGCGGGGCAGGAAACAGAGTCAAGAGTCAAAACGGCAGGTATCGAAATCAAGAACGGAACCAAGTTCGAAATCGAATGTGGGACTAAATTCGAATCGAGAGCGTGACCGAAATCGGAATAAGGAGTAGTACCAAGATCAGAGTCAAGATCGGGAGCGGAACCAGAATCGGAATCTACTCAGATCGAGACAGAATACTGAATTAAAAGCGCGACCGCGGTGGGGATCGAGAGTGGGATCAGGAACAGAATCAAGGACGGGACCGTGATTTGGAGCGTGATCAGCAGATATACAAGACGAAGGAATCAATTCTAAGTCCACGCGGATGGAGCCGGAGACTAAAATTAGTATATAGTTTACAGAAAAAAAATTAACGTGAAAATTTCGTCTGATCTAAAAATACCGTAAAGTAAAAAATGTAATACTTTTCCTAATGAGCATTTAGTACTAGAAAAATCAACGTTAATGATATTATTCCGTCCTCGGTAATTTCTTTCAAAACGTAATGTGTACGAGAGTCTACAGTTTCAAATGATCTAAGACTCTATGAGACTTTATATATCACTAAAATAAACAAAAGAAATCAATAAAAGAAAAATTAAACAAATGTTTTAACTTATTCTTTACTTGCTTCTATATTTACTACTTATTCTATATTTACTTGGATCAATTTAAACAACCTGTTGAGGAGTTTAAAATATACTAGCATCTAAAAATAAAAAGACGAACAATTCTAACTATTTTTAATTACATACTTTTTATTTCCAAGCAAAATAATTATAATATAACAGTTACATGTGACAAAATGCAATTAAGTTGCATTTATTTACCATTAGCAATATATTCTTCGCATTCTCTGCAATATATTCTTATAAGTATATAGTCATAGGACTGAATATGTTTTTATTTTATAAGAACATATTCTACAATACATTTAATCAACAGTACCCAATAGTCAAGGCTAAATCTAGTTTACTATTTATACTTGTAAAATATCTAAAAAAATAGTCTCTTTTATAATACAAAATTATAAACATTAAAAAAAACTAAAGCAATAGCGGTCGCTTTGTTAAAGCAAAAAAAACACTACATACAAGCCCGTGAAATGTAGTTTACGCTTCAGCTGGTCTTTTCAATATTGATTCTTTTTTTGTATGTAACCTGGTAAAATTGCAAATTTAACAAAAAGTAAATTATTCGTAAATTGATATCGTAGCAAAGACACCCGGTGTCCTTTTAAAATAAATTTTACTCTCAACTGTTAGAAACCATAGTATCAGATCTATGAAAACATCATATATATATATATATATATATATATATATATGTGGGGTGTGTATCATTATTTGAGGGCATTTTGGTTATTTGTAGGATATTTTCGTGATCATAATTCAACGCGTACAGTTAATGTATGTGGTCTCCGTTGATGTAAACTATCTCGTTGCCAATTGAGTGCACGATCACGCGACATCTCTGTGACCAGTACTTCGAACATTTCCAATGCTTCTTCACGCCGTGGACGCGGGTCCTGCAGAAAGTGTATCTCCCGATTTTGAGAATCATCCCACCGCGTGCGGAGTACGTGAACTCGGCGATTTCTGCGAATACCAAGAAAATAATAGTCAATTTTTCGTTCTTTGTCATGTTTCTTATGACTCAAGTAGAGGGTGTCAACTATTATTAAAGTCATTTTAAAAAAACAAGGTGGATGAATCGAAGGTAAAAATGTGTTATTTTCTTTATTTTTGGAATTTAGAATGAAACAATAGACTAAATTGTTTTACAGTACACATTTTATTTTTTCATGCAAAGTCAAATTTCATAAAAATACATTTATTGTTATATTTAATAACAATATCAGGGTCTGTTCATGAAAGTTAACAATGCCACAAATATCACAATCAACGCAATCACTCTTGATTGCAGTCTAGTACCTATCGAACTGGAGTATTCTACATTTTTGATTATTTATCAACTTAAAGATATGAGTACCAAGAATGTAACCTGTGTATATCCACAGGCAGAACTGTCTCTTGACTTTTCATTATGTTCGTCATACGAAATCTAGAACAAATCAATATACAGAATACAGCAATATTCCGTATAGAACGTCCACTTTTCTCTCTGACGGCTATCAGTGGCGAAATTCCACTAACTGACTGGGTTTTTATTGGCGTTAGTAGACACTAAGACTAAATGCATATTTCCTAAATCAAGTTCGCCTCGATTTTAGAAATATTTATTTAGCTTATAGCTATAGTCTAATATTTAAAACCAACACGAAGGAATTAGAGATATTTCGTATCAAAATGCAAGCGCTGACGTTTCTTGATAAAACACGGGCTGAACTGGCGCACTTAGCCGGCCATATGTGAACAAGATCAAGTTGGCATCATTTGGTATTCTTTGTTTTTCTTCGGTGTGATTCGAACCGCTACAAAATAACGCTAGATCCTATACAAGCATCGAGATGAAAGCATCAATGTTATAGTTCTCTGTTCGTTCTAATAAATATTTCTGGACAGTTCAGAACTTACTCGTGAATATAGCGGCAAAACTTAGCTAAGCAGGCTTCTTTTAAGCGCCCGCACTGGCCGTTAGACGGACGGACGAGAACGACGGCGGCGGGTAACAAAACCCACTGTGATCTCGTGGGGTACACACGACGGTCTTGTGGTGCGCGACTATCGATCATCTCGCGCCCTCGTCTCAGTCGTGATTGTGGCGGCCTCTGGTGTAGATCACTTCGTCGTCCATGGTGTGGGCGATGACCAGACATTTGTTCGACCAGTAGCGTGAGCATCGCCAGTGCTTCTTCGATCCGTACGTACGCCCTCCTATGAATTTGATATTGTCGAGTAAAAGTGTTGTGGAGCCCTTGAGTCAACAAATATTAGGGTCTCTGTAAAAAACATATATATGTTGTGTGCCAGATAATTATTTACTTTACAAATAAATTATGTAATTGAAATTATCAATCTATACTTTTGATACATATATAATTACTTTAAATGTCATAGTTCTGTTGTTAAATACTAAATAGGCAAAGGGTAAAATAAGAAATTATTAAGTTACTTTTACATTGGATATGATTGTAGTAAAATTTTGACGAAAACGAACATATAACATGTAATATAGTCACAATAACCTATTATTTTGAAAAACTTAAAATGTAATAGAATTATAAAATAAAATAATATTGAAAAAAAGGCTAAAGTAATATAATGACAAATAATAATTGTCAACTTTAATTAAATACATCTTACAACCTTCTTAGTATTAGTAACTATTTAGAATAGATAAATCTGTATTCATTGCAAAATAATATGATGATGAATTAGTTATATTTGCCAAACATAATAAAAAAAAGTGTGTGTGTGTGTGTGTGTATTAGTGTACACACGTAAGAAGTGAAACTTCTTTATGACATCATTTTTCGAAAAATGATTTACTATTTACAACTTCACAAAAATTGGTTGAATAAAGCTAAATTAGATAAAGTTTATGCAAAAGGCTTTTATTATCATAGACATGGATACAAATAACTATAAATTTTTTTTCGCTAATCACTTAATTGAAATATTATTTTTCACGTCACTACTGAGTTTCAGAAATAGAAATGTTCAGAGTTTCATGTAGGAGACTTGATAATGGTATATATACCTAGAAGGGTGATAGGTAAAACTTTTCAATTAATGCGATGCTATAAAGGGCCATATAGAATTGTAGGAAAATTATCGAACGCTACATATAAAATCGAGTCTTTCAATGAAAGAATGTGAGATATAGTTCATGTATGTCGGTTCAAAAGGTTTCAACTTAGATTATAGGAAAATGTAATATATACAAACTGTAAATAGATCTAGGGTGTTGACAGAAAGTATATGTGAGAGGTGGCCTTAGTAACAATTATGTTTATGCCACGATGACATTAATAACATTGAATAAATATGGCGCGTAACGGAAAAATGTTACTCAGAAATAAAGATGGCGCGTAACAGAAAAACGTTACATTGTTATAAAATTTCTCCCATACGCCGATAAAGAAGTTCCACTTCAAAAAAGTAAAACGACATAGATAGCATTTTCTTGTTGATTTTTTCCAATAAAAGATCTTATGGTTTTATCGACTTTTGATACAAAAACATTTTCTGCAATATTACATTTCACCTTTAAATGTTAAAACACTAACAACTTTATAATAAAAGTTATATTACTGTTGCTCATTGACGATGAATCGCACCGTCTAATGATTGTGCCAATTTTTGGTGAACAGGACTATATCATCGACGGTCCGGATCGTGGCGGGACACCTGAGGGACCAGTACCGACTGCACACCCAATACGATTTTCTGCCATAAGTTCGGGTCCTCGTATATCTATGATGGCCCACTTGAAGCACCGTCCCGCGTTCCGATTGCACTAACTTGGCCGTCACTAGAATATAGAAGAGCTATTGTACTGATATTCAATAATATGTTTTGGAAATTGTCACTACAATGTAAGTACTCGAAATATCATGAATGAATAAGCCCATAGAATGGGATGTAGTTCAACAGAGTAGGCAATTAGAATGGGCAAGACATGAGAAAAGATATTTGATGAGCCTTAAGCCCTTGAACGGATACAATATACCTTATTGTTTTGAGAACTCTTTTCGTCGTGTTCATTGTGTGAAATTTCCTAGGGACTATTTATTGTTTATACATTTAGTGGCCCATTAACTACCCTCTGTCCTTGGTTTTGGCACATAATAATACATTCGTTTTTATGCCACTACACTGTGTTAAGACTTTTTAACCTTCATACTCTATCGATAAAAGTGACCAAAAGTGCAAAATATACAACATAACCGTTTGTATATCAGCAACACTACTGGATTGATAATTCAAATTCAAAATATCTTTATTTCGTAGATTATAATATAACACTTGAAATACGTCATAACATTTAAAGAATTTACAGTTTTTAATATTACCATTTTCTTTTTTAATTACCACTCGTTGTCCTTCAAAAAGAACGAGCAAAAAATTTGAGGATAGCTCTTTTATCACAATCATATATAAAATTATTGCAAGAAAAACAAACCTGTAGGAAGTCTAGCTCGTTATGGCCATTATCCTCTAAAGATTCAGAGATTGTATAATCCTTTTTTGTGCAAAGCGCTTCTTAATACAGACTTTAAATTTGTACAAGGGCAAATTTTGTATATCCTCAAGAATCTTACTGAACATACGCACACAGAGCCTTCTAAATGAATTCATAACCCTATGCAGTCAACTACCATGTAAACACAGTTTATTTTATTTCTAGTATTGAAATTATGTCTATCACTATTTTTATTAAGACATACCGAGTTGCGTGCTGCATGTTAATGCATGTCGCAGGCAAGCGTATTTACCAATTTTTTTCTAACGTATGTTAAATTTTGATACATAAACTGTGATATAAAAACATAATTTCCCATTCAAATATGTTAATGCGAAATATAAAATAAAGTGTAATACTTTAACTTTTCATTTTTTTTTTAACGAAAACTACACTAAGGGCTGAATTAGATGGATGCTTTAAAAGTATTTACATTTTGGTACGTTCGAAATATTATTTGATAACAGCATTGCAGAGAGTACATGCTGAGGAAGTCCGATTCGCTATAGACACCCAATTTAGCAGATAGGCCACTTAGGACGTTCATTTAAAAAGACTGCGAAGATCGAAGCGTAATGTATGCAAATTCTGATACTAAGAACTCCACACGGTCTCTATTCTAAGTGTCCCATCTTATCGGCCGGGTGTCTGTAACAATCTGGACCTTCTTCAGTCATCTTTTGCATAAGCACCATCAGATCCCAGCTCTATTAAGAAAATCTAAACTAAAAAATAATCTCGAGTATTTAAATCGTAACAGTTTTTATAGCGTTTTTCTAATAATAGTCCTCTATATAAAACGAGCTCAAAACGCAAAGTTTATCTATAAGCGACGTAACACTCAGGAGGATATATAATTTTTAATTGTAATATACAACGACTTTTTATATAATAAATATACGATTGAATATACAACGTCTATATCATTATGACATACGTATATAAGGTCACGTCTATTACCCAGAGGTCTAAGTAGAAATCACAGATCTCTGCTTTGAAACTAGTATATAGATATCACCATATTATTAAATAATAATATATTTTAACAATTACAATATTTCCAAAATTTGGATATATTGGTAATTTGTTTTAGAATGACGATACCCTTTCGTTATTATTTTAAATCCCTATAAATTAATCTGAAAATTAAAAACGTAATTTTTCGTATAGTATTTTTAATGTGGCACGATAGTAATTGTAATTTTTCTATTTGCTTTCTATTATCCAATAAAAATCATTTATAATAGAATATCAAAATTGACAACTCGTACAGAAATTCGATAGCCTTATTGAAAAATAATATACTATAAAATTATGAAAATAATCGACACATTCCATAGTGGTATTCAATGCACGTGTCCTCCACCTTCGTACACGATCATGTCTTCGATAGTGTGGATGACAGAGCGACAGCCCTTACTTTTGCTGCTGGAGCAACGCCAGTGCTTCTTCACGCCCGTAATTTGCTTCAGACTGTACCTATATCGCCCCAGAATCAGCATCGTCGTGCCGCGCTTAGTGAGGACGAATTTAGCTTTTACATCCAATCCATCCCCAGAGTACTCTGTATCCTTTACCCCCGATTTGCCATTTAGAAGTTGCTTTCTCGCCGAAAGCATTTTTACACCAATAAATGGATTTGAGTACATTTCTATACCTGCAAAATGTATTTTATTGAGAAAGTGATTCTAAGATATTTTCATATTTCATGTCATCAACCAATTTGAGCAATTTTTGGTATTATTAAAATAACAAATATTTAGTGCTGAAGTAAAAGGTACATTTTGCAATAAAATAAAATCTATTAAAAGTTATTTTCAAGTCGAATATGAAATATTTTGGAAAAATTATGACAGAGTAAATCACAGGGAGAAAATCAAAGTAAATTAGGTAGAGCCAACCATACTACAGAAGTCTGCAAATACTTTTAAATGTATGCTATAAGAATTACACATCTTTGTTAAACGTTTAAAGCTATGTAAATATTATAATAGCTAATGGTGGAATTTTCTTGCAATAAATTTGCAATGAAATAAAACAAATTTTCAGGAAAAAAATTTAAACTCTCAATAATTTTTCAAACGCATTGAGCGTAATTATTCTAAATATAGTGAAAATAAAATATACATCTATTTCACAAATGAATTTTGTTGCATCGAAGGACCAATTCATACAACTTCTTATTAACAATTAATACCTTATTACTATAATTAATTATTTATGCATATGACATTTTTCATCACTTTAAAAATAGTTCGCTTAGTCAAAACAAACCCAACCTTTAGAATATTTATCCTGTTAATTAAAGGCGATAAAATCATTAGCAATGTGAAATTAAGGCTATAAACCTTTCGTTTTTGCGCAAATGCATTTATCTATTGCACTCTATTCATCTCAAATGGCCATTTCGTTTCTCATTTTCTTTGCGTGCATGCAGCACATTTATCTTCTGTTAACTTCTTTGAAATTCATGGTCCCCATCAGGACGTTTTGCTATATTCTCTTTACTCCCGACCTCGTTCCAACACTTTTATCTTTCGCAACTGCAAGGCCTCTACATTACAATCGTAAACCCATCGTGCCGTAAACTTGTAGCTCGGCTTGATTAAACGAACCAACTGCTTATCACCTGAAATTCTAAAGACCTGCAACCCATATGCGACGATTCGATGTGGGAGCATTCGGAGAGATGCACCCGGCACAAAGGCAGGTCACCTGCAGACCAGTTCAGTATACTTTAAAAGATTCAATCGACATCTTTATGGTGTCAAAATTACGTCTCTAACTACTCTCTCACAACTCTCTTCTCGGTGACCTAATTTTGAGGTCATAAGCATATCAGCTGAATCGTTGTAATTTCACAGAATTGGCCTGCCGGTTTCGGCCACCACGATCCGGACCGCGGAAGTTGAAACACCAGGCCCGCACTCGTTACTTTGGTGTCGCCACAGCTATCGGCAGCTGACGCTCGGCGAGGCCGTCACACGACAATAACTCAAAAATGGCGGTTCCGGACACCACAGTCGGAGATTTGTGTGGACTCCCACAACAATAAACCCTTAAGGACCCAGCGCGTGCCACGGAATAAAGAAGGTTACTGGTTCTCTAGTCATCACCCCATGATTAATGTCGTAGCGGCGAAGCCACATGATCACATGACATAAACTTACTGATATTTTCTGACCGTACTAGAAGAAATGCGAAAATCTGCGTCATATACAAATAGTAATAGTATTGCATTGTATTTTGATTTTTTTAATCCGCTTTTGGTAGTTTTGTAATTAAAAATAAAATTCACTTCACATTAATACACTTCCGTTAGTACATTGAAAAAACATTTATTTGGAATTCATACAACTGTTGTTAATAGTAAACTTAATTTTGAACAGCAACAGTTTACAGTTACAGTTTAATTTACAGTAACTTGAAACCTGCATTGCCTTAACTTAAATAATTTTGACGTGACAACGTCTTAAATTAGGTTGCGGCTGGGAGTCACTTATGAAAAAAGTGTAACGCTCGGTAACGTTACGATGAGTCACCGAACGAGAGAGAGGCCCGCCGAATGCCTTGCGTCTCTCTCCCACTCAACTATGATCGGTCTGCCGCGCGCGCAGCACTAGAGAATTAGTGCATAGCTTGCAAATGTATTGCAAGTTATTGTATGTATATTTGTATATAAATACGTATGTATGTGTAAAGGTAAAAATAAAATTTTGTTAATATGAAATTCAGTGCGAGATTCTTTGTATAAATTAATGTTTTAAATATAATTCTTTGTATAAATAAATGTTTTAAATTGTTACTATTATTTCATCCTTCTTTCTACTATACGAATGAATATTCACATTAAAATGATTTTACCATTCAAAGTCGTTGTCACGTAAAACTTTCGCCCGTATACCGACTTTACAGGCAACCAATTTTTTTTTTAAATTAAAATGATATTAACTACAACAGAGATAAAAAAACCAGCTAAAATAATATCGGACCATGCTCAATGTAGGGTTCCGAAGTCGTTCCTACAAAAAAGTGCACTACAGATAAAAAAAATTCATGTTTCTCACATATAATAAGTAAAAGCATTTAAGTGATCTATAACTACAGAAACAAGTACTTATGTCTACTATTACTCTTAAACTAGTGTAAACTAAAAAGCACGAGTAGAAGAGCGTATCCTCGTGGCACTTATGTCCTTTATTGAGAAACGCACTTTTTCAGCAATAACTCACAAACGGTATATCCGATCATCTTTGAAATGGGGGTTTAAAATGAGGGACACACAAGTTATGATACTTTCAGAGCTATTATTTCCGAAAATATTTACTTAATCGAATAAATTGCTTAAAAACCTTAAAATATTTTAAAAAAAACTGTCGCAATATAGGCAACACGTTCACGTTCGCAGAAAAAAAATTTTTTTCAGCTTTTGTTACATGTATGGAGTACTCCCCCAAGAAATATTTATTTTAGTTATTCACCTACTAAACTAAGTAGTGGTTTATACAAGACATATACACTATAAATTTCATCAATATACATTTTGTAGTTTTTGAGTAAAATGCCTGTGACATACGGAAGGACGGGCGGACGGACACGACGAAGCTAAAAAAGTTCCACTTTTACCATTTTGACTCGGAACCCAAAAAATAAATTTGCACAGTCAGTTACAAAACTATTGTAGGTACGGATATAAATATAAAAACGCTTTGGTCACCAAAGTGTTTTTATGTTTGTACGCATAGCTAGCTATACATAACACCAAAGTTCGGTGTAATTTATAACGTAATAATCAAACGTATATTTATATATATATGTATATATACACATTATCTGTGGAAAAATATATTACTAAAATTATTAAAATTCTTCCCTCCAAGTCATATTTCTAGTGACTTTATACTTCAAAAGCTTTAGTTTTTACTATTTGGACGACATCGAAAGCTCTTTAGTCTAGGTAACAATGACAGGTACAACATTATAACACACATCAATGTGTAAAGAATAAAATTCACATCTTCATAGAACTAAAGGAAATTATCATGTCAGGTCATCTTTAAACCAATGTATTTAAAAGATGTCCTTCCAAAACTGCATTAAAACAAGCAACCTTATTATTTAAACATAGTTCTAACAATTTAATTTACTTAAAGAACTTTTAGCAAAATATGTTAATACGACAATATTTCGGCTAGATAATAACTAGAGATGACGCAGAGTCGCTCAATGCCTGTGTTTATTGGCTTTGTACACGATGATATCGTCGATCGTATGGACTACAGCTTTACAGGCCTTGCTTTTGCTGCTCGAGCAGAGCCAGTGCTTCTTCAGCCCCCGGATCTGCTTCATACTGTAGCGGTACCGTCCGATGGTCAGGATGGTGGTGCCGCGTGGGGTGACAACGAATTCCACCATTTCGTTCATTTTCTCCAGGTCGTATTCGGCCGCCTTCGCCTCCGAGCTTCGGTTGTGCGGTTGGGTTCTCACCGTTAGCATTTTCACGTGTCTGAATGGATCGGGATACATTTCTGCACATGTAAAATATACTTTTTTTATTGGTGATATATAAATCAACATCGTATAAAATTGCCAAGTATATAATACAAGCAAAAAAAACATGTAGTCAGTGAAAAGAAAACATTTTTATTTTTGTAATCAGCTATGTATATTTTTAATACATACTTATTACAATTTAATATATTATATATGTTAAACCTTCTTTTCGAAAAAAAAATTAAAAAAATGTGAGTCTGTTTCACAAAAATTCCTGTATTCAATGCAGCTTTTTAAGCCCGAAGTTTTTGAAGTACAATTTCTCAAATATCTAAAATTACAAAAACAATTATTGAAAATTATACATTCATTATATCTCTTGGAAAATTAAATCAATTTTATTTAAGTTTAGCCACTTTCAACTCAGTTTTATTAGGAATAGAGCCGATTATATTTTGAAATAAATAGATTAAATAGTATTAATAAAATAAAACATAAAAAAGAAATTCTGGTTGTTCATACATATATGTACGTACGCACGCTCTCAAACACTCATTCATACAAAGATAAACACTTACAGACATCCTTTTGTGAGATAGAAGAATAGTTACACAAGCTTTCTAGGAACTCAAAATCTCGATATTTGATAATATCGCAATTTTCAAACATCGGAGTGAAAATAATGACAATAATAAAAGAAAAGTACAAAGTCATGCTTATGCGCCAGAAGGGTAGGTAGAGATCACGGAATTTCATATTGTACAATCCTTGCACACCTCTCTCACTTCACTAGACCGCTCGCTGGTTTCGCGTGCTTACGATTTGGCCCTTTAATATGGTGCTTATTTGCTCTTCATAGGGTTTTCAAGGGCGATCCTTGCTGATTCTTCCACCACGCACATTCGCTCTATACATTTGTTTTGTCAGTCTATTTTCATTTATATTTACCAGATGGTCAAACCGTCGTAACATACTTTTTCTACTCTAGCCACTACATCTTCTTTCAAGCCATATCGTTTTCCAACATCACATTTCTTATATCGCAGACTCCACACGTACGCATAGATCGCATTTACACTGCATTCATTCTACTTTCGTGTTTGTTCTGTCAAAACCAATCTGCATTACCGTACATAAGTGTAGGAACTGGAACACTATTATAGATAGCCTAAACCGCTTGTGGTGGGATACTTTTACTATACATAATAACAAGCAAGGTCCAATTCACAATATTTTCCGCATTTACTCTCCGTCCGTATCTTTATTCTGTTTACCGCTATATGAAAACAAACTGCCTAAGCAGACAATTTTTTTTAATTTTTTAATTTTCTCACCTCCGATCACATTTAGTCATGCTTTTGCTTCTTTCACACATCATTGCCTTTGTATTTCGTACATTTGCTTTCATACCTCTTTTTTCAGAAAATTTTTAAGTCATTCTCGCCTGCTCCTCGCACGCCGACGGCGCAACCATTACTTGGTCGTTGGCGTACAGGAAGCGTTTAAGAAGCAGCTCACCCATTCTTGGTTCGCACTCATACTTTTTCAAATCATACAGGTGTATATCTATGAATAAAATTTATATCCATCATGAAACTACTATTCTCATCCGACACCTTCACAGATGTTAAGCCAGTCAGTGTAACTCAGTTGATTGAGCGGGCACTAGAACACGTGTATAAAGATTTCAGAGCCCGTTTAAACACTCCGTTTACATCAATATATGGATAGGATTTTTAATAGATAAAGCCATTGAACTCTAGCATAAACCACTTCTGTATGAAAGTACAGAAAAGCTGAACAATTTGAAAACAATAACTTCCCTTTCTTTTATTTTTTTTGCAGAACATAAAAAAGTATAAAAAGAATAAGCATATAAAAAGATGGCATCAACACTAAAATAATGATTTTTAATATTTCGAAAACAATTATTTTTGTACTTTAAACTTTGTATGGGTGTTACTACAACAACTCGTAACCGATCCCTTACGTTGAAATTTCCTTTGTTTATTTGTCAGTCTATCTGTGCGGCACAGTCGATTTATCGATGTTCTCGAAGACCGCTATCGCTATCAACTTAAAATTAATATTGACAATTGCGATTATTATGAACATGTAAATATGGAGTTTTTTTATAAAGATTTTTTTTTTGCATACCGTGTAGAAAACCAACCGCAAAAGTATGTTTTTAAAGGTCAAAGACATGTACATATATACATAATCGAGTTACTTTCAATAGTGTACTAAAAATGCTGAAGCAGCGAAATAACAAGTGAATAGAAAGTTGTTGAATGCTTACAACTTTATTTTTGTTAGATTAATTTGGTTGTACATCATCAAAAGTAAAAAAAAAAACTCGAGCATGATTCTTGAAAAGCATAGAACGATAAGCTATACGAAATTTCAAATAATTCCGCATCCTTTTTAGAAACGATATTCAGGTAAATTGTACACGTTCAATTTCTATGAAAAAAGTAGGAGACATGCCCAAAAATGTAATTGAAATTATGATTTTCCATACATTATAATGTGCTAAAATAATTTATAATAGTAAAAGATGTTTATTTAAACTCTTTTGTGACGGATAGTTTTGAGAAAACTGTTTTACTGAATTGTCATGAAATTCTCGACAAAGCCAGTTTTCAAGATGTTACATGATATCAACATGTAATACCTTGTCTACAAAAATTTGTTTATGTACTATGTTCGAAGTGTTATTATTTAAGTATGCCCGAAAAGTCGAAGTATATGATGTTTTTCATCACATAAAATATTTTAATTATTTATGATGAGCATTTTGGAACGTAATGTTAAATCGTGAGTGAAGTTAGCAGCATTTGCTACAGTATTTCCAGAAGCTTTAATACATAACCAAAAGTGCACGAGTTTCTTATCTATTGGTTAAGAGAGTAAAAGTTTACCGTGTTATTTGTCTCTAGTAGAACGATTTAATAAAAATTGTTGGTGCACTTTTCAACAGTTTTCGAGGATAGTGCTCCTGGTCGAATTTATACTAAAACTATGACATTTCTCAGGGAAATGCGAATTCTCATAGTTTTAATATGAATACGACCTTCAAAATGACTTTATCCTTTAGGGTTATGAAGAGGTCTCTGGCTATTCATAAGTATAGGGTAATTAAAAATAATTGTGAACAGTAAAACAGTATATTGGTATAATGAGAGTTTTGTTATTTTTACGTTTTATATTACTTTATAATTGTACTTTACGAAAAATTGCGTTAGTCAATCCGCTGTAAACATTTCCAGGTTTTCATATCAATAAAAGGTACTTATTAATTTTTTGAATGCGTTTTAGCTACCAATTTCTCTATTAATTTTTGTAAGGTAATAAAAGATGAGTGATGTAACAGTGCTTTTAATAATTATCATGAAAACCGTTAATCTTGTTACGTGGATTCAGAGACGAAAAATGATTTTTACCTCTTCTACATATCTCTAGATCGTTATATTGAACTGGCACAACACAATATCGTTCAATACAGTTTAATATTTAGTATACTTGAAAGCTCATATAACTTAAAAAAGAATGATAACACCCGGCAATTTTTTATGTGTCAAAATGATTATGATAACATTAAAGATATATATTTGGTTGTTTACAGTTCATGTCGAAATTATTGCATTTAACCTAAAAAATATCAGGCTTTTAGGTGAAAAATACCTTTTAATTGGAGATGTATTGTCAACGACGACGCAACGGTACTTCATAAACATAACAGGTGAACAACATGCAAATTTATGTGTGCAAGTATGTTTACCTGTTATATGATACGAGAAATACGTTAAAATCGTTTTTACAATATGTAAGCAAATTTTTTTTTTTGAGGTAGGCAGTCTTCACTTCTTTCTTAATAATATTTTATTTATGCAAATGTGGTAGACGGCTGTCATATCTTCGCGAGGCACTGGAGACGTCACCGTTCTGTGTAATATTTCATTTATATTGATTCATAAACATTAAATTTATTTAATATATATAACAATCAATTTCAAGCGGTGAGGGCAAGAGAGATATGCAAAGATCGTACCATGTGGAAATTTATAGTCCCTACCTAACCTACTGGGAAATAGGCGTGAGTTTATATTATTATTATTAATAATTTCAATATATTGATAAAATTACAACGGGCATTATACGATGCCCGCGACGGCGCCTCTAGCGCCTACCGCCTTACCGATTTTGACTATACCCATATAAATATTTATATACAGACTCAAAAGAGAATGTGGGACAATTCCTAATATAACGATACACAACAACAGCAATTTAAAAACAGCATCAGGTGGTATACTATAAGGTGGGATAAACAAACTAGTACTAAAATATTGCACATGAATCTAGTCGTGGTTGTGCGTGTTGCCCTGGTATACTACCACATTCTCGACCGTGTGTATGACTGCTCTACACCCACGACTTCTGTGGCTCGAGCAAGTCCAATGTTTCTTCAGGCCCCGAACTTTGTTAAGGCTGTACCGATATTTGCCCATTTTGACCATGGTGGTGCCGCGCGGGGTGACCATAAATTGTACGTTTTGGTTCAAATGCCTGTATTTTCTCATGTTGTCGCCCATAAGAAGCATTTTCTTATATCTGTATTTGTACGAATATGCATCTATGTCTGTAACACGAAAGTTTTTGTGAGTATAAATGAACGCTTTTAATAAATTATTGAGAATACAAATATTATTGTTAAATGAAAAGGTAAATAAATACAAACATTATTTTATTTTATTTTTTTTATAAAAATATTAACAATTCAAATTTAACGCCATTTCAACGATGTTTTTAGTTTACTAATAAATTTTATAGCAAAATATTAGTGGTAATATCAAAGCTCATACAATCGCATATTTATACAATCTTAAAAAGTAAATGAGTAAAACTTATAAATTATTTTTGAAATACACATTTAAAACAGATAAACAAAACAAAAATAATTATTTATTAGTAGTTATAAAAGTACAAAGTATATGAAAGCATTATCTTCCGCCATGTTTTCGCATAATGCAATAAATGTGAGCACACAAAAGAGACGTAAAGCGTCACATTTCCCTCATAAATATTTACCAATACACTTAAATTTATGGGTGCATCATCTTGAGTTAAAAAACTCAAAAGTAAAGAATACGTACAATAAATCATCAATTAGATTATTATACAATATTAATAAGGTATGGAATTAAAAATAAATAATATCGTCATAGAATAAAAAAACAAAGGCTACCAACATAATATGCAACAAAAATCCTTTTTAACATAATAGCGATGTATATATTATATATACATAAGAATTTATACGTGTCAATCCTTTGAAAAAGTCGTAGGTAATATTTTTTTTGATTTAAAACACTTAATTTTCCTAAATTGATGGAATTAAATAAAAAGTCCGATATCACATCAAACACGGAGGACGGACTTCAATCATTTTGCGAAGGACGGCATTCCTTGTAAGGTGGGCGCCCCCCGATCACCGACGCCCACACTGACTAGCCCGCCCAGCGTACTCGCCGCCCAGACAACGATTATGCGTTTGCAGTGTTGCTAAAAACTATTACAGCACTACATATATACATATGTGGTGTTGTAATAGTTTTTAGTAATATGTTATATGGTCAAATATGTATAAACAGGCCATATATACATATATGACAATATCTAAATATTGATTGATACCGTTAAAAATAAAAGAGTTTTTACTACTTATTGTATAACAAAGCAACATCGATAGAAGATCTTTGATAGATATTTTTCTTTTTTTTTTGCAATAAAATTCCTTATCGCACGTTACACTTCAGACACTTGTGAATGAGAGCTGGACACAAAAAAAGTGTCACTCAATCGTCCCGACACTTTTGCTGTAGTACCCGGCCACGCATGTAACGCAGTGCTGATATAATAGCTATGTGTTTGTTTGCTTACAAGCGTTTGCCTGTCGTTGTAGTTTTTTCCGAGACATATAAATAAAATTTAATAGCAAACTGATTGTGTTTTACTTTAGTTTCTAAAAACCAATCATTGCTACGATTGATTTTACTGACTAAATTTACAAATGAATTATATTTTTATAATAATCATTAATAAAGCGTTTATTATATATACTTAAAAAAAATTATATTTAAAAAATTTTAATAATTCCTTCATTAGTTTTTTTTAATTTTTCATGTAATCGCTCTCAGTTGTTGGAAACTTATTTCATTGCGCCTGTTATATAATACATACAGCAAAAGGAATTTCGTAACGAGTGTTTTTTCTATAGTTCCCTAGCCTTCTATTTTAATTGGTGGTTGTGGTCGTTCGCCCTGTACACGACCACGTCGTCGATGGTGTGCACCACCGCCTTGCAGCCGTGGTTCTTGTGGCTCGAGCAGGCCCAGTGCTTCTTCAGGCCGCGGATTTGCTTCAGGGTGTAGCGGTACCGCCCCACCCTCAGCATCGTGGTCCCGCGCTTGGTGTACAGAAATTCTGCATCTTCATTGAACGGTTCAAAATTTCTCCTTTCGCGTTTAAATGGATTATAGTACAGATTTAAGCCTGAAAAATATAGTATGTGAGTGATTATTGTTATCGTCACAATTTTTTATAGTAGTAATAGTTTGAAATACTTAATACAATGTAATTACAATTACGGAATTAGATCGTAGAAAAGATTTATTCGTTAATAATATAGGAAATTGGATCATTTCATTTTCATCCGTCGTTTATTTTTCATAATGTCTTTCTCAAAGACAACGAAGATTAAGGGGACGCAAACTCAGCTACCACTATGCTAATTATTGCTATTTCATATTGCATAGCGTTTAAACATTAGAAAAAAGACAGACCCATAAATAACTGCCAACCAAATACACGAAATAAAAAAGTATTACTGCCAAAATAAATAGTTTCATTACTGTAAAAAGAAACAAGACAATTTAAGAAGTAGTTTTCAACCGAATCTCTTTGGAACAGGTGAGTAACGACGAGATTGATTTAATTACCACTAAAATTCGCCAGCAAAAATTTCAACGGAATTGCATTTCTAAAATTATATTTTTATTAAATATATTTTAGCCACACCGAATTGGAAGCTATAAATAAGAAATTTAAATTAAACTCTATTAATCACTTTAACAAATTGCTGTTATTTATAAACTAATTTAAAAAAAAAGGTTAAATTGGTGATTTTTTCCACAAGTGATACTATTTCCAAGTTATATATTGACTGACAAGAAAGTTTTCTAAGCTATTTTCATGTTTTTTTTTTCGTTTCTATCACATTAAATATTTTTTTGAAACTAATAAAATTAATCTTCATTAAATTATCTGTATAATGATGTGCAAATATTCCCATTTTCGTATACTAATGAGAGTACAGCGATAGAAATAGTTCCTAACAAGAGAGAAAAAAATTTTCAATCGCAACTCTCAAACAACTCTCATTGCTTCACATTATAATTCGTGCAATTATTCATTCCTTAATATAAAAAAATATATTATTTTGCATAAATGAACCGCCAATTACTTTTGCAAAGATACGAGTAAAAACATGAACTTTGAGAATTCAAGAAACTAAATATTTTAACTCAAAAAAAGTACTCAGACACGAATTGTGTATTTACATGCCAAGATAGTTTTGAGCAGATAGTAAATATATTATGAAAAATTCACGGAATTCCATCAATGTGATTTATTTTGGAAGAAGAGCCCCGGATTATTTGGTTTTAATAGGGTTTAGAAGGCCCTGGCCGTTGCTAAGAGTATATTTGTACTAGCTTTCGTTCACGACTCTGCTTGAATGTAGACATGTGAAATATATTTTTGCGTCTATTTTAGCTTTTTCATTGCCTGAGCTCCAAAAAATGCAACTGAAAAACTCCATCCAATTTAGATCCAACTTTACGAATCAACGTTTAACGAGTCGTCAAGATAAAATCGTTAACTATTTTGTATGAAAAAAAGATTCTAAATTTAACGGCCTGTTAAATATTAAAATTGATTGGTGTAGTGTTTGTGTACTCTTAAGTAACGCGCGTGTAAACTAACATAAAGACAAACTGGCAGAAATTTTAAAAATCGTTATTTTTAATTCTGCCAAAGCTAAATTCTAATATACTTTCAACGCACATGTACAAATTATTCAGTGTCTTATTTTAGGCTTAGAGAGGCATACGTACTATTGAATGCTTAACAAAAAGATAAAACATAAATTTTTAATATTCATTTATTTTGTGTGCATTTTACCTTTTGGTGTGCATCACTTTGAATAACTTTTAATGACGGATATGAGTACTCTCTGCAACCCACAACATAGGGGGGGCAACCAGCTTCGAGACATCGATTGATTAGACAAACTGTTTTGTGATCCACAGAATGTGCATAGTTTTACTAAAGAAATCTAACGAAGGACACTTGTGTTTCTCTTCATATTTTTGAGCATAGTTCGTCTGATAAGTAGATTTCATTTATTCTATAAGCTACTCCTCAGAACACTCTTTGGATGACTGTATTTCTTCTGGGTCCGTTTCGCGATATAACAATGTACAACCTTCTACTTTCGTCTTCTAAAGGTTTCGATGTCATATTATTTAAATTAAATCTTCGGATAAAATATTCACGAACGGATAGAACATCCTTTTACGTTACGTGTTTACCAAAATAATAAAGCTATAGTGAACTAAATAATCAATAATTAGACCAAGATATTTTAATTTACCTTTATGTAGATGTGAGTTATTCTCGTTTAGAACTCGTCATCTTCGTCTATCAATAATCAAATTATACTTGAAAAGTATTGAACAAAGTGAGACGAAACCATGATTTAACCGCATAAGACCACTAGTTATTAATACGAAACACAAGATTTACGTAAACCAATGTATAATGTACCGAGGACAGTACCAACAATAAAGACGGCCTCAGGATACGATGAAAGCAAAAGCGAAATACATTTCACTGAAAAATTTTTACTACTATTACATTCAAACTTTCGAATGTCTCGTTAATATACCGTCAATTGAGATCTCTTGTGATTGGATTGGCTTTTTTTTGCATAACATAATCCTAGAACATAACCACCTTCTTACAAAATTTGATTGCCAACGCGTGCGATTGAATGTCAAACTTCCAAACGAACAGATTTTCATAAATGTCGTCAAGATCGGTACTAATGAGAGAACAAATTACATGAAACTAATAAAATACAGATTCCTTTGTGGCATGACTGACACATCTACATTGTAATTAATTATAGAACATATTATGTGACCCACTTCTTTTATTACTTACATTTACAAAAATTGGCGCTGTAAAAATATTTATTGATGTAGGACTAAATTACATATTCCACACAAACGAACACCTAACTGGAATCACTGATACCGCGATGACCTCAAAACAGACTTGTAATTAAACTGATAAAATTTATTTGTTTATTTATTACAAAAAATGGGTGTAGAAAAAAAACGCAGTCGAAGCACTAATGATTGTGGCCTCTCCTCATGGCTATCACCTCGTCGTAAGCGGTGTGCACGAGGGCCCTGCACCCGCGGGACCTGTGCGTGGAACACACCCAATGCTTCTTCATGCCCTGCACGCGATGCACGCAGTGCCTGTAGTCCCCGACCATTAGTATCATGGTTCCTTTATTTGATGTCACGAATTCGACTTTTCCTGGCGGCAGATAATTTTAAAATTGAGAAATATTAGAAATTTACGGCGGTCTAGAAACTTACGCAAACGTTAATAGATGGTAGAATTAAAACACTTATACACAGGAAATAAATGTTATAGACTGGCGATGTTTTCATCATAAAAGTGATTATTATGTTATTTCCGCAAAACTGCTTTGTAGCCATCTTTAATGTATTTTAATTAGTTTATGCTAAAAAAATTACAAAATTCAATACGAACTTTCTTTCACAGAGAAAGCTTACTGTTTTGTTTTCTTTAAAGCCATGGTTTATTTTGAAAATTTCAATAGGTACAACAAAAATGAAGTAACACTTGAGTAGCTGTTTGCAATCATAGATTAAGGCGGAACGAAATGTGTTCATAAACAATTTTTTTTTAGTAGACGATGAAGCTATCTTTAAGACTAAATTGTGACTATAATAATTTAAAACTTTTATATGTACATAATAAATATTATAACATAACATTTGGAATTGAAAGAGAATTTCTAAGCTTGTATTCTACAGTTCACAGGCGATATCACTTATGCATAACAACAGTCATCAAAAAAGCTATCCGAAAGGACAACTATTGTTTCTAATAGCAAATAATAGCAATTGACTATAGTTTTTAATGATTATGACTTTTTCTGGTAGCCACTACGAAATCGTTGATCGTGTGGACGACCGCCCTGCATCCAAAATTCCTGTGAGTGGAACAAGTCCAGTGCGTTTTCTCCCCTAAGACCTTGTTCACGCAGTGTCGATACTCCCCTATGAGCAGTATCCTTTTGCCTTTAGTGGATTTCACAAATGCTATTGGCCCTAACCAAAGATTTTTATTAGAGATGAGTAAGAAATGAGACAAATCATAATTAGAAATTCAAGATTTGAGGTAAAATCAAAGCAGGTTTCTTGGAAATGTATATTGTCGTAAAGTCACTAAAAATTGTTCTTGAGTATTATACAAATTATGTAACCTTTCAATATAATAACAACCTCATTCTTTATACAGAATTTTGGAATGAAAAGAATATTCGTCGATGTGAGGCTAAAAGGATTTGAAGTATCAAAAAGGAAAAAAAATGTTCAAAAGCTTGAAATTAACACATCCATAAAATACATTACTATATTGTTATATCATTGTAAAAATCCTTTGCATTAATTATTCATATCTATAATACAAAAAAAAAATTGTATTTATATCTATTACTCGAAAGACACAATTAAATATTCTGAGTATTACAACGAATATGGAAATTATTACTGTTTCTAGCATTTTCAACTGCGTCTGACAGTCTGACAGTTACACCTCTACAGTTACGTCACAGCCTTTTTATGTTTTTGTGAATTTACTGACAAAAAATTTGTCACTTGTATTACCATTAACTTGGCAATAACAAAATGTACACTTTAAAAACTTCCTAACTTCCATCATAACGAAAAAACTGACGGGAAAAACTTGAAATCTATAAATTGATTATGACTTCCATTTTCAGTGATTATGGCCTTTCTTTATATTTATAATTTCGTCGTTGACCGTATGTACAAGAGCCCTGCACCCTTGCTGCCTGTGGGTAGAGCAAGTCCAGTGTATTTTCTGTTTCAGGATTTGGTTCACGCAATGCCTGTAATTTCCTATAAGGAGTATCCTGTTGCCCTTCTGGGATTTGACGAATTTTATCTCTTCTGTAAAAAAGATTTCCTTATTAATAAATACAATAACGAAAGTTAATTTGTTTGAAAAACTAGTACATGTTTCGTGGAATTTACCTGAAATCGCGTAAATATAAAAGTCGTCTTTTTTTCTTGGTAAACCTAAAATTACCAATAGTATGACTACTAGACCACATGTTTTTTCTTAACAAAAATCTTAATAATTCTTTTTTTCATTCAAAAAGTTCAAATTATTTCTCTCTATAATTTTCAGAATAAGACCGAAAAGTTTGTTCAAAAAGTCACATTTTAAGTGAATTTGAAAACTAAATAGAATAGGTTGCGAATGGTAAATGTGTCATATGCTAAGATAGACGGTGCACGGTTTAAAAAAAGGCTATTATTCGCTTGTGATTCAATTTTAAAACACAGGCGAATAAATTTTTGACTTAAGTCAAGTCATACAACATGCCATGAGGCATGTTTCTAACTGCTCTCCAGGGCATGCCCTGGAGAGCAGTTAGGTGGTTGATCGCTAAGTGGTTGGTCCCGAAGGGGGTACATCAATGTACGCGCCCGGCCTGTGGTATGTCAATTCGGAGCTCACCTGGTTTAAACTGAAGCTCGTCCCAAGTGTCCAGGCACTCGAGCCGCGGTCGTCTAGTGACACTGCTGTTTTGTTTTATTGTTCTCACTCCCGCAAATTGTATTTTTATATGTAAAAGTACATCAATCGCTCACCAGCCCGCGTTTTCCATCTTTTTGTCTGTGCGTTCACGCATCCACACACGCTTCGCTCCCTACTTTGTTTGAATGTCAGAAGTGATATTTTTTTGCGCTGTTTGCTTCGCCTTGCGTCCGTCAGTTGTCTATGCTTTAGAGGAGACAAACTACAATTTTAAGAAAGGAAAAATGACGCAAACATCAATGAGTACGGTCGTCAACAGCTCCGACCCGTACTGAACCAGTGCGGACAGCAAGGTTCAAGCCCTTCAATCTGAAATATTGTGAAAGGGTAATACGTCAGCGGAGAGGTCATTAAATCTGACACAAAAATACACAGATTTCAAATACTCATATGTGTTTTAAGCATCGAATTACATTTAATGTAGTATGTATAAGGTAAAATACATTTAAGTGGTGAAGTGAATAAACCGAGTGAAAGTTAGTATCGATCGTTTTATTTGAAGAAGACGACGAATATCGTGAACCTTGAGCGCTCTGCCTCTGAGCGCGACAATATCGTCGACTTAAAGGTACAACCAACGCGGAAGGAGACGTTCTAACATATCAAAAGACTTGTAATGACCCAACTTTGTTGCCGGAAACATATATAGAAGAAAAAAACATATATCGAATATATCATTCGACATATATTGAACATATCATTCGAAATATATCGAATATATCATTCGACATATATTGAACATATCATTCGAAATATATCGAACATATCGTTCGACATATATCGAACGCATATTGGGTACATTGAAGAGCAGTCAATATTTATTAGTATATTGCTTAACAAATGATTATTTTATGATAGCAATCACAATAAAATCCGAGATCCTTCAATATCGACTATATCAACATTAATATCAATTTTTAATTAGCGTTTTCATTGGCGCCGCCGGCAAAATTATTTTCAAGAGCGTGTATATCAATAATGAACGTTTTATTTCTATTTTTTTATGTATTATCTTTCTATGGGTAAAACCAAGGAGATACAAATTCACATCCTTGCACCGCCCTCCCGGCGCCCGTGATTTTAATGATTATGTATCTCGTCCATGGCTATCACCCTGTCGTCGACAGTGTAGACTGTGGCTCGGCAGCGGCCGTATACCCTGTGAGTGGAGCACACCCAATGCGTCTCAGCGCCGACTACCTTGTGCATGCAATGACGGTAGCTTCCTATCACTAAGATCCTCGTACCTTTGAGAGAAGTGACGTATTTCGCTTTATCTGTCGGAGATGATTTTCTTGATTAAAAGCTAAACTATTATAATGATTATCAGACAATATTGCTGGGTACATCGTATAATTTTTAAAGGAGAAATTAACGAACACTAAAGATATTATCGGTAGGTATTCATTTTATAAGAATGATAAACCTAAATGCCTACAAATATCATCACAAAAATTAACAATCAAGAAATTATTAGACGAAATAAGCGATATTGAATCGAACACCCGCTCATACTTTCTATTCCTTCCTACCTTCGAATCGCAGCACAAATAAGACACAAGTACAACAGTCGTCTCTTTCTAGTGGTTGTGGCCCTTTTTCATCGCTATCACGGTGTCGTTGATGGTGTGGACGACAGCCCTACATCCATGTGTTCTGTGAGTGGAGCAGATCCAATGCGTCTTCGGTCCCATGATCTTGGATACGCAATGGCGGTGATTCCCAATCATCATTATCTTTGTGCCTTTGAAGGACGTCACAAATTTCACCCCTGCCGGAATAAGGATTGTTGATTATATATGTATGTATTCAATGTTTAAATAATGGTCATGAAGGTCGTCGTAAAATAAATTAATTTTTTATTTCATTTCACCAAGGCGATCGTGAATATAGTAATAATAAATGAAAATAATATTTAAGCTCAACTTAGGTCTGAATCTAAATTGAGCTATAAACGTATTTAGCCAATTGAAATTCGATCCGAAGCTCTCACCAGTAGATCTATCTGCCCTCGACATCCCTTCAACTGTGAATCGTAAAAATGAGGTGTGTTTCAGATCTAATGAAAACACGGAATCAATTTCACTTCCTTTTAGAAGTCGTAAATTATTTGATCATTTATTAAACTTTTATTACTAATCATAAAGTAAAAACATTCATATTTATTTCGGAGTAAATGGTTGTATACCGAGTGTCTATGACAAAAAATACATAGATACTTCTTCGAAAGCATTCGAATCGATTTATTCAATCGATTACAATTAAATGTATCACTGAAAAGTATCAGCAAATAATATGTATATTTTCATAATTAATATTCGTACGTTGAACTCACTACTTTAATTATTACATATTACTTTTATATTACAATGCTCTCATTAATTACGACGACGCACGCATATATATAATTGTCGTTTTAAAACAATGGAGCCGCATTTAAATCGTAATGTAATAACATTCGTTATAGTGTTGCATACTATGTGCGTGTTTGTATAAAAAAAATTAACCGAACGTATAACAGTGGTCACGTAGAGAACTAAAAAAGTAAAAACCAAAACCTTGATCAAATAATTCAAATCGGATATAGCTTATTTTGTGTCTCGCGAAACAACTTAAGCTGTCGGTCACGTAACACCGCTTTGACGATAACGGTCATTGACACCCAACATCGCGCAATTCTATTACGGATTTTCTTATCAATGTTGACTCAATTTTATGTCTACAAATGATCAATTCAAATTCCTTCTGTTTTTCGACATTTTCATTGACAACACACTGTCGACATAGACGGCAGTTGTCTACGGCATTTCGAGAACCACAAGACTCAATTACGTAATACAGGTGTCGCATAAAGCAAGCGCATAAAACATAAAAACCAATCCCCTCGATCCGATGTGGCAAACTAGAGCGCCAACAACCTAAACTGCTTTCATAACATTCACAGCGCAACATTTAAAAGAGGGTGTGAAATCATCATAATACCACTATGTTCCATCGTTTGTTAAGGATTGCAAATTGCTATTCAGATGGTAGTTAACGTTCTTTTTCACACAGATTTCACAATTACACTGCTGAAGCAATGCTGAATGAAGCCTCAAAAAAAGATTTAATTGACATTTCAATGCACAACTCAATTCGTTGGTAAGACAAAATTTTGTAGTTCTTCAAACTCGAACTCATTCGTTTGGAGTTGAAGGCGGACATACTAAATTCATTAACAACTACTCCAAAGATAATCATAATCAAGTGTATAATATAAATAAATAGGACAAAACATTATCTTCCTCATAAAGAATATCACAAATCATCAATTGGTATATACAATTATACATGCATAGCTAATATAAATCAAATCAAAACTAATCATTAACTATAACTATCTCGACGTAGTCCAGATATTTTTTATTGAAAAAAAATTTCCAATAGAAACTCGTACAAACATATATAACGCGGTCATAACTACGCAACGCAACAACAATAAACGAGCATAAGTCGTTTGAAAAATCATAGTTCGACTGACGGTCCATTATCAGTTGTTTAACTTCCACTGATAATTTTAAATTTCGCCTATAGATCATTATAAAGACGGACCTGAGTCGACTCTTGCCAACGGTTGTCTGCGAGTCTACGTCATTAATCCGCGCCAAGGGACGTCCTACCCTTCGACGTATAATTCGTGGTTGTCCCTAGGGATCCATTCATTGTCTTTCAAAGGTTATAGGTTCTACGTACGCTGTAGCTTTCCCGTTGCTACTTCAACTTGCCAGGTTTGATCAGTTTTCGCGATAATTCCATTTTTTTATTGGACAAACAAAACATATTATGAACTAGTTTTCCGCTTGTGGCTTCGCTCATGTGGACATAGAATGTGTTCTTTCTTCTTTTATATGAAAAACTTTGCTGTCAAATCTAATCTTGTTCGCGATTTCAATTCTGGTTCCGGTACTGTTGTTGATTTCAATCCCGGTTAAGCTCTAGTTCTAATCCCAATTCGACACTCACTTTCGACTCCGGTCCCGGTCTCAATTTAAGTCCCCGGTCCTGGCTTTCGATTTTGTTCCCCGTCCAGTTGACATTTCCTATACCGCTCATGGTTCAAATTTATATGAAGCCATGACAAATACTAGTGCTAAATTAAATCTAAGTCTATATAGTACAAAACTCTACTACATACAAGTAATATAGTGACATTACTCTGAAAGAGTAGCGCTTTCTACGTATGAATCTTATTCATGAAATAATTTTTATAATTACATTTCCACTCCCCCTTTATTATCTTTTTTTCATCGTCCCCTCTCCATTTTTCACATACATACATTTAATGTACCAATGTACACACACATCTGATTCTACTGTTTTATTATATGTATGTGCAGCCACAAGAGCACCCCTAGTGCAGCTGCTGGACATTTGAAGAACTAGTCTCTTTACTTAAATCCCCTTATCTTTTTTATTTGGATGGTTTAACATCCCCATTGTTACTGCGTTCATTCCAACCTACAGCCAACGCAATCCAAGTCGAGTACATTGTTATCGGTTTGGCTTTCCTTCATATTACAATTAGTCATTTAAAAATAACCTTGTCACTGGCAATTCATTACAAGACGACTTTATTTATTACAACTTTACACAACTACATTACTATATTATTAATTATATGTCATAGGTGTGACTTCATGTCATGTAGATGGCTAGATGCATCGATGTATTTAAAGTCTTAATGGTTGTGACCCTTCCTTTCTTGTGAAGACTCTGATCCTTGATCGTGTGGACTATGGCTCGACAGCCTTGTCCCTTGTGAGTGGAACATATCCAGTGCGTCTTCGGTCCAAAAACTCCTACGACACAGTACCGGTAAGCTCCCAGAACCAATATTCTCTTCCCTTTAGCAGATTTCTCGAACCTATACATACCTGTAGAAGTTATATTTCATTATTAGATTGTTTTCATATCGCTTTGCATGGAATATAAAATTGTTTATTTATTAGTAGGTCACTACGTATCAATAAAAAGAGATCGTAAGAATAAGGAACTATTTATTTGTACTCAAAATTCGTACCGCACGCGTACTGCTCCAGTAATAATTTGTTTGCACAAATATGATTATTCATAACGATTAATGACAACAAATATTTTATAATTAACATTATCAGTCATTAAAATGCTTCTTTTGTGCTAATACACCACGCAGCCATAACAAACGCCATACTTTCAATCTTAGTGATTATGATTCTTCTTCATAGCTACAACCCAGTCCTCGGCCGTGTGGACGACGGCGCGGCAGCTGTATCGCCGGTGCGTGGAACAGGTCCAGTGGGTTTTCAAGCCCAAGACCTTGTGCACGCAGTGCCGGTAGTTTCCGATAACCAGTATCCTCTTTCCTTTCATGGACTCTACGAATTTCGGTTTACCTGCAAAAAAAAAACATGCTCAGTGAGTCAATGATAGAGAACGAAACCGAAACCTCTCATAAAGCGAGTCGGACCGTCGCAAAGCAACTTATTTCTTCACTGGACAATGTTTCTATTATATATATATATATATATATATGCATATATAATAGGCTTGGACTTGACCGTTGCCACTAGTACGATGACAATATCCGTGATCGCGGCTTGATGTATGCTACGAAAAACGAAGCGAGTGATTTGATTCAACTTAGAAGCTTTAAAAGCAGTTATCGTATATAATCTAAAAATAATTTGTAAGACTTAAACAGGATAAGAGGTATATTGTCGCATTTGGTTGTCTGAAATATAATATAATTATAAGTCCATATGAAATAAAATTATACGGAATAACTACGATTATTTTTAATGTTTTTTTTTAATGGATATTTTGACATGAACATGTTTCAAACACATTTCTTTAAAAAGAAGGTGTTAGCCGTGAAATTAAACGATGGCGTTTATCGTTTCGGATCTCAAGGTATCAAGTTCAAACCTCGGCCCTGAAAAAATTGTAATGAGTTTTTGACTTAATTCGTATTATTCGATTTGCTCTATATCTCGGAGAGTATATTTATCCGTAGGCCGCGGACGTGGTTACCACGTCGGGGACAACCTTCGTCAATACCTCCCGATTGGCGTTATACCGCGTAGAGAGCTTGAGCTCCAAGCTTCTGAATGTATAAAATAACGGAAACATTTCTAAAAGTATTAGATATACCACAAATTTAGCAACAGTCCTTTTTAATAAAGTTTCAACAGAAGCTGTATGCTCGAAATTAATAATTATTGTTTTATAATCTCGATATTCAATGTCCACAAGATGAAAATATATTCTACCAAATTAGGTTCTGCTTTGTAGGCCAAGAGTATTATGTCATCGTCGTTCTTTTGAGTCAATCCAAAAACCTTCAGAAACATCACCAGTACCGCACTAATTATTACTAGCATAAAATTATAAAAGCAACCTTTTAGACAATTATCCTACTTACCTGCAAGGTGGGTATATTAAAAAAGTTATCCAAAGAAAACTTTTACGTTCAAGTTATAATCAATGCGATAAATTGTATTAATGATATTGTATTATGTGAGGTGTTAATTCGCGGAAATCCATAGTAGACGGTTGCCTGCAACATGCATTAACATGCAGCATGCAACCCACCGCTGACCCTCGAATCTGCCTCTCCACTACGAATCTCTATATGTCCAATAATGGCGATTTATTGGACGCTTGCCTGTAACTATTTGGGTATGTTGGTGATGGTGACATTTGACAGACATGCTATCGACATGCTATTGACATGCATGTTTACGTCACTCTGTGACCATTGCATGACAGCGGCCCGCTTAACGAGGTTATGTTGGTTGTTTTAACGCTCCTTGCACCCTGGTGGATGTGACTGTCGGCAATTCCTGAGAATGTGCCTGGTTGGCATGAAACGTACGTAGAATTGACAGTTTAACAGTTAGCGGAATAAGATAATTATAAAAATAAATAACACTTGTTTAGGTGTTCGATATCTGTCAATCCTCTGGAATCAATATTCAATCATTTGGATAGAGATTCGTAGTGGAGAGGCAGATTCGAGGGTCAGCGGTGGGTTGCATGCTGCATGTTAATGCATGTTGCAGGCAAGCGTCGTGTATTAATGATATCTAATATTACTAATGATGTTTTTCTAAAATGTTTTAATAGCATTCAAATATAAGGATTATTACTGAGCTCAATACTTTTGTGAACTTATGTTCGTAATTAGTAAAGGAATTCAAATCTAAACCACCTTACCGTCTTCTATACAACATTTCGTGCACCATAAATTGTTTTTGTTAATCTTTACGGCCTTTGTCTCGAACCGGAGCTGGGTCGAAGCGCATTCACGATATCATTATTGACAATCAAAATTTCGTATTTGTGGATGTTGCACACAAACTGAATTTACCGTGGGTATTGTTTTTGGGGAACAATTCGGAAATCATTGTCCATCCCACTAATCCATACATTAAAGTAGTAATTTTATATCGGTCCAAAGCAATATTATAGAAACATTTTTGTGATAAAATGAAACGACGAAAGCAATAAAATTATGAATAGCTATATGTATATGTATTTTTTTTTTTTGCAAATATTTACTTACGATAGACAACGATTTTTGTCGTTTACGACTGTACCATCACAGTCAATTATCATTTGTTGACCGACACATTCGAATGTTCGTGCTGTTGCCTACAACATATTATTTGATCCTCGAACGTGGTTATCGTCGCCCGACAGCCGTACGGCCGAAATTTGCAAACCCAGTATTCCTTCTCGCCGCGCGCGCGGTGCCTGTAGTAGCGGTGAGGGCCGACCTGCAGCACGCGGCCGCCGCGCCGGGTGCCCGTGAAGTACACTCCGCCTGAAATAAATATTGCACTGACATCACGGATGCACATATATTGCAGTATTGTTAAGATCATATTAAGCATTTATTCATTTATCAAGAAACATCTGAATGTACAAGATTCTGCTGTGAAACATTACGTAGGTTTTGTTTTTATATGGGTACCTAAATAAACGTAAACAATCTTCTTTCAGAATGTTTACAAATATAAATAATCATTAAATAAGAATAATAATAAAAAAATAACTTACAGATATTAGATCGCAACTGATATAACTTTATTGAAATTAAAACCTAGTAAATTAGATAGATAAGGAAAATAAAATGATTAAGTAAACACAAATTACTTCAATGTTATAATATGTCATAATGTAAAGAACTTGTAGGTCAATTCTAAAATTAATGTATTTTAGAAACTAATTTTTGTAACACAGTTCAATAATAATTTCCATATTTTAAGTTTAATTACACACGTAAGTTGGACAGATTCCAGCGAAGGATTGATCTATTCCAAGTTTCTTACCGTATGATAAAATCGTACAACTACCCGTATGAGTTAAAATCATTCTAAGGTGGAGTATGCTTCCCTAAATTTAAGACATTAATGCTTTTAAACTGACTGCTATCAATGAACATAAGATCTATTACTTTGTAACAGCTCCTGAGGGTAGGCATAAAAAAAATTAGATTCTGCTATCGCTTGAGTAAGATCTGTACAAGGCATTAAACAAGTTAAATTTGTAGAGAAAGCACATTGAATGAGACACATTCTTGCCTGACTTATAAAACTTGTAAGGTACGTCTTAAGAAATCAGGCTTTTATGTTCCTATCAATATTTGCTGTAAACTTCGAATGAATGAGACACTGTTCAAAATTGTCCCGACATTCCGAGTTTTTTGTACTAAAAAATTATAATCTATACATATATAATTAATGTCGCTATCGTAGTCACCACCATCGGCTATAACGGTTTGGTGAACGCAGTGATGTATAGACCTGATTTTGAATCAGGTAGAAGCTGCCGTCACCAGCGACAGGTTAGTCGCCTCATACGACACACTTTCCAGTCGGTGGTAGAGAATAATATTCTTTCTTCGTCTCTACAAGGACATGTCGATACTCGACAACTATCCAACCGAAGTTATGAACGAATACATCCGCTTGGGACAGGCTGCCCGATTGGTTGATTCCGGTTTCGTACAACCACGTGCAACCTCTTTAGATTACACGTAGTAGGATTTTTATTCAATTTTTTTATAAACTAGGAGCGAGGTTCCATACTTTACATCACAATAACGACGCCAACAGAACGGCGTAAGTCATTTCAAGAACAACAGGAAGGCCGGATCTAAATCGGGATTTAATCTCTTCACGCCGCACCGAATCGAACAGCGCTTAAAAATTAAACAACAAATTATCGACACATCTCATTATTCTTATATTCCATACGAAATTTGTGACATAATATGTGAGTTTCTCCCAAAGAACAATCATTCAATGCGTGTGGTTATTCTTTACAAAAACAATGACATCGTCCACGGTCCGGATGACGGCGTTGCAGCCGCGGGAGTGGTGCGTCGAGCACAGCCAGCGCCGCTTCCTGCCGTCGTTGTGTTGCAGACAGAAACGGTACCGGCCCATGTATATCATGGGTTTCCCTCGACTAGATGTACCGAATAGGGGTTCTGTTGGCAGCAAATCGAATTTGGATAGTGAGTAGAAAACGTGATGGGCGTGCGAGTTACACTGAGTAACTTGAACGAGTTACACTCGCGCGTCGATGGTTTTTTTTTTTTGCGGTAAATTAATCTTTCGATATCCGCTAATATACATGATCATAGTCAATAAATTAAAGATGGTAAGCTTTGTTTTTTTCCTTTTTTGTTTTTGATATTGATAGACATAAACGAAATGAAAAAAACCCATCATGTGATCTGAACTTGACGTTCGTCTGGTTTACCAAAACTAAATTACGTTCTGTATCGGACGGTGAATGTATGCCTGGGGGCAAAATTTTTTTTTGGTACTAGATCTGGTTTTTGATAGTCAAAATATGTCTATACATTGTATAATTTTGAATCCTTACCTCTTAACCTATTGAAAGAATTAAACAAACACAGAGCAAATATAATTGCTGCAATATTTCAACTTAAAATAAGCAGGTGTATTAAACAATAGTATCTACATCAAAATCTTCGAAGTAATAAGGTATACAAAAACGCACTACAAAATGACAAGCATATGGATTTACATACAAATTATACAAACATGCGGGTCGTTTAGGGTCTCATAAAATAAGAAACATACCAATTTCTACTTAATTGTACACAAAAACGATTTAATCGTCAATATCGTACCGAATAGATAAATAATAGTGACATCAATTTTAGTGAACTAAATAACAAAATATTTTGTTTCTAAATAAATATCAATATAATAAAGTAAAATTTTATATAATTCTAACAGAGATTAAGAAATAAAATAGATTGAATGTTCATACTTGTTGAGATAGTACAATGATACAAGATTTAGACATAGCATTTGTGAAACGTTTTGATATTCAGAATACGGCCCTGTTTGTCAACTGCAAAGCAAAAGATATATCAGTTTTACAGCAACAAATCGCAAAATCAGCAACAAATCGCGGTGTCACTAATGCTCTGTACAAACAAGTTCTTGTCATTTGTTAGTCACAATCTATAGGGCACATTATGCAAAACGGTATAGATACCGGATATTGTAAAGCCTTTTTTCCATGTACCCTCATTTGTAACTTATATCCTTTCGTAACTGGTGGGTGGTAGGTTCGTGCGTGTGGTCGTTCCTGACCAGTATTATGGTGTCGTCCACGGTGTATATGACCGCGCGGCACCCTCGGCAGAAGTGAGTAGAACAGACCCATCTTCTTTTCTCGGATGCGTTTTTCCTGTCAACTTTCTTATTGTAGAAAGTATAACCTCCGAGACTTATCATTGTTTTCCCTCTTTGTGACGTCACCAGAGTAGCTGCAAAAGATAAAGTTGTGAATATGAATGGAATTATTTTTTGCGAATTTCAATAAAATGGTTAAAGCATTGTTTCTAAGCAGACAGATACATAATATCGGTTTAAAAAACTCTATGATTTTGTAAATTAAATAAAAGTAATAATGTAGAATGAAAATTTTGAAATACAGCACACTAATCTTATAAATTTCATAACCTTAATGTATCTTTTAGAAATGTAAAGAAACGTATTAAAAAGATAAAATAAAATTACGACGTTATATCACTTTTTATTCTTTATAATCAATCATTACCAACCAAACAAAAAGCTCTATTAAAACTGCGCATTTTATCTATGTAAATGTTCAGATTTAGACTTTCCATACGAAATTTGTAAATAATATTATTGAGAAGATATAAAAAACACAACAATGGTGCCTTTTAATAATCATAACTGTAATGTTTATAACAAAAGTTATAATACAAATTTCGAAATCATTATGACTTTTTTGATACAAATTTATGTATGAGTATTAGTTTAAGTCCTGAGCATTGTTTATTTCTCAGGACCAATTATAATGCTTTATTAATATCCGTAAATTAAATTAAATTAAAGCTTTATTAATATTGTGTTTATTTTACATTATTACAATTAAGGGCTGTCATTTAAATACATTATTAAACAAAGTGAAAATTAACATCGTATAAGTCATTTATTATCTTCAAGTTATTAAATTATGATGAGTATCCTTAAGGCCACGTTCTCAGTCATCCTATTCTTTAGAGATTTATAGCTTTTACTTTAGATTAGATAAATTAGAACATCATTTATATGAAAAAGATTGCCATTTATTATCCATCGCAAATAGAACGATAACTTCGAAAGGCCACCTACTTTTGTTCTATTCTTTACAAAATTGTCTATCGCTTAGGACACTTTGGAAGGGTGTTGTGTGCCAGACGCGTTAGTGGACCCAGCGAACAATTTCTTAAAATCACTTTACATTTTGATACTTAAAGCAATAAATTGGTTGTGATAAATGAAGGGCATATTAGTACTCATCTCAGAAAAACAGACAATCGCTGACGGCGGATATATGAAACTTAACGAAACCGAAATTGAACAGGACGTTAGTGCAGCCAGAACACGACAGGAATTTTGAGTCCGTCTTCCTATTCCATGAAAAATAGCACAGACTGAGTGAGCCTAAATATTGTAAATTTTTAAGAGATCCATTGGATTATTTAATTGACAAAAAGATGCGACGAGAAACGTTGGCAAGAAACATACAACGCGAGAAAGAGGATAAATCATTCGTGATTGTGTTCGTTGTGAGTGAGCACGATTTCGTCATCGATGGTATAGAGCTTGGCGCGGCAGCCTCTCTTGAAATGGGTCTCGCACACCCATCTCAGTTTACATGAAGTTTTCCTTCTACGATTCTTCTTTCTACGAACTTACGCGTCCCCAGGAGAACTATTTTGTAGCCAAACTTCAAAAAGGCGATTCTCGCTGTAGGAAACAGTTTTCTAGTTATAAAACTAGAAAACTTCGTCAAATGTATGTTATTAACGAATTATGAATTGTCGTTGATTCCATATCGTCTATATAAAACGTTTAGTTGTCTGTATGATTTGAAAGAGTATGAGTGTGGACTAAGAAGGATGGATGAGCTGCCTGTCAAATGCCTCTTATACGCCGACGCCCAAATAATCCTTGAGCCGTCGGCGTGCGAGGCTGCAGGAAATGGTAAATAAAATGAATGATTCTGTTAAGAAAAGGGCCATGAAAGTAAATGTCGATAAGATTAAAGTGATGGTGTTTGAAAGGGATGAAAGCACGACTGAATGCGATATACTTATAGAAGGTGAGAAAGTTGAACAAGTGAAAGAGTTTGTATATTTGGGTAGTCTGTTTACAAATTATGGTAAACATGACAGAGATATGGGAAAAGAGAGTGAATGCGGGAAATAAATTGAATGGAGCCTTGTTCGCTATTATGAGTAGTAAAAGCGTCTCACGACAAGCGCGTTTGGCTATCCATAATGGAGTCCTAATCCCTACGCTTATGTATGGTAGTAAAAGCAGGGTACGGTAGAAAAAAAATGAAAATAGGATTCAATGCAGTGGAGATACTATCGCTGCGTAGTATGTGCGGAGTCTCTCGGAAATATTGATGCAGAAACAGTAATGTTAGAGAGCGGTGTGACATGAAGGAAGAGTAGTGACTAGAGTACAAAGAGGTATGATGCACTGGTTTGTTCAGATTAAGAGTGTAATGAAGTTTCCCACTGTGGTATCTATACAAATGTACAATGTTTTCTTAAGCAATTTTCAAACATTTTACTATTAATAATTAACTACAAAATCTCTGTATTCAACATATAAAGTATTAAAACAGTATCCATTTTATCAAAAGATATTATGTTTATTTTTTAGATGAAACACATATCAGCAAAATTTAAAACATGGTGAAGCAGAAATGGAAATTTCCACAGGAAAAGATTAAAAACTGAAATTAAATTAAAAACAAGAAACAACAAATTATTGGTACTGCATAACCAGGAATTTGTTTATCAATAGATGCAAGCCTAGTGATGGATGACTGCTGTTTATCTCTACAACCGCTTGGTCCACGGTTGAAACTCGATCAGCTTTTACAAGGAATACATTTTGGTATATTTATAACCATTGAATATAATCAATTACTTTAAGCCAGGTAAGTTATGAAATAAACATACACACGCACACGCAATGCTAAAACACACCCACACGCGCGTACATAGATACAAACACATATTTAGTTCTCAGTTCGATATCGCCTGGCCCGATATCCAACTCTGAACTATTAGCATACAAAATCTTGTGAATTACTACTCTAGACGACGTATATTTTAAACATAAAGAAACAACCGATGATATGGGTTTTAGAAAAAGACTGTCGGACTAAAGATTAAAAAATCGATATAAAACTACTCATTCCCGTTTATTTCTTTTCGTGGTTGTGCTCGTTGTAGATAGCAACAATCTTGTTGTCGATGATGTGAAGGCAGGCGCGACAGTATTTGTTTTGGGTGCAGCACCATCGCTCTCTCTCCTTCCTCAGTGTCCCCGGTTTGAGATAGAAGGTGTGCTCGCCCACTTTGATGTGCGTCTTGCCCTTCTTCGTCCTCATCAGTGTTACTGGAAATGAGGAATGTAGGCGTAAGTAACACTAAATATTCCAACGTGTTGTTTTCTGTATTTTTGTATTTTCTGCAATTTATGGTGCTTCGAAAAACTAAATAAATAGAAAATCTCATTTGTTTTAATATTATGGTACATTTAGATATGATCTGTAATTCATCGTTTACTTAAAATTCTCTAAATTCCAAATGAGGGACACATTCATTGCAACAATTGTTTAATCTTAAATTTTGACTGCGTTATGTAAACAATTACGTATGAAATGTACCTACAACAATTATACACTTTAGCGAACACAATAAACCAAATAAGTTAATATTCAGTTTAGATTTTGCTCAGACCACTCTTTAAAGGGTAACTACGTGTCGATAACATTCAGGTAACGATCGCCGAGCTTAAGGTATTCGCCAATACATATGTAACTGTTCGAACACAGTTTGGTAATGTGCTTCAAAAGATATACTGAATTATTTTTATGCATGCGCCTCCGCGAATCCAAATAGATCCGAATGATTCAGTATGACACACGCCATAGCATATTTATAATGGAATTGGTTATATGAAAATTAAACAAATAAGTAATTTTGTGACAATTGATTAATCTCTAATCCGTTTTAATATAATGATATAAGTAATTTCTGACGCTGTACTGTACTGATCTATCCCTTCACGTTGTGTTATGAAAGGTAACCAAAGGACAATAAACATATGAAAAGATAATGTACTGTGTGACTAGAGTGCTCAAACCATCAACTAGTACGAACTTCAGCATGGCGAAGTAAAATTATGATATTCATGCATAAATCTCAGTACAATATAAGCTGCACAGAACACATTGCTATATATATGCCGACTCGAACGAGATGTCAGAACAAAATATGTAGATACGCGCTCACATTACGAATCTAACGCAAAATGTACTAATACTGTAAGTGTAATACACATTATATTTTACTCGTACGTAAAACACCATTTCCATTGCTCTTTTTTTCAATACATTTTTGATATTTACGCGCAGTTTCCCAAATCGGTTAGCAGTTGCGACAAATTTTGCTACTATTAAAAAACAGGCCAGACATGCGCAATGATCGAGTCGAAACTCGTGTGAATATGGTACTTATAAACATTTGGCGATAACAGTTGTTTTGCTCAAAAACACGATGTCTTTAGACACCAATGACAGAACACGAAACATTCACGTGGCGCAATACGCGTATAAACTATTTCTCGTTTGATCACCATGAAAATACTATGCAAATATGCTCTGTTTATCTTGATTATGCTGTCGTGTATAACGTGTAATTTGTTTACCAGCCTATAGGATGCTCAAACGAGCGCCCTAATTTAGCTTTCTTAAACTTTTTCAAATTTGACGTCGAATAATTATATGTTGAATATTAAAATGAAGAACACATGACATTTAATTTCCGGCTATTGGTTTACGATTAAAAATTCCATTTGCTATCATTTCATACGCGGTACGTCGTGGTTGTGCAAGAACTTCTCGTAGACGATGACGTCGTCGACGGTGTACAAAACGGCCGGGCAGCGCTTGTGCGACGAGCAGACCCAGCGGGTCTTCGCGCCGGACGAGGACTTCCAGCGGTAGCCGAAACCGCGGTACCTAATTTGCGGGCCGCCCTGTTTGGTCGTTACCACGCGACCTGGAAGCACTCGTGACTTTTAAAAGGATTCACCTTTTTAGTTTCGAGGCACACGAAATTGACGAAACAACTATGAAATAAATCAAAGCTGATATATACGACATAGCTATATTTATTAATGAATTAAGCAATGTTGTAAAGTTATGAAAATGTTAGATGCGATGTTGTGAAACCTTTTTTTTGCTCATGCACTGGACTTCTTATATTGGCAGATATGGTATTGTTTGTGAAAATGCGAAAGGGCAGGCAGTGGAAGCTACATGTGTAACCTATGTTATGACAATTACAAACATATAATAACTAGTTGGAAATATCTACTTCATAGTTCTTATTGCCGCACAATCGCACTCACATCGAAATTCACAAGTACACCGAAAAAGAAATCGTTCATTTGAGCCAATTGTTTTAGTAACGTAAGGAATCTGCATCGTTGATTTTAAGCGAATCGACCTTAATCGACCGATTCGATTAATGCGATTAATTAAATTATATGCACTATTTGTTAATATAATGATTTCCTCGACTATCATAGCGAAATCTATTTAACATTTTTTTTTTTATATAATCCCAGACAGTGTTAAGCAAACGTACTGCAAAGATACTAATTTGTACAATTCGTTACGTCAATGGAAGACGCTATTCAGTTAACTGAACAATTGCAAAGTATGTAAATTAAAGATACTTAAAGGTCTCTTAATAGAAATAAAAAGTTACTTTCTCAATGCATTATGACTGCTTAGCACTTGCGTATTGCAAAAAACTTTATCTACTAATGAAAATTTTGTTACAGATGAAATATAATGATCACGCTTTAAACAAAATTACAAAGCAGTAAGCGATAAAAGTACATTTCCGCAAATGATGAGTGATACTTACCTGTATTTAACGGTTAACTTTTTTTGAAATTGGTGTTCGGTGACCACCTGAATTGCCACGAAAACGCTTATACGTCTCATTGTCATAAAAAACTATAATAACGAAATGTTTGATATACATAAGACGGCCTGATGGATATAAATAAGAAACGTCGAAAAAATAAATACCATCTATTAATCCAATCGGCCACATAATCGTAACGTGAACCGAATAATGCGTGAACATAGAGCGGTCTTTAGAATGTTAGTCAGATGTGATTATGGATATTGTTGCACCTCGGCTCGACAATGCAGTTCTGCCTGTCCAGAACTATCTTGGCACCACAGCCTTTGGTGTGGTGCGTCGTGCAAGCCCAGGTGCTGAAATTGCTGGAGCAGGACTTCATAAAATACTTTTGGTGGCCCCACACGATTATGCGCTTCCCTTTTCTCGATGTACCGAAGAAAACTGTAAAATTGGTAATTAAGTTTTAATCGGATACATCAAAATTAGATTCGGTATCAGAAAACCGGCTACATCGAAATGAACTGTTTAAATCAATTAGAGGCTTCACAACTTTTTACAGCGGGTTATTTTTAACATGCAACTATGGGATCCGTTGGAACGAACGTACCAACGGATCTTTATTATATTAGTATTAATTAGTTAAAAATATTTGTCTGCATTATTACATTTTTTCCTGTAATATTTACGAGTATAGCACAACAGTTTAGCTCGCTACGTATTCCGATAGATATTATTATGTCTTCATGAGATAATGGACCATTATGGATTTTCGGGTTTTCTCATAATCATATACTATACTCGTTTACTGGAGAAGAGTATATTATATTATTATTTTAAGTAAGTAATTCTGATATATAAATTTATTCATTGTTATATCGGAAACGACTAACAATTTTTATAGATAGATAAACTTAAATAGGAAAAACCCTTTCTCCCTGGAATAACATAGAATTTTGAAATAATTGCATTGTTGCTACACTATCGGATGTAGTGCTTAGGTGCCAGTACGTCTAACGTACTTAATTTGTCAATAACAGATGACACTACGTGACAGATAGCGCTACCTAAGAATATTAATGTGAGAATATATAGCAGGTAAAATTTACTTAACATGTACTGTACGTATATTATGTATCTAAATATTTAATGTTGGAAATGAATACAAGCAACTTTTCTCGTGGGAAATTATTATAGTCCCACGGCAAATTCCGAAACATGCCGAGCAAACACGGTTGCCCAAGTATTTTACTTGATACGGATATAAATATTATATTAGAACAGTTCTCACTGATGTAGTTTACAATAGAGGTTTATAAATTAATTTAACAGAAATTACATTAAAGAAAAGCCGTTTCCAAACTTTGAATAATTCATAATTTTCATTCATTAGTAGTGACAATCTAATCACCAACTCATATTTGCACGCATGTGGATTACAACATAATAGGTACCTACTATCGAAATATATTAATTCTTTGCTTACATTATTTTAGATTTTCTTTTATTTAGGTTCGAATTTGCTACGATGTACATTTGATTTAAACTTAATGCAATAATTGCAAATTTCGCTTCATTTAGCCCTTTAGTACAGAACCCTAAACACGGGAATGCGACTCACGCCTTGATCGGTTCTTTATTCCATTTGTGTTTCGTTGTAAATAAAAAAATATATGAAACCTTACATATTAATCATTTATTTCTTAATGCAAGCTGTCGTGATTATGTACATTGACTACGCTGACTATTCTGTCCTCGATGGTCTTCGCCCGAGCCTTACAGCCCTTGTTGCTGTGCGTCGAACATCGCCACCAGATCACTGGGTCTTTGGTGAGTCTCTTGCAAAACGTGAAGTTCTCGATCTTCAGCAGAGGGTTGCCGTGTATCGTTGTCAAGTAATGAGCTGGAAAAAAATGATGGAATATTGAATAAACCCCTAGTGGGAACGAGAACGAACATACAAAGACATTATCAGTTTTAATATCTTATTCTATATAAATTAATAAAATAAATCTATATTATGTAGTAGTTATTGGATTTAATATAGATGCACACAGAAACACATAAATATTTGCACAATAAATGTTTGTGTAAATATGTGTAGTTCAAGATTTTATGATGTCGTTATTGTTTTTGATTTTTTTTCTATTAATATTTGAAGGTGTTACTCGCATGCATTGAATTTATACTAATTTAGAATAGCCAAAGACGAAGCAATAGATGCAAATCCAAGTTTCGCAACCAGTAAACTCGCCATGACATGTTCAAGAGCCGATTTATTTACAGACAACACTAATTTTTACATAACGCTGAAATGTGCGTTTCCTCGTTAACACTTTTTTTTTCAATAAACCAGTGAAGTAATTAAGAAGACAAATACATCTAAGTTTAGAAAAACGCACCGGTACATGCTCCGGTATGTGGTGCATGAGCATGATGCTCGAGTGGTTAGTGTGTCGACGTCGTATTTCGAAGGTACGGCGTTCTAACCCTTAAGACGGAAAATTGACTAATAAATTTTTTATTTTAGTAAAATTGTGTTTGTGCTCTGAAATGCATGTTGAATCGTCGGTCCTGAACCTTGACTGGTGTCACCGCACTGGTGCCAATAGTCACCAACGGTCTCCTATCCTACCTGTAACCTAATTCGCACTCGAGTAGCATGGAGAGTTTAAAGTTATATTAATTAAATAAATATAACCCCCAGTACAAGAGAAAGAAGAGGATAGAGAAAGATGTTCCTATGCAATTCGGTTATAAAATCCTGACACCACATCGACAACAAAAGTCGAACCCTCGATATTTGGAATGGAGTAACTTAACGGCAGAACGTTTTACCACTTGTCGTTGGCCTTTTATCACTAGACGAAAACTATGATGTATGACGCTAGATCGTTTACAATTACAACGCGCCCTATTTGGATACTCAAGGGGACGCAAAATTATTCGGTATATAAAATTACTTGCGAGTAATATATTTTTTCTAATGTTCTTTTTCGTCGCGGCCTTTCCACATCGACGGCTTTTTTGGATTCTTTTAGTATTTGTAGTTCTCCAGAGATGTATATAATTTCATTCGTTTGATTAACTTCAATAATCTACAATCTAACAGTCCTTAGTTATAATCCAAGTCTAAGACTCTTGAGATTTTTGGTACATAGTTGTAGATAGTTTAATGATCCATAACGAGAAATAAACAAGTAATTAGTATAGAATATTACAGAATTTCGAAGAATAGTATAAAATTTCTACCCGCAAAGACATAGAAAATATAGAAAAGAAAGTTATATAAAATTTAGAAAGGTATCTCTCCATATTATTGTCCAACAAAAAATGTTTCAGGTCTACAACATTTGATATACGAATTTTTAAAATATAAACTCGTCCAAACACAACAAAACCTGCTGTTTATGAAAACTATAAAGCGATATATCCAAACAATTTTCCAAATTCTGTTTCGCAGACAATTCACTCTCTTAAGTTCTATTTGCTTACTCTGTAACAGAATCGAATACATACATTTCAACTTCACGATTGACAGATAAGCGAGATAATGTTGGAGGTGCGTGGGGCCACCTCTAAGTGCCAAGTTAACTTTCAAATCCGTCATTTTGGCATTTGCGACATTGACGGTCTATCCATACTCGGTATATTTTTAATTTGATTACTTTCTTAATAATTTATAGTACTAGACAATAATATGGACTTTTCCTTGCAATAAATTTCGGAAACTTGCGAAATGTATGAAATTAAGAACAATGTATTATCGTAACTAAGAACAACCTGCCGGTTAACATTTAACTTTGATATGTAATTTTTTAAAGTAACAGGATTTAGCAAAATAGAGGTTTTACTAAATGTTAAAGTAAATGTTAAGGTAAAAGTTATAATTTATGTAATAAAAGCTATTGATTTTGAAACATTCCGCTGTTATTGTATTATTTAATGTGCCGTAGTTTTAATAATTTATTTTATTGTTGGTTTTAACTAAAAGTACATCGATAACTGTAACATAAACAGCTATAATAACAATATATTTTGTCACAACGAAATAGCTTTTACGTACTAATTATTATATACCACACCCTAAAAAAATATTGGTAATTGTAGCTAGTAAGCCTCTCATAAGCGTACTCTACTCCAGTTTAAACAGTGTTTTGCGATATTTATAAAGGCAAGAAAAGATAATTATAAATAGTGATTTCATAAAATCAGTGTAAAACCTATTTGTAAATACAAACCAATAGTGGATATCGCTTCAGGACAGGACACAAATTCTAATTTACTTCAAGGCATACTGTCCATTATACCATATTTTTATTTCCAAAACAATAAAATAAAATGAAAAATAATGTACATCATCGGTAGTGTTTCGATACTGCACTAACGATGCGCTCGCGCACTGTACACGCGCTGAGCCTGCACCCTCTGCTGCCTCCGTGAGTCGAACGACGCCATACTGTTTTCTGTCCTGTCGTACTTCCTGCCATACTTATATTTGCCTATTTGTATCACCGGCGTGATGCGCCGCGACTTGGTAAATGTCGCTGAAAAAGAACAATTAAATTTTATCGTCAAACTAGCTATGCCCGCGGTTCCGCTCGTGTGAAATACAGAATTGTTGCTTAGGTTTTTTTTAAGCTATTACATAGCTTTTATCGCGGGCTTTGAGCGCGGCGACCGAATCAAGAAATTCCGTAACGAAAATAAAACCTAACGCCCCCCACTCCGCCTACCATGTAGCTTAGCCGAGCGTTCGCGTAACGTGTATGTATATGGTACGACTGTACGATTCTCGCACGGATCGAGATGAGCTGCTCCGAAATCGGACGAATACGTAAGCAGCTGTTTGTAGAAAGTATATAGGTGTATAGGTATCTATCATATCTTTATAATGCCACACTCACCGCATGTGCCCCGTAAGTATACATGTAGGTATATATATATATATATATATATATATATATATATATACACACATAGGTGTACCTATGTACATTGTATAACAGTGAATAGCAGTTGCTGGTGAATAGCCATACGCGTAAAATTTGTATATAAAGTGTAAATATGAATAAACAAAGTACATTTATTCATGAAGAAAGTGATGAAAAACTTTAATTAATATCAAAGAAAAAAATACTGCATAAATAAATAAATAATTATAATTGCCTAAGTTGATAAAAAATGCAATAGCTTTACCGCGGCAGTCCCCGAGTGCCACACGTTTTTGTTTTAAATAAATAAAATAGAATTTTACTTGGGTAAGTTAATTACAAAATATTTAATAATAATACAAATATTTTTAAGTTGAACATACTTCTAGGTATTTTGGATATTCCGTGTATATGTTTTATATTCTAACTTGGATATCGTCTATGTTAACAACATTCCTCGTTTTTAATGGGCGCAAATGGATTCCACGTCGTCGATAGCTGGATGTTAGCCAGATAAGATAGTTATAAACGAATAAAAATATGTAAGTCGAACTAGTAGTTCTAAAGTATCTAAAAATATATCTAAATTTGTCCATAAATATTATTGACATACGATAAATACATCAATGGTAATTGCGTACAAGAAATATAAATTTTTGTAAGCTTCTAATTTTATCAATCTAATTATACGCTAAGATAGAAGATTAACATAACACTAAATGAAAAACGCAATCAAATCGGTTATCGGTTAAGCCTTTCTGAGATTAGCGTGGACAAATGGACTGACAAACAGACAAAAAGTCTAAACAGTATTTTTGGCTTCGATAACATAAATACAATGTACGTGAATTGTTTTCCTTTATTAAAAAATATTTAATATGTAGACATGGCTCGTTTAAGATTTTGTTATACGTATAATTTTTTTTCATTATTCGTGCTGACAACACTGTAATAGAGTAATTATATAACATTTGTAAAGTATCACCACAGTTTGATTTAGTACACACCCGTGATGATGTAAAGTATATTATCGAAACGTATAGTGTTGAAATAACAAAAATCATATGAAATCAAAAGCTTTACTTTTAACTCAGATTATTGTCGATGACTTATTTTTTCCAATTAATTAATATAGGAAAAAATACATCTAATACAGTTCTTAAGTCAGTAATGTATGTAAATATTACAAGTGGTTCGTTCATGTTAAAAGCCCAGATAAAATGTAATACAAAATAGAAATATTTTAATTTCATTCGATAAAGTGGATATGCTAAAATTCTTGTATATTTAACAAAGAAACTAGCGTAGAATCAAAGCATTTTTGAATTGTCACAAGCAACATATGAATATTTTCTCTTGATTTGAACAATATATATTTACCCGAGTTCTGGCTTGTGCGTGGAGATATTGGTAAATTTTTCTTTGGAAGCACAGTTATTTGATTATTTTCTTGGTGTATCGATTCTAAAACACAGATTATGAACTGTTGACTAAATTGTTGATTTGACATCGGCTGTTATCTTTAGCACACTTTAAGTTATATATATGATATACTATATTTAGACGAAACGTTCCCACAGTCTCACTGAATGATAAAAAAGTAGAACATTTGTAACAACTAGTGATTGTGCTTATTTTTTATGTAGAATATTTCATTTTCATGAGTGCAAATCCTTTTCTACTAGCGCAACGCCATCTGGTTTTAGCTTCAGAAACCTTGTGATAACAAAACTTGTAGCCGTCGACTTGCATCATAATATTTTCTCTTCTAGATTTTGAGTAAGTATCTAAAGCGACGAAATACAGCATATTTTTTCGAAAAAAGCTATTTAAAGAAATTAGAAAACTTAAAAAAATATGTCAAATTTAAATAATTTTTTTCTTTAGAGAAAGACCCATAAATTCTTTGATTTCATTCGTGATTCGTGAAATAACAATTAATCATTTTTAGGGTTCCGAGCCAAAATGGCAAAAACGGAAACCTTTTAGTTTTATGTCCGTCCATAAATATGTCACAGACATTTCATTCAAAAACTACAAAATGTATATTGACGAAATTTACAGTGTTTGTGTTTTGTATAATTCGCTGATTAGTTTTGTAGTTAAATAAAAAAATATTTCTAGGGAAGGTACTTCATATATGTAACAGAAACTGAAAAAATTTTTTTCAGCAAACTTCAACGTGCACATATTTTGACACTTCTTTTAAAAACGTTTAAGTTTTCTTAGCACTTTTTTATGATTACGTCGGAAATAATTGATCCGAAATTAGCAGAAATTGTGTCCCCCCTTTATTTACTAAACTGTAGCTACAAAAAATATGAAAAAACCACGAAGGTAATGCTTAATAAATGTTTTAATAAATACTACAAAAATTATTTTGAACATGATCGGATATACTGTGTTTCAGTTATTGCCGAAAAACTGCGTTTTTCAACAGGACGTAAGTGTCATAAAGATACGGTCTTTTGCTGATTCACTTTGACTTATACTAGTTTAATAGTAATAGTCGAGATGCCTACTTGTTTTTCTAGTTATAGGCGACTAAAGTGCTTATGACTATTTTATGCGGGAAACATGGGAAAATTGTAACAACGCACTTTTTTCATCTGTAGTGCATTTCTTTGTAATAATGACTTCGGAACCCTACAATGAGCGTGGTCCGACATACTCTTGCATGGTCCGACTTGGCCAGTTTTTTTTTTTTTTTTGTAAAGGTGTACTTTTCCAATCCAATAAATATCCCGATAAACGAACGATTTCAGAGATTTTTACAATCAGTAACGTGATGCGTTCAAAACCACAGCTGACTTCACGTCCCACCCATCTCGCCGCTCAAGAACCCTACAGCGGAACATTCCCAATACATACCTGTTCCGCTAACTCAGTTAACCACACGTGACAGATGAGCTGTCATTTCAACGTCCGGTGTTACGTCTAGAAGCCAATTGTGTCAAATCAGAAATATCGTACAATGATTGTCACAAAATCAATAATGTGATCGACGCCATTCGGCCGATTCTATCGAGATGCGTGTAATATATGCGACCAAACTTATGATATTTGAAAGATGCAAAATATGACTGAATACAATATCGTAATGAAGTTAGATAGACGAAATAGAGGTAACAGTATTCGTGTGCGAACGTTTGTTTCATTAAACAGAGAGGAGATATAAAAAGCCATGGTAAATAGAGGAAATAAAATGAATGAGGCTCTGTGCCTGTTTATGCAGAACAAAAATATTGATCAAAGAGCGATTAACAATCCTTATACAATTGTGATTACTATATTTATGGTCGATGGTTGAAGTTGCGTGAATATGGAGAAATATGAAACTAAAATTAATACCGTTGTGATGGTGTCCCTATGCAAAGTGTGCAGCGTCTCATTTAAAAAGAAATATATTAATAGTGACATGAGAGAGCGCTATGGCTTTAAAGAAGGTGCCATGGACGAAATAGAATAGCGTATGTTAAGGGAGCCGACGGCCTGGAAAGTACGAAAGGGCGTTGATGAACGAAAATAGACTATTGAAAGAAATCAATACAACGAAGGTTCGTAATGAAAAGGTCGGCAAGGGACGCCTTACAAAAACTTATGCAGATCAAATTGATTACATTAAGCGACGTAGAAATTGAGTAAGGCTCAATTAACTTGCATCTAATTATCGATGAATGTTAACGAAGCAAAAGAGGCATCTAGAGCATAACAAAGATCACACCGCACTTCGGTCTACACGTTTGAGGAAATGAGAACGAGCTTATATTTACCTTTGCTTAGTTTTAAAGGTTGTATGTGACAATACAGTATGTTTTTTTCTTTTAAAATAAAAACTAGGACTGTTTTCAAAAAATCCACCTGACATTTTGAAATGTTTGTATAGATTAATCTAGGTAGTAAATTTGGGGGTAAAATGTTTCTTTAATTTTTTTCTTTCTCTGTTATAAAAGTTTATAAACTGACAAATTAAAATCAATAATAAAGCATCGGGTCCCAAAGATCACTTTCACGTGTTTTGTATTTTCTGAGCAAAATCGAGATCCCTGCTACCAAAACTTCCAATTCGTCAATTCGAATGAATTTTTCGGCACTTTTATTTAATTATTTAAATATAATTTCACTTTGATATTTTTTAACACGTTATGATATATTAAAACAATTTGAATTAAAAAAAAATGCGAAAGAAAACAAAGTAAAGAGGTGTCATGGAAAATTTATTTTACAGTTAAAAAAATATAAAATATATCGATCGAGATTATATTATTTAAAATAGCTATCGCTAAACCTTATTTTTGAAATGGATACTAATATTTCAATAAATAAATCCATCCGCAGCCCAATCCAGTAAAAGGTGCATTGTATCTCGACGAAATGCTCCGAAATACAAAACTACCTTTATTGACTTGTGCATGACATAATATAAAACCCATAACATTTTTGTCAAATTTCCTTTTTAATTTAGTTCTCCTTTTTAATCAGACTTTAAACGCTCTGTAGGATTTGAACAAACAATTGCATTTATTATTGAGCCTAAAGGGTACTTAGCTCGACAATACACTTGGGAAATTTTCCTTTGTAATAAAATCGCTACAGTTATATGGGAGAAAAAATATATTTGTAACTATATATATAAAAGTTAGCGATATAATACGATATAAAAAAAGTACTTTCGCCTAAATGTTTCATACGTGCAATATTCTATTTAAAGATATTGTACGTATGAAACATTTAGAAAAATTGATTATATCAATGTACATTGATATAATTACTATTGATGTCTATTGAGAATAAACGTACATCCAAACAGGATAAGTAAGTTTCGTTGAAAAACAAGTTTGAAAGGGTAACTATAATGAAAAGGGCTGCGGATTTAAATCATTATTCGCCGATTTAGCAAATAATAGTCCTATTAACGACAATTTTTTGCATGAATAAATATTCAAGAATGAAAAATTTCTTAGGGCATTGAAATAATCTTGGAATTAGAAAATTTCAATGGTAGATTTTTTTTACGAAAATATTTCATTAGGCGTTTTTTTGTTGCGATAAAGAATAATGATAAATAATGATACATTGATCATCAATTATAAAGAATAATACGAGGAAAATAAGACAAGAATAATAATGTAATTTAAAACAGAAAAAAAATCGTCATTATCAAAATATAATTAATATTTTTTTTATTATTATCTTGTCATTCACACTAGTCAGTTACATAATGTCAATGAGAAATTATACATTAATATGACATTTTTTTTATATTACTCTTTTAAAGCAAATGTACTCGATTTGATATAATAAATTATTGTTTGATAAGTAAAAGTAAGAAAGTAATAAACTTAGTATAATAAATTTGTGTACATAATTTCTTAGTAGAAAAAATACTTGGGACATTTAACATTCGTAATGAAATCTTTTAACACTTTTGATGTGATGATAAACGATGCTAGTGGTTGTGTAGATTCTTAACTTTTATGATTTCGTTGTCGACTGTGTGCACGACGGCGCAGCATCCTCTGTGGTTATGAGTGGAGCAGACCCATCTCGTTTTGGGTCCTATAGTAACTTTCTTGCAGAACGTGAAATGGCCGAGTTTGATCAAAGGTTTACCCCTCTGAGATAGTGTGAAATAAGCTGGAAAAGAATGTAGATGCGATTTTTTTAGTTAAAAAAGGAAAATCGAAAAAGTAATTGTAATAAGAAGCGTTTCGACTTTAATCGACCTCAAAAATTTTGTATATTTTTTATTAAAAACATCGAACGATCTATAGGAATCGGAGCTACATTAAAAAAAGTTCTTTTAAGTTCTATCGGTAACTTTTAGTGATCAGCTCCCGTTAAAAGTGTTCTGTTAATTGATATAAAAACAACACGTAAAAAGCTATGAAAAACGAAGATATTTTTTATTATCGATAAAAAAAATTTAGTTTACTCATAATAGGTGCTGAATCATGTATTATAACGAGTATTCGATGAATATTTTGTTTTTCTTTATTTAAAGTAGCATCAAAAGCTGAGACATAAACCAACTTAAAAGAAATAGACCTAAGCAACACCGGTCTCGTGTTTCTTGCGTTGTCACATTATTTGGTCGCTTAACAATAGAGACTGTTTTTTATATTAATAGAGTCGCCTTTTCTATTTTTTTATATATTATTGTTTTATATTTATACAAATCTTAAAATTATATCTAAAAGGAAATCATACAATAGATTAAACGTATTCCAAAAATAATTATATTTATTATATTTCAATTTGTTTTTAGTAAACTATATATAAGTACTATATTCATCAAAAATATGTTAATGTTTAATTAATCATCATATTATTTTATTCTATGTTATGTATAAATAATAATAAAGTTTTGTATTACTGTATTTTTATACACCTTACAAATAATCTAGTTTTTTCATGTATTATATATTTTCACCTGTGTTATAAAAGTAAAGTATCTAATCAACTTTAATCTCATGTGATTACTGCAATAAGTTATATTGCAGAAAAATATCTTATCCTTCTTTTCACACATTTAATCAAAAAACAATAATAATGATTTAAAATTAATTTAAACGATTTTTTTGATGTCTCGTTTTACAACAGCACGTGCAACTTGTAAAAAATATGACTTATTGTCTTCCAATAACAAAAGGTCGTTACTTGTTCTCCTTGCATTTAAAAATGAACATTATCTTATCACATTTCGGTTGAAATTTCAGATGATAAATTAATGTTCCTTCCCTTCGTTTTCTTTGGCACTGCAATATGGTACCACAAAATGGGAGACAGAGACAAAATATACACTAGGAGCCATTTTTCGCCTTCCAAATAGTACGCAGCTTGCATCGTCTCTTTTTTTAAACATCTGTGGTTTTACCATTTCAACTTCTTTTGTAACTTTCTAATGCGCATTGCTTTAAAAATTATTGGATTTTCTGATTGAACTATTTTGTGAATTTTCACAGAGACTCACGACCAATAAAAAAACTGATAAATAATTGCTATTCACTGAATTTAATTTGACAATTGACTTCCACTGAAAAAAGTCGCCAGTTTATTTAAACATAGAATTGAAAAAAAATCGAATTTGTGCAGATGCTATTGCATATTATGCATTAGCATAATCGATGTTTTATTTCTGATTTAAAAATGTTAATTTTTTTAATTTTAGTGAAGCCAAAAACTACAATTGTAAAATAAAAACAAATGTGGACATGCTAAATTCTTTTTGCATTCGTTTTATTTAAACCAAACATACATAAACTAACTTTGAATATATTCGCACTTTTATACAAAATATAAAATCGCATATTTATACAAAATAAAATTTTCTATTTATTTCTCTCTTATTTTCAATACAATATTAATTGTCTGTTAAAACGCATACCTATATGATAACCCATAAAAAACGGCTGTACCAATATTTTGAAGTGCGCCGAAAGCAAAACTTCTTACTTATTTACATACAAATAAAAATGGGATAATTGATACCTTTCGTGGGTAGTTCTTAAGAATAAGAGAAATAAGCAATAGGAAAGAGTAGCGTATAGAACTAAACTTAAGGTGTCGATACAGGCGACCTAGACGCGTAACTGTGAAAAAGAAAAAAACGAGTGAACCGTGAGACGTCTCACTAGTCAATGTCTAGTGAGACCTGTCTCAATGGCATGATGTGCCACCCTGACGCCGCTGAACACTACTCCAGTTGACTCCTCTTGCGGAGAAAACCTCGATAAGAGTGGGATGCTGAGAATCACCGCGGTGAGAACTCGCAGGAAAATGAGGACGACAATTATGAATGCAACTTTTGCGAGTGGTTGTGTTCAATCCTGGCGTCGATTATCTCGTGTCCGTAAGTGCGCACGGCGGCTTTGCACTTCTTGTTGACGTGAGTTGAGCAAACCCACCTCCTTTTCAATCCCACTTCGGACTGCAAACAGAACGAAAATCCGGCGATGTTCAGAAGCGTTCTGCCCCGCCTCGACTTCGTGAATGATACTACAAGAACGAGATCAACTTTAATATGAAAAGCCTATTTAGAACTTAATGTTATATACTGATGTCAAATATATTAAAAAAATACTACAGACCGAGCATTAATATCAAAATATTAGCCATACACACCATGAACAAATGGAAACCTAACTCAGATTTCTCTATTGTGATGAGGTTAGGTTTTCGTCTTTTAAAAGAGCTAGTGTTACTTTCAAATTTTTGGTGTCCGTACTAGTCATTTTTACAATAACTAAATATGTAGAAGAAGAAGAAAAATGCATGTCAGATATGCAAAAATGCGATTATTTTTGTCTATAAAGTTCATTTCTTTCGGTGCATGTATCTTTATATTTTTAAGGTACCATAACTATAAACCGATTTGAGGGACAACTCGTATAGCCTGCAAAGAATAATTTTATTTTTTGCATATTTTATAGGACCAATATATTGCATTAGATCGTAAGTATGGACAAATTTCAGAGTATGTTTACATGTTCTATGAAATTGATCGTCCATTTTTTTCTCCATCCTTCTTTGCATCTTCCAGGTCGACCTGTTTCTCTAATTATATATAGAGCACTGGTAATCCGATGAAGATGTAACTTGGTATTCATACTAATGAGGAATAGCCTTACACGTACGTTTAAAAACCACACCCACGTTGCCAACAATTTCTTTCTTTCCGCAAAGTTATTGAACTTGCTTCGTATTATAGAACAGCGCTTTCTAAATAAATGTCGGCGAAGTAAATACTATTTTTTCGGGGAGATTATACTGAAATATAATTACGGATTTTAGGCGAATCGCAGTTGATTAAAAATAATGACTCGACAATAATGGATGAAAGTAGAAGGTAAGGTCTTTATTACTGTAATACAGACATTCCACATTAAAAAAAAAACAGTATTTCAAAATAGAGCCGATGCCGCTGATTCAATCCGAGCATCGTCAATGTTTTATTAATATAAAAGCACAAAACATTCGAGCGAAATCGCTAGCACAGATGATACTTTCAAGTTCAATGTGTTATGGTGTCTCATAAATAATGTCAGTTTTTAACGTTCACTTTGTTTATTAAATAATTGTACAAAAACAACACCTTAATATTCAAAGTATATTCTATTCCATAGTATTGCATTTTTTTTTTCTATTCGACTCAATTTTTTTCCTCGAAAGAATTTTGCCATTTATTTTATTTCCTAAATATTGGATATGTGGTAGGAATTCAATACTTCTTTCTTTCTTTACAATAGTTCTTCGATCTTATCCCACGTAACTTTCGCAGTACGTGGTCTAGCATTGTCATGTTGTAATAGCACAAGTTTTCAGTTTACTAAACCTAGATACTTCTGTGACAAAACTTCATACATCCGTATCAGCTGTTGACTATGTATCTCGGCGGTAATAGTTCGACGATCTGGAATAATTTATAAATTCAGTAATCCTTCATAATTCCATCAGACACCTTACAAGACTTTCGGCTCGAATCGACCTCTCTTCACGACGGCTTCAGGAACTTTATTTTGTCTATTCATTGATTTTTCATGCTTTTATTGTGCAGATAAACCTACTTTTCATCGGAAGGAACAAAGCGTTCAATAAAACGATCGTTTTTTAGCAGGGCAAGGAGCTGTTTGCACACTTCTAATCGACGCTTCGTTTGAATCTCGTTTTCGCCAACTTTTATAGCTTTTACTTAATAATTTTTAGGTGACGACGTACGGTGTCTTTAGAAGGACCAAGGGTCTCAGATAATCGGCGAGTGCTTGTACTAGTTTCGTTTTCTACTAGCGATTACACCGCCGCTGTGCTGTTCGCTCGTTGACTGTACCTTCTCCTTCAATTACACGTATCTCCCTTGCTGCCGTGGCAGCTGTTAACTTTTCTTTTTAACAATGTCTTAACAATACACGGATTTCATAATTATCGTAATCGATTATCAAAACTTCTTGCGCCGTCAATTAAAACAGACAGCATCATTAAAAAAGGTAAAACAGTTGTAATTCTTCGTATAGCTAGAGACTTGTGCTAACAAGTTGTGAAATGCATAAAAAGAAGCGTATGAATTTCAGTTATGTAAACTGACATCACTTACGATAAACCTTCATTAGTACTTCATATTCGCAAAAACATCGCACCTGTGTGTTTTAATTAGTAAAAGTTGATCATGGTAGTCACTTATTTCATTCAAGCGTTAATTCACTACCGACTACCTCACGAATAAAAATATCGATCGTCGCCATCGGCCTTAAATATTAATTTAAAAAATCCTTAATAATAATAATGTGGTATTGTAAACAATTAAAAATATTTAATGAAAATTTTTCAATTTTATTGTTACCTGCTATGTAACATTGTTGCAAATTGCCATATTATATTATTTATTTTATCTCGCATACAAAAAAATATTCTCCGACATTATCGATGTAGATTTTAATAAATTAAAACGTATACTATATTTCAACATTTCCCATGATTTCAGAAGCACACTATGGCTAAGCACTATTCAGCATGGTAAAGATAAGAGGTGGCATGCAAAACAATTTTAATTTACGATGTGACATTGTACAATCAAAAATGGATTTATTTTCGGCAATATTTCACATTAAAATTGCCCGCGATCTTGTTTCCTAATATTAAAGAAAATAAAAACAAGGCATGGTTAAAGAGTGGAGTTATACGTTATTGTATGATATTTTAGTATTAAAAACCATCAAGGAAGACAACCGTTTCTTTATTTTTTGAACGTCAATTCTAAAATAAATTACAACTATCTATAGCCACATATCATTTATCGAGACTAGTATATTTAAATTTAAAGCATCAATTCACATTAGGTCTAAAAAGAATCACTATAAGCTATCTTTTTAGGAACTTACTAGATACAAGGAGTTGAGTTTAATTAATATCGAAACAAACGCAAAATTATTAAAAAAAAAAAACTAAAAACTAATTTTAGATACAACTGTCTCTAAGTAAACAAAGTTTATAGAAATTTAACAAACACCACATTAATAAAAATATCTTATTCAATTTATTATTGGGCTTTTAAAAGAAAAAAAAAATGTAAATGTTCTATATTTAGAATAATGGAAAATATGATAATAATTCTATCATTCAGCTGGTCACATTTAAAATCTGAGAGAGTGATTATGGACATTGTTGATCTCCAGTATTTCGTCTTCGAAAGTGTACACCACAGCCTTACAGCCTTTGTTGACGTGCGTCGAACAGTTCCACTTCTTCTTGAAGCCATTGTCGGAACGAATGAAGAACGTGTACCCGCCGACGCTCAGCAGGGTGTTCCCCCTCTGTGAGGTAGTGAGCTTCACTGAAAGATGCCATAACACGAAATGTTAATAGAAACTTATGTTTTTTCGAAGCTGCCTTTCTGAGGGCTACGTCACTGTTAGACTCGCACAACGCTTGCGTCTTACATGAAATTTCGTAATTTTTATCACACAGCCGTCATTATTTGTAATCGGTTAAGCCGTAATCCCATAATTGAATACAGGGGCAAATAAAAGGCTGTTTTATCCTTTCGTCCAGCTAGCTTTTTGTTCCTGCCTCGTACTTGATTTCTTCTGTTCACCAAACGCCAACGCAACAGCTTAACGTGCTTTTTACCATCAGCTTTAACTTTTTTTTTTTTTGAGTATAAATAACGATTGTAAAACATGAGATTATTTTTATTATATTCTGTTCTATAAACATCGCAAACTCGCAGTAGTGTCCACAGACGGTCGTCGCGCGGGGAGAAGAATTATAAAAAAAAAGGGAACGACTTTGCCCACAGAACACAGAAGCTTCCGTGTTCTGTGGTGTTGCCACTACGTGATATTTAGGTGATAGTATTAACAAATAAATCCCGAGCTGCAACCCCCCCCCATAAAGCGATAATGAGATTTAATCAATGTTTTAAATGGGTATGATGCCGTTAACTTTATATCCCACATTTTACAATTTAATAAGATTTATTGACAAAACTTTACGACCATAAATTGATGTCATCTAAATTAAATTAAGCGTTACACGGTTACCACACTATTTTGAATTTTAAGAATTTCTGGAAATTTAATACAAATTATGACAGTATAAAATGAAAATTTTAAACGAAATAAAAGTAATAAGACTATATATATGTTATATAAATGTAAATTTCCATTATAATGGAACATGGCCATATTAAAAGTCATGAACAAAATTGCATGAAATAAAAATAGACACTTCATTCAAAACACAGTTATAAATAATTACTATTATTATAATCCATTCTCTAGAAAAAACAAATGAAAACTCCGTATACATTTAAAAGTAATTATTTAATCAAATCTGTGTTGGGTTTATCTTAAAATAATCGAGACTTATACATTTACTACATTTAGCTATAAATAAACTGTAGTTTTAATGTCAATCATTTTTGTATACAAAAAAAAATATAATATGCAGTAAACTTACTAATACGGCACGTTATAAGGAATTTATCACATTTTTTTCACTTTTTTTTTATTATAACTTGTTACACACAGCCAACAAAATGATAAACACGCGTTAGAAACCTACAAAACACTATAGTGCGAGAGAATGCGACGAATGTATAAGGAGTGAAATAATTAACGATTTATTTATTACAATATATAGACCAACTTTAAATTTATTACATATTTTATTATTCAGCCTCCATGTCTAAAATTTCAACAAATAATAAGCAAGCGCAAACATACCTCTTTCTCTCCAGTTCTATCTCATCTCAAATCCTTCTTCAACTCATATTCCATATTCTATCTCATATATATATGTCTCTTTTTAGCGACGCTCTTTCGTTTCATCGACTTTCATACAACAATGGTGCTACAGAAGTTTCGACTTCAAAAAAAGCAAACTTCTCGACTAGAGAAAAAAAATCATAAAATTAGCATTAATACAGTGACCATCCAAAAATTACATCTCTACGCATTGTATACATATATATCGTTTAATGATTGTGTATATTCTTCACTTGAACTATTTCATTCTCTACCGTGTACAGAGCAGCTCTGCAGCCCTTGTTGAGGTGCGTCGAGCAGCACCACCTTTTCTTTATGTTCCTGCTCGAGCGCAGCGTAAAAGTGTACCCGTCGTAATTGAGAAGATCTTTTCCTTTGCGTGACGTCGTGAAACGTGCTAGAACCAAAAAGGATTACTCATAAACCTATCCTAATGCTCGTAACTAAACATGCGCAAAGCATGGCTCGAATGGTATTATGAAATACAGACACTATCCGCTACAAATAGACTAGATTGACACAATGTCTATAATGTGGTGGCTTGGCTTACTCGATTATGCAAAAGAATCATTTTAAGTTCACTACAATCGACAGGCTTCGCGTTCACGTTTGACGAATTGATTGACTGACTGATTGACGATACTGACTGAGGATACACAGTAAAAATAAATGTATACAAGAATTATGTGGATAATCTAGTGTGACTCCTCGTATACTAGGTGAATAAAAAACGGATTTAGTTTTACCTCACACAATTATTTTGTGACTCGAATTCATATATTATGAATATGACTACACTGATTTTTTTACTAATTTGGTAATTATTCAATGAATGTATGGTTAATTTAGACGGCCTATATATTGCAGTAATGAGGCTTATCCTAGAGGGTAAGCTGCTACATCACTACTACTACTAATATTCCGCTCTATACTGTGTATTGCGTACACAACTCATTATCTATATGATTTCGCTCATAATTCACTTGACTCTTACAATTCACCCCCCTTATTTAATACAAATATTGTGCGGTGAAGTATGTCTATTAAAAGGCTGACTATAAATATTTTTCACTATCTCGAAACATTTTAACTTCAGAAGAGCCATCGAATCGTCCTGGTCAGGTATAATAATGTAACAGGTATATGGCATGTTCTCGCATTATTCATACATATTACATTAAATTTCTATATTAAAACAGACTACTTAACAATAAATTTATATAAAATATTGAAAAATTACAATTAAATCTGCAGACAATTACATAACAACATTAAACAAATGTCTTTAACTAAATAATAAAATACATATTTAAATACAAAAAATAATACCAATAGTACATACAAGGCTTAATTATACATCACCTCAAAATTAATATAAGTACTAATCGATTAATCACAACAAGCATATGCAGTAGAAAGTAAGATAAATAATCTACTTAACTATATAAAAAAACCAGGAGCATGGATCCTTTTGTTTTATTTTTCAATGTCTCCTATGAGGAAAATGCACGAAGAGATTTTAAAAATGTTCCTTCAATTTATGGCAATAATGCTCGTTTACTGCCGCTCACGTCCCATCATCTATTAAAAATTATCGTCGCCTAATTTTTTTTTAAGTCTAAAAAGAAAAAAAATCGCTAGGCGCAAGTATACGGGACCACCCAAAAATTACAATACACGAGGTACACAAAATACCCGACTTCGAGAACATAACCAGCATCCCAGAAGACTCCCCTTGGCAACTACAATGAACGGGCTTTAAGGTCTGATAAAAGATCATAGAGCTGGAGTAAGAAGTGGGCAACTTGCGCTGACGTCTTAAAGGCTCTTCTGCAGTTAAAACAAAGTCAGGACACACAACAAGTATTCAACATAGTAACCTGCTCTACTACCGGAAAGGCAATAGCTTGTCTCAAGGCGGTGTCGGGTTTACAAATCTTTCATTTATTGTACGATTTGCCACTCTGTTCAACATATTTTCCATTTTCACCATATAGTGATAATCGATGATGATTAAGCGAAATTGATAATGTTAGGTAAGAAAGCTTTCGTAATTTTTGTGGTTGAGTAGCAACCACGAACCGAACGTCGCAGCGTGGGATGGCATCCCACCAGATGAACTGCTGACCCAGACAAGGCTGCTGGTCATCATTGATTGCAGGTGCCCCAGGACCGAACGTCGTAAATATCTAGGGGGAACGCTTATGTCCAACAGTGAACGTTCAACGGCTGAAACTATGGATTATTAGTTCTTACTTATATTTAATTTTATGTAAGAATTAACAAGTTACATGCACAAATCGCTATTACAATTTACAGGTAGTAGAAATTATCCACATCTAACCACTATAGAATTACATAATTTTCGTTAGTACAAACTAATGATACATAACGCTGTCTCGTTGCGACCATAGAGCTTAAATAAAAATGTTTAAAAACGAATATGATTAACATAAACAACAGCTTACATTGAATTGGAAAATCGAAATAGCTAGGCATTTTTGGCATTTTTGAGTCGAACTAGTACATCTAACGAAGAATGAATCATTGGCTATTAATGGAAAAAAAAGAACTGAAGCGAATTCTAACCATGGGATGATAATTATACTACGAGGTAACGCGTGATACACCAAAAGAATCCTTTCTCTCACTACGCTATAAAAATACTAGAACCATTATTATTTTGGGACCTGTGACACAATCATTAAGGAAATAAAAATGATAAGCGACAGAAAAGACAGATGTCGATGACTTTATTGTTTGATAAGTGGCTACAGATGACTATGAAGTGAAAATACGGTTTAGTCAGCACCGTTGATTGTAGAAATCAGAAGACGATATAAGGATTGACAAAACAATCAAAATAAAATACAGTTAATAAGACACTAATATACACACATACATATTTACACAAACCTCGAAATCGAACTGTGAGTGTATTTTCAATGTTGGCAAAATTATACAACAATTTCCTTTTTATACCTTCATTAATTATATTATGGAGAGCTGTCAATACTTGTGCCGGTTAAATTAGGATCTGATAATGAAAAAGATACTGAAATAGGGACTACACATTCAGAAGATCTATTATTCCAGCTTTTTTCTTCGTGAATTTAAGCTGATTGTAATTGTCGATAAACGCTTTTATTAGGTCTATGAATATTTTTCATCCATTAAATTGCGTTATTATTATAGACGTGTACACAGACATTAAATTTATTTTATCCAAACTTTAATGACTAATTACGTTTTGGAAATAGAGTCCACTTTAACAATGATAATAAAATAATGCATAATATTTTTAAACTATTTTATATTAGTTCTACCACTGAGAATCATGCATGTCATGATCGGTCCGCTCTACCATGTAGTGCCTCTTCAGTACCCGTATGGAATGATTGTGGACATCTTTAACTTTGACTATGTTGTCGTCGTGCGTGTGAACGACTGCTCTGCACGAGCCGTTGCCGTGCGTCGAGCACACCCAGCGTTTCTTCTGCCCTTTCTTCCATTGGCAGCGATACGTATAACCTTTAAGGATCAGCATATATTTCCCTCTCCTAGAAAGAATGAAGGTAGCTGAAAGAAATGCGATGTCATAGATAACAATTTTATCATAACTCCAATCGCACTATGAATAATCAATGGGTACTTCGTTCAGTTCTTCTTTATTCTCATTTACTAAGAGCGTGATCAGTTGATGCAAATTGTAGTTAGTAAATTTTCACTCATTAGTTAGACATGTTAACATCAATTAAGTACTTTCCTTCACATTGTATATTACCAACAAATTTGTATGAAAAAAATCAGATGATACAAAAATTACTATTTAACAATATTAAATTACACAACATTATTTGGCAGCATATAACTACATATAGAGATGTTTATATTTATATATAAATAAAATTGAAGATTTTTCCTTTTAGCCCGGATAGTGCAGTTTATGAAAAGACAACTCTATAAACACAACAATTTAACAAGATTAATATCAAACCGAAGGACGTTATCTAAAAAAAATATAAGTGCTAATTCTTGAAAACTACTTAATAACATGTTTGTGAACATTTTTAATTTTGATGATATTATCTCCCACGGTGTGCATCATCGCGGAACAGCCCTTGTTGCTGTGCGTGGAGCACCTCCACCTAGTCTTCAGCCCCGCAACCGCCTGCTGGCAGAAGGTAAAATCACCGACTTTGATCAAAGGTTTACCTCTCTTAGAAGTAATAAATGCAACTGAAAGAGAACAAAAAGGACACAACTAGACAATCATAATTGAAATATTTATTAAATTAAATTAAGATAGACAACACACTTTTTGTATTACAAAATCACTTTTGATAAAATAGGTACATATAATTTAATTAACCATGTACTAGGAAATTATTATTTTCGAAGCAACGTATTAATGTTTTTAATGACGCAAGAAAAAATTAAACGAAAATCGGTACAGAACAAATGTATTCACTCAAAAATTATCCCGTTGCCATACAAAAAAGGACGTATATAAAAATCCTCAATTTTCCGATATCGCTTCAGTGGTTGTGGAAGTTTCTGATTTTGATTATCTCATTCTGAACCACGCACAAGTACGGTCTGCACTGCTTGGAGCCGTGCGTTGAACACGCCCAGCGCTCCTTGATGCCCAGCCTCGAGCGGCAGTAGAAAGTGTACCCGTCCACGACGATGAGGGGCTTCCCCCTCTGCGAAGACGCGAAGGTCACTGCTACAAATATAAAAGTAAGAAATACTTTAGTTCTAAAAATGAAAAATACGAAAATAATGGACACGAGCTGAAGTCCGACTTGAATTTTTGATAGCATTGTGTTCCTCAGGTGGTGGCTCTGTGGATAACAGCATCGTCTCCGGACTGGGTACCTGTTCGCAATTTTGACCTCGAAAGAATTGACTATTGGGTTCTGAACTTACATAGAGTGCCTTTAAGAACATATAAATTTATCAGAAAAATCCTATTGCCAATATGTTTTCTGCTGCTACTGGTAATTTTATTTTTATTATAGTAAAAGGAAAATAAATACTGTATTATACAGTACAGTGCGGAATAAACTCCAAATAAATATTTTTTTTATGCAAATAGGTAAATTTGGAGCAAAATAGAAAAGATTATGCCTATTTTCAAAAAAGACCCATTATATGATTGATCCATCCATAAACGTTTTTTTATATAAATAAAACTCGATTTAAAAAAAAAACATTATACATAAGAAAAATATTTGACTGACCTGTAAACTGTACTAATGCAACAATCAACCCAAAACTTAAATTTATATACTATAAAATTACATGCATAATGTTATACTCCCTCTGCTGCGTGTCGCTCCTAACGCCATAATTTATTTAACAACACGTATACGTAAAAACATATGTTTATATCTATGTATTGATGGCGTCAATGAAAATGTAATATATCGAAGTTGTTACCACCTACTTATACGATTTTATACCGTTTCTCCTTTTTAATAACTCCCTCCTGTTTGAATACTTTCTCACGTAAATTTATTACTTAGAAGCTCGTATACGTAAAAGGTCTCCTTGTACGTTCTGTACTTATCTGAGATTTATCTTGATTATCATGGTTTTTCGGTTGGTTTGAGTGTTCTTGAAAGACCACGCAAAACCATGCAACCGCAATCGGATATTTTAACTACTTAGACAAACCGGTACGTATCAAACTAAATAAATTACAATACATTTGTACTTGTAATAAAACACGTTTTCTATTACAACTTGTTTATATTTCTCTCACACCATTAGAATATTAATACATGAAATTATTTTTTTTTAATAAAAACCTTACATGCTACTGAAATACTCTTGGAGCAAAGGAAATGATAAGTACAACAATTTCTTCCGCTAAAAATATATAATCGACTTTCATGGCTAGGACATCGTGACGTTAAGTATCCTAGGCACTTACAAGCAATTTTAATGATAGAAAAACAGCATCTATATAATCATAAAAAGCTCAAAGTACCATGTTTAAAAAAGTACACTATAATTTAAGTAGGAACTACTGTAATTATAGAATTATAAGTGAAATTAATTGTAAAAATTATTGTTACCTACAATTCTTTTTTGTTGCTTCCATCCTAAAGCTTTATTTTTTATTAACATACATTTTAACACACATTACAATCGTTTGTTGGATCTTCGCGGCGTTGAGCACTAGAATTTCGTTCCAAGCAAGCTTTTTGTTGATAACTGATGTTTTAAATAAAGCTTTAGCAAAATATATTACATACCGAGATCGGCCTATTATAAATATGGTTATCTGTTAGAGGATTTTGGAAATAAAAAATAAGAGTAGAGCCTTAGAAGAAAAAATCAAATAGCAAATCTTCTTCCACATATGTTTTTTATAAAAGTTTAATAATGATGGAATTAAATGTCTTTTATACATTTTGTCATTGTTTTTATTACTAAAATAAAACTTTATTTCTGTAGAAGGGTTATATTTAAATTATCTACTTAAACGTCTAGTTAAAAAGAAATCTAAAGATTGCGATTTTGTGAAAAAAATTAATTTGATATAATTAATCCATCTTTACGCGTTAAATAATAATGAAACATAGCTTTAATTTAAATCTATCGTAATTAGTTATTTTTCCATTTCGTTATACAGTCTGTATACATAAGTGTGTGTTTTTTCGCTTTTATTTTTTTGTGTAAACCTAAATGACATAAATTCTTTTTTATGTTATTTTGGTTTACATTTCCTTAATTGCCGTTTGAACACTTGGAAAATTTGATATTAAAAATCGGGTAGAATATAATTATTAATAATAGGGTCATTAACATATTGATATCTGAGTGTTTCAATGCGAACTGGTTCAAATTGACTAGTTGATTTCTTGCGTTTCTGTTCCTTTTTCCTGTCTCTGTATCTTTTGGAATACTCCCTCCATTTCTTACGCTGTTCTCTCCTTACAAGGAGAGTCCTATCTTCGATGCTTTCCACTTTTCGTTCCAAACATTTAGCTCTTTTCTTTACTGTCTCTACAACAACCAGTTGTGAGTCATTTTTTATTCTACAATATTGACTCTTCTTATCAAATCTTTGCTGAGCTAGTCGCTCTTCTTTTGATTTATCCGTCGAGTGGTTACCTACAAAAAAAAACAAATATTGTAATATGACACATAATATGTGGCTCGTATGACAATATAACAAATAAGAACCTTAGCCAAGCAAAATTACAGAGTTTTATTTAGTTGTTTCTTATTTCTTAATGGACTGACACGATTGAAGTCAATGAGTGTCATTATGAATTGGCCCTTCCTAAATTTTGCAAATAAAATCGTTATGGTTTATTATTATTTTTTTTAAATATAGGCAATTTTCAGAATCAATGTGAAGAGGAATTTGTTACGATGCTATATTTTTTGAACACTATATTAAATGTAGCGTAGTATTTGCAAATAATGTTAGCGTTAAATGTCAATTATCCATCCCTAAACTATTTCGATTTGTTGCACAATCCGACCTAATGCACTTGTGTTGATTGTTCGTTTTTATATTGGGTGTTTCAAGTGTCAACTTTTGTGCACTACTACGTGAATGTCGTAAAGGTTATGTGAGAATGCGGCAATTAAATATTAATGCAGGAGATATACCATTTTTCATTATATCGTTAATGAGCATCAAACATGAATGGACCCTATCGGTATATTAATAAAATACAATTCTTTAATTATTTTTTTTCAAACGATACAATGTTACGATACCATGATCTGTTTCGAACCGAAGCATGTTGTTTGCGTGTGGCTTACAAAATTGTCCGACAGAATCATCTTCCATAATTGAAGTAATGAACGAGTTTGCTGTGGAACAGCCTATAGAGCTAAAACTTAGACGTTGTTTGTGTCCGTATTGTTAGTTTTGTGTAAATGCATTCTTATAATTTATTATATCTAATCCCATCCTTCCCCTTGACTTCTAACATGTGAAGACCTTGAAAAATCCTCTCAACTCATGCGCAAATTATAATGTCTCAAAGGCATACTCAAAAATAGCAGTGCACACGGATCGCATCGCGCGGCTTACAACGTGATTGAAGTTTAGGGTTTGGTGAAAAACCAAGGCTTCAAGTTCAGAAATTAACAATGAATATTTTCTGTGCTTTACTTTAATGTTAAGATTTATGTTGTAGCCACTTTTACATGAATTCGACACCAGGAATCATCGATCCATTGAAATGTAATAGTTTGAACGAATTTATAATTTTATATAAACCGCATAGCAAACGGGTATTACATAAAAAAAGTCGGATTATTAACATAATTTAATAACAATACAGTGATAAAAAATAACTTACTGTGTTGTTCTTAATATTCGAATACATAACCCGCTTAGAAAGATATACACAGACAGACATACTCCATAGGGAGTGTGTCTGTGTGAGTATGAGTAGGATTTTCATCCCTGACATAGGTCAGGGATGAAAATCCTACTCATACATACATAGGCACATATTCAAAGAGAATAAAGACGGAAGAGGCAGCGGGTAGTTTTGTTTGTTGAACTTTCTCTTCTACATTCTCTTGTTCTTTGCCTCGCTCGTTCACATCGGCAACAATATTCGCTGAACGGCCAACGAGGTGCGTTACAACGCTTGCTTCGTTCTTATCGTTTCATTTACCACGAGTTGTGTTTCCGTTACAAGCGTGTTTTAAGAAGCGTCGCCTGCACATTTGATGTGAATCAAGTACGACTTCCACAAGCAGCTTAATTTTTTTATAACGAAATAAAAAGCATGGAATTAGCGAAAAATTATAACTTTTCTTATACGAAAGACGCGTGTCTACGTTTCCGGCGTCAAATGTCGTTAATAGCACTCGACATAATATTTTTTTTATTTCACAGACTTCCATTAGTATACGATTGTCTTAATGATTGTGCATATTTTTTATCTTAATAATCTCGTTATGCACGGTGTGGATAACCGCATGGCAACCTTTGTCGTTGTGGGTGGAACATGTCCATCTGACCTTGGGCCCCCTTGTCGATTGTCGGCAAAACTTGAATTTGCCGACTTTAATCAAACGCTTACCCTTTTGCGATACTACATACTCGGCTGGGAACAAAATAACGTAGCTCTATTAATTGATTAATCAATCCTAATATATTTCTATCAACAACTATAAACGATTTTTAAGTTACTTATAAAAAAGATAATTTATTCAACAGTAGAAATGCGTGGTTATGTCTTTAGAAAAAAAATAATCTATGTTTAGCGGGTCTTTAACATAAAATTAGGAACCAATTTATAGACAACATTTATATCCCCGCTGTCACGTTATTTTTATAAACAATCTCCATCATTGTAAATAGAAAATCTTTACCTAATCTTGGATTTGACGTGAAATTCCTTTACATTACGCACTTAATGTCACAGTTTACATGTTTTTTACTTCCCGCAAAGAAATATGAAAATTATCTAAAAAAATCGACAAAATAGTATTCGCCCCAATTTTCCAAAAATCAATGTTCGATTAGATGTACACATATCGTGGTCTTATGATCTCCGACTACTGACTAGCGTGTATGTGCGTGCCTCGTGCCTCTGTCTAATTCTTTCTCTCTTTGTATGTTGTAAAGTTTATTACATAACTTTCAAATTAACCAATCTATCTAATAGCCACAAAAATCAATTGGGTTTATTGCCAAGAAAACTTTGTTGAACGTTGACAATTTTATCGAAATCAGTTTCTATGGAGAAATATCGTTGAAGAGAAACTTACAAAAAATTTTTTTCATATAACTTCTAAACAAATCCACTAGTTAAAGTCGGATATACTACATTCCAAAAGTCTCACTCACTTCGTAAAACTTTAGTTACATTGATTAAGGAAATTTTTAATAATAGTAAAAACTTATTTTTATATTGTTTTTATTGTAATTATTCTATAAATAATAATTAATTCTATTTAAACATCTAATCAGCGTCAAGCCTGACAACACATTTTCACTTTTTTAGAGTTCTGTATTTAAGAGTCCACTCGAACTTAATAGCTTGGATTTGCTGTTTTTCAACATCGGCTGTCTTATTTACAAATGATTGATTTTATTATTATTAGCTGAACCCGGAAGATGTCGTTTTGCCAATCTATATCATGTGTTTATAAATAAATTGAATTTTATTCATATTTTCGACAATAGACATTTTTTTATAACATAAATAATATATGTATGAATGTTTGTTTAAAGAATTCGGTATGTTTCATCGCTATCTGGTGGAGAGTTGCAACAAAGAAGATAGCAGAAAAACCTTGTCCATCAAAGGAGAGTTTGTGTATATATACGAATATACATGTATATTTACTATTATACATACAATTGTTTAAGTTATTCACAACAGAAGCCAAGCTTATTATAGTCCATTATATAGTCTCCAAAAGAAGAAATTATAAAAAAAAAACACCTTATGCATTTAAAAAAATATGTTAAATGTGGTTCGCACACATGACAGTTTTTTCACAATCTGTAATCATCAATAAAATTAATAACGAGCGAACCTCATTTTTCTTTGCTACAATATTTGTTAGGTATATTAAAAATAATATTATAATAATAAGCACACGTCCTAAAAATAAAATAGTGACAACCCTGTGCCGTCCACGGCCCATTGACATCAATTTTGACGTTAAACTACAAGAAATATATTTGTCAACGAATTGACATGTGTCGTTATGGGACCACAAACAATTTTCAGAAGTTTGCTAAACTCGAAGAATTGTAATAAAACTAACGCGATTACATTGATCCTATTTCTATTTTCACATATTATTTTAAAAAAATCACACATTATTTAAAATCATTCAAATATGAAAATTAAATTGTAGAATTATATTTCAATTCAGACTACATACAATTCTTTTTTTGGTAATCATTTTCTAAGTTCCTTCAAAATATTTAATAGCAACATTTTTACTTAAAAGTGCGGTTCACTAAAAATGTATTCTCCTCTTTCGCTCTACAAAATAGTATATAATAATAATGGGATATTATGATTAATTACAAATAAGATTTTTCTTTTAGTTTACCATAAAAAAGCGAATTTTACATTCATTTAGTTCAAAACAAATACTGTATTTAATCTTTCATATTGAAAAAAAAATACGTTTCATTAACTAATAATTGGGTTCATTTCTAAATCTCTTGGAGGTGTGGTCACCATTGCTATGGTTATGTACATTGTTCACCCGGATTATCTCATCGTCGATAGTGCACACGAATGATTTGCAGCCCTTATAGTTGTGAGTTGAACAGGACCACCTCGTTTTGGCTCCCGACGATGAGTGCTTACAGAACGTGTAGTCGCCGAGCTTGATCAGGGGCTTCCCCTTTTTGGACAAGATGAAATGGGCTGGAAAGAAATCTTTTATCAATCGAATTGAACATAATTTCAATTGAATGGTCATTTAATACTATTTTTTGTATCACTATTAGCTACAGATATACCCCGTCACGTCTTCCACGCGTCTCATCAGAGAAAAGCTAATATATCCAACATTATACCATTCAGAATCAATTTTGGCTTATGCAATGCATTAAAAATAATACGAAATAAATACAGTCATTAAAACCAAATATATTTAATTAATGACAATTTAGACACATTTAAAAATATATTACTGAAATCCTTTTCGTTCCACTGTCGTATTTCAATTTTCAATCTTTTAACTTCCTTCTTGAACTTATGGCACTGTAGTAGATACCAAACCATATAAAATATTTTGCAAAAAAAAACAATTTTCAACAAAGATACATGGGGCATTCCCAACCACATTTTTGTTATTTCAAGTAAATATTTCTCTAATAAACAATCGCTTTTTAGGTATCCAAATGAAGGAAGGAACGCAGAAAGCTAAAGACTTACAGTTGGTACCAATAGAATCCCACAAAAGACTTTTAGAAACAGCACACAAGTGTTCATACACACACAAACGCCATTAAACCGCGATTGCCTGTGCTGGTGGGGTTCTCTAGTAATTTATTCTTAAGCTTTAAAAGTTCAATAAGCCACTTAATTAGTTTTATAGTGAGCCCGAAAGTAAACAAAACTTCGATGAAATTATTCAATAACGTTTTCGTTAAGGTTTTAGAACATACGATAATTTACCGTTAATCTTGTGGTGCTTGATTTCACAAAACCTCATTCTAAATATTAATATTTCGTTGCTCACAAAAAAAGAATATTTAATCACAGATTTAACAAAAAATATAATTGCAAACATATCAGCTTGAATATTTGCTTATACCTATATTTCATCACAGTAAAAATATGATTGTAAGAGGTCAAAATAAAATTTATTAACTAAATATAACTTCATATTCATAACAGAAGAAAATTTGATATTCATAAATTATGATTGTGCACGTTCTTCATTCTGACAATTTGATTTTCCACGGTGTACATGGCCGCGTTGCAGCCCCTGTGGCTGTGCGTCGAGCAAGTCCATCTTGTTTTCGCGCCCACCGTAGATTTATTCCGGAAAGTGTAACCCTCGAATTTGATTAAGCGTCCATTCCGCGTGCTTACCTGTCTTTTTACTTCCATATCTATCCAGAACACCTATCAAAACCAGTCCGTTTTTTATTCAATTTGATCGAAATACGGGATTTCATTTCTATGCCGTTTTTCTTATGTGATTATCACAAATTGATTTAAGTGACAATCATAAAACTGACCACCATGAGGAGATCTGTGGTTTCTGTCTACCCTTCTGAGAAAGAGACGTGGATTTATAAAAAAAAAATAAAAGACGATTATGCTGTTTATATTATCTCGGAGAGAAAGCTTTTTTATATATTTTGTATAAATAAAATGCCTATTTTCTTTTAATGTTTAAATTTTTACTTACAACTTTTGTAACTTATCTTAACCGATAATTTGTTACCATCTGATAAGTAGTATCATGATAATATACTTGTATATATTCTGAGATTTTGAAAAATTTTATTGCAACAGGTATTTTTGAATGTTAACCTCACGTTATCGAAACAACTGACTTCTGGAAGGACCGAAACAGGTAATAGCTTGGAGAAGCTGGACTGGTGTTATAAAGTGTATGCAACAATGCGTCTCAGCTTTCATTGAATGGTTTTGTGTGGCCTGACGTTATCAAAACAGCACCCAACCTTTTATATTTATTAAGGTTGTGTTCTATTCTCCACGAACGCACCTTCTATGCAAGCTGTTTCGTCGTGATTTCTTGTATTAACATCATTATTATGTTAATACAAGCACTAACATTAACATCACAGCCACTATACGTCAGAATGAAATAATTCGATGAAAAAGCTCATGACGGACAACACCTTTCCTATCCTACAATAAACATATCATTTTATTTCACGTTAAGACAGGTTTTACCACAGTCTGTAAAGCTTGTCGATGTTTTGACCATAATTTTTTTTTGTGTCCTTTTCATGACGTCTTTGTTTACGATCTGTGATCAATCGTCAAAAATGGTTCGGATTTGTTTAGTTTTAACAAATAAATACAAATGCAAAAACGACAAAAAAAAACTAAACGAGATTCATGAGGATTTTTCCCCTAAGAATATATGGTATCCAAACGTTCTTTCCTATATGCAGACAAATACTAATCTCCAATATAACCATACAGGTTGTCCACAGCGAACTTAATCTTTCACACTAAAAGTTCTTAACTTGAAATGCTTGAACCACATTTGTGTTACCCTTACCGATATTAATGTAGTATTGGCAATGGTTGATCAGTAAACTGCAGTAATTTTATTTGCGACTTGTATACGTTTCTTGTAATAAATTTTACGTATCAAATTTCTATATCACATACGTTCATTTTTGTAGATTGAAAATTAATTGGAAAATTACAGAACTGGGTTATTTTAATATCCTTTTCAGAATTTCAATAGTAAACAATACTGAAAGCAAAATTCACTACAGCCAAATAAATTAAATTCTAACTTAATGCGTACAAAATATTAAAATTTTTTTCAAACCTATTGTTATGATGATAGAATTCTGAAACTAAAAATTCAACATGCACACATAAATATACTTACTTACAGGCACTCATTAAGATGGTTCAATAAAATCAGTATGATATGCAAAAAGGCTTTACTTCTAAAACTTCATAATTCATATTTACAAATGGAACAATATGCCACATAGTGCTTACTACAGCTAATTGAATAATAAGTTCAGAATTAATATTGGAATGAGTATCAATCAATCTTAAACAACAATTTATTGAATATTGTAGCCGTAACAAACTAAAAGTTTAATGCAAATGAAATCATATAGCTGAGACCTAACAAATTTTCAACACTTAAAAATGTTAAAAGTACTAGACATTCAATATTTGTTAGTGACTTCGAAAATAGTTAATACGAGTTTGACATACCAATATTTTCTTAAAAAAAATAATTTCTATTATCCAGTCAATTTTCCATTTTTTCACATGATATATAATAAGTATATCTGGTCAAAATAACACATGATGGTTTATGATAACTTATGGAAAACAAATCATATCTATCAGTTAACATAACTTTAGCGAATACACGCTTATTATGGATACAATTGCAATTACTATTTATTCTAGAATAACATCAGTGATTGTGTTCGTTCTTCATCTTAATGATTTGATCGTCTATGGTGTATATGAACGCACAGCAACCTTTACGATTGTGCGTCGAACACATCCATCTGGTTTTTGGGCCCGAAGACATTTGCTTGTAGAATGTAAAATCGCCGAGTTTGATCAGAGTTCTACCTTTCTTGGATGCAACGAAGCACGCTGTATGTGATATTAAAAATATAATCGATTACAATCATAGGCTACTGTTTACTGATATATATTAACTATTAAGATGTTACTTAATTTAAAGCTGTGAAAGCTTTAATAGTGATTGGTAAGCGGCCGCCTGCAACGGAGAAACCGAAGGCCTTAAACTAAAGTTACCGAATGTTGTCTTAATTTATGTGCATATTCATGGTACGTTACCGATCGCTTTGATGGGGAAGAAGATTATCTTGGTGATGTTTACATGTTCATGTTGAAAAGATGGAGCTCGCTCTAGTATCATCATCTTAACGATAAGTCATACTAGCAGATCGATTTAAAAAGAAAATATCTCAATAAATGACAAGACATCCAGTATTTTTTTCATAAATTACCATACTGCCAAAAGTTGAGAGAATAAAAGAAAGATATCATAAGAGTTAAAATAAAAAAAAAAGGAAAATGGGGTCTAATATATATTTTTTTCTGTAATTACCATTATTGAGTTTCAAAATAACATTCTTCTATAAATCACCCAGTCCTCGCAGATAAATAATACAAGTTAATATTTTTTGTAAAATAAAAATATAATTACCATACGAAATAACAATTAATATAAAATTTTATCATTCGATCTTTACAAAAACCTTCATTTTAATCAGGGCGCGTATAGAACCTTAACTCTGAATCCGGGTCCGCTTTGAAACCAGACTTTAAATATTTTCTATATGAGGCTGATTATTATGCATTATGATTATGAAAATTATTTATTTTGATAATTTCATTTTGAAACGTATAAAGAAACGCTTTGCAGGACTTGGAGGTATGCCTGGAGCAAGCCCATCTCTTCTTGTAGCCGGTGTCGACTTGGCAGTAGTACTTGTAGCCATCGACGATGAGGAGAGGGTTCCCTTTTTTGGAAGATGCCAGAATTACTAGAACAACGTACAAACGCTAGATTAACTTATTGGCGTCTTATGAAAACACCATGTATGTGTATTTACACATACATGATGTTTACATATAGATTTCTATAGCCTAAGCGAAAAATAAAAGTTTTTAGGATTTAATTATTCCAAATCTTATTTGGAATCATTTTAAACAATTAAAACAATTATAATAATATTTCAAATCCTTTTGAACAGTTCAAGCAATTACAATAAAACCAATATAACACATTAATAATTTTTAAATATAACATAATAAAAATTTTTATAAGTTTAGGAATAGATTTAAATTGTTTAACCCAATAAGTCTGACGCTTGCCTGCAACATGCATTAACATGCAGCATGCAACCCACCGATGACCCTCGAATCTGCCTCTTCACTACGAATCTCTATCCAAATGATTGAATATTGATTCCAGAGGATTGACAGATATCGAACACCTAAGCAAGTGTTGCTAGATTGCATGACAGTGGCCTGCCTAACGAGGTTGTGTTGGTTGTTTTAACGCTCCTTGCACCCTGGTGGATGTGACTGTCGGCAATTTCCTGAGGATGTGCCTTGTTGGCATGAAACGTACGTAGAATTAACAATTTAACAGTTAGCGGAATTAGATAAATATAAAAATGAATAACACTTGATAAGGTGTTCGATATCTGTCAATCTTTCGTAAAAGGATTCGTCAATATAGTTTTAATGCACTTTTACGTCAATATCGTAAAAGTGCATTAACACTAACGGAGAATATTTTGAGAAACAATAAATTATTTTTTCATTCCAGAAATTTTCAGTGCGCCATATATATGAGGTGTTACAAAGTAAAATATTTTTAATGAATAATATACTCTTAACGAATATATTATACATTAAATACTCTTAGCGAATAATAACATTCATAAGATATCAAACAAAATGCAAAGGAACGTCCATATTAATTATGTGAACTGTTTTTCCTTCAATTGCACCCCCCAACCGCCGCCTAAATTTTGATTTGATAAAAAGCCCTCTTCCCTTTCACGTGACATTTACTCTATAATTATTGAAGGATTAAATTTAATTTATAAAGCAGATATTTAATTACATTGAATGAATTGATTTCAGTTTGCTAGAATTTAGGCCGTTACACATTAATAAACATTACTTTGTTATAGTTAAAGAAAAATTTAAAACATTTTTTTTATTATCTATATAATAATCTGAATTCTTGAAAAGTTGACGTGAGATTTTTAATTAAACGTCCTTCAATCTAAACGAGAATTAATGAGATTTTACGTGATAATTTTTGTTCTCATATAATAAATGGATTTCCCTTAAGCAATATTTATCGTGTCGGCAGCTCTCAACAAACGTGCACTTGCGTTGTAAACAGGAGAAGTCAGGGATGTGATAATAAAACTTAAATTGTATTTTATTTATTAAGGAGTCACGTCCAAAATTTCTCATTTCGTAAAATATTAGAATAAAGACCGTGATGTAAAAACGAATCAAAAATATATAAATTTTGTATTTATTGCTTTATTAAACTTGGTAACGGTTACAGTCAAAAATTATTTTTTGTTGGAACTCTTTATAAATTTAAGTAAAGTTTAAAAGTATATAATTTTTTTGTGTGTTCAATTTTTGGCAGGGTGATTATGGATGTTGTTCATTTTAACCACTGTGTTGTTGACCGTGTGTATGACGGCCCTGCTCTGTTTGCTGTTGTGCGTGGAGCAGATCCAACGCGTCTTTTGCCCTTTGTGCGTAAACGCCCTACAGCAGAACGTGTATCCATCTATTTTTAGTAGAGGGTTCCCTCTTTTTGACCATTCTATTTTAACTGAAACAGAATAAAGGAAATTATATATCGAAATTTCAAAGTTATTGGAATAATTCAATAAGAATATTTGTTATGACTCCGCAATTTTAAAGTCGGAAAAAAAGGTTTTTCATATCTTATAAACAAATTCTAGACAATATTTATCGTATTTGATTTACATTTAATCGAAATATGTCATTTTGCTCAATAAATTGTTGCCATTTTGTAGGTAGTGACATAATTCCATTGCTTTAGAAATTTTGAGACTTCTGATCAAAAAACTGCCACAAATAGTTATAACAATTTTCTTGATATTAATCTAACACTAAAGAATTCTGAAAAGACCAAAACAGATGAAAATGTGATGGTGCAAGATCAGAGCTATATGGTAGATACATTAATATTTCTCAACTAAACTCTAAATATTTGTCGAGTTGCTAAGAATGAGCATGGTTTGGTGTTATCCTGGTGAAAAACGACACCCTTTCTGTTAATCAATTCGGGTCGTTTTTTCTCTATTTTTTACTTGAATCTCATCAGTTGTTGGGAGTAGAGATGCTATTTGGTGGTGCTACTCAGCGGTAAAAGCTCATCATGAAGAATGCTCTTCTAATTCCATCATACACATAGCATCAACTTATTGCAAGTTAATCCGGGTTTCGCTATAGACTGTGCAGTTTGCTTGCGTTTTGACCATGATCTTTGTTGCACGTTCTTGTCGTACATAATCCATTTTTCAACAGCAGTGATCAATTTTTTCCAAAACCGCTCCCTTTCATTACATTTGAATAGAGAATCACAAATGAGTACACGATTCATTAGATTTCTTTCAATAAAATCATGTGGGACCCAATTATCGAGCTTTTTTGTATATCCAGCTTTTTTCAAATTGGTAAAAACTGTTTTGTGGTCAAATATAATCTCTTGTTCTACTTCTTCCAAAATGGAATCGACTTAATATGTAATAGGTCGACCAGAGCGAGGTTTATTTTTGACAACCAAATTACCGGACTGAAAACACTTGAACTAGTTTTTTGCTATTGTTGCAAATAAAACTATATTTCTAATCGTCACTATAATTTGTGTCTACTTTCCCTTTTCAACAGTCTTAATTCGAACGAGCGGTTCGATTCGACAGCAGATAGTGTGAATATTAATTGAGATGACAATAATAATGCACGCGAGAAGGCTGTTTTCAGAAAATGTTTATTCGTTGTTCAAAAATTAAAGACTTTTATAAAACATTAATGTAAAAATATGGTAAAAAAAAATCAAACATTAACTTTATTGTACGTTCGCTATACACACTCAAAAACATGCACAACAAGCTTTGCAACAGGTTACAGCGCTGTGTAAAAATAAGATCATTACACAAAAGCTACGTGTAAACGATAATAGTATCAGGAATTCACAATAAAAAAAAGTTTTAAATATACAAAAGCTCATAGATTTTCCAACGCTACTTCACTCGCTCATCAGTATTAGTTTTGATCGAAAGCTTATCGCTTTCGATCAAAACTAATACTAAAACATATTCAGCATATTCGAGTCCATATATTTTCATTCGTGATTATGCGTGTTTTTGCTTTTGACTATTCTGCCTTCGATGGTATGGAGAACAGCGCAACACTTCTTAAAACTATGAGTGGAACACACCCACCTAGTTTTAAGCCTCCTGGTAGACTGTTGGCGAAATAGAAATTTACCAAATTTAATCAAACGCTTTCCCCTCTGTGAAGTGATGAAATCGACTGTAAACATAAACTTTAATTATAGTTATAATAATATTATTGGTTTTCAACTTTTAAGGCACTAATACTATGCAAATTGTAAGTAGTGGATGTTTATATAATTCACGTTGTAAGAAATTAAAAAAAACGATACCTCCAATTTTTAACATTAAGTCCATTCATACAATTGACTTTTAAAATTCTATTTGTCTATTCTCTTTACATTATAGCTGCTCTGCACACGGATAAATATTTTTTTGTTTTGCCTTAACCTGCATGAGGTCGTATTTCATGTGGATCTCGAACGAGCGAAGGTTTCTTTTTTCACAAATAACGTCCAATCAGCCATAGAAAAATAAAACTTATTTTTGCACCACACCGATTTTATTCGAAACGGAGTCGTAACACGACGGATTAAGATAGTAATCGAGTTGACAAGTAACAGTGATTTATTTCGACGATTAAAAGTTCTACCCATGAAACATGAGAAACGGTCTTCGATTCGGTGACCGTACACGGACAAAAAAAAGGAAGCTTCATGAATTCCTAAGCACAGTAAAAATGACAAGCCCCGGTCCCGCTTAATGGTTATGCACGTTCTTCGTCCGGACCACCTCGCCTTCGACGGTGTACAGGACCGCGTAGCACTTCTTGTGGCCGTGCGTGGAGCACACCCAGCGGGTCTTCACCCCTGACAGAGACTGCTTGCGGTAGATGTACTTGCCGATCTTTATCAGGGGTCTGCCCCTTTTCGACAAGATGAACTCGACTGCAAACGAAAAGTGTAACGTGAGGCAATGATATGTAGTGAAAGTTTTTTTTTTGACGTTTAAATGAGAGCCCGTTCCGATTTGAATTTGTGAACAGGGCCGAAACAAAAAGTATTTATTTTTTGCTGCCTTTATTTTGAGTTACAAGAGAGGCGGGAAATTACGATCGTGCCGACTTTTTGACACGCGAGACACGGAAGTTAAGCGTGACTAAATTGCGTACACATTTTATATAATACAATTAGGTGCATTTTTTTTAACAACCATAAGTGGCCAGTAATGTTTCTGTTTAATAATGTAATAAACACGAACAGCTATGTACTTCCCGTATTCTATATTATGTAATAACTATGCGGTAGAATCTGCAAAGAAACAGCATATAGTTTACCGTATTTACCGTTACCGCTTAAATGAATTTTTCCCCAATGCCTTGATTCTTTTGTTTGTGTTCCAAAATCTACACTAAGAAATTCATTCGTTTCAACATATAAAACAAAATGTTTCGTAATGGCACTGATTTATATCAAAAAGTTCGAAAATTTTAATGTACTTGAAAATATGTAGATAGTCCTTGTGAAGTGCAATTATGTTTTAGGAATCAGATAACACCTATTTGTAGTTTACGGTTTATTAAACAGTTTTAATCAGTATATAGCTGTAATATAACTTTGCATCTCATATATCTATTTGTTTCACGGCAGCTGATGTGTAAGAAACTGTGAATAAATAAATAAGTAATCGAGCTTCCCTTAAAGTAAAATAGATCATCTAGATTACTTTGTAACTTATCCTTTCTACTTAAAAGTCATTAGATCTCTTTTAAAACAGGTGAATATTATAACAGACTGTAACAGAACAGTACAAGGCTAGCGTATTAATAAGACCAATTTTATTAAATCCTACCTTACAAAACTATAGATGTCGTACGTCTATAGGTGTCTCAAAACTATAGGTGTCTTACGGATAACGACATTATCCGTAAGAAACCAAAGAGCATTAATTAAATGTAAAGGGATTTTACTATGTTCTATTTACAGTATATTTGGTTATTTACACTTATGTTATACCTAATTATACATAAATTATCTAAAAGAAAAAATAAATAAAATAAAAATCGTACCCATGCATTATCTTAACTCATTGCCCTGAAAAAATAGTCAGATGTTATACGAACGAGCTATAGAGATATAAGAATTGCAAATAGCAATCAACACCAACTATCATCCGGATCAAACTGGCTTGCAACTAAAATAGATTCCATTGAAATCGATCCATACATTCGGGAGCTACGGAACCACAAACAGAGACACAAAGACAGACAGACATCAAACTTACAACTGCCCTCGTTATCAACGTCGGGAATTTATTTTTATGAAATTTGCATGATTCAGTTATTATATTTCATTTTTTTTATCTTAGTTAAATCGAATGCTATATTGTTTTCAATGATTACTAGTTAGCTATTGAAAATTATTTTTGAGTTTGATACTTTTCATTTGTCAACGTATGCCCGTTTTCCAGAAGGGTACGCAGATACTACAGATTTCCATGTGATACGATCTTTGCATACCTCTCTTGCTTCGTATTACTTCATTAATGTCCTAAATGAAACCCACTTAAATATATATTATGAATCACAAAAAGCAGAAACTTTTTATCTTTATCTATACGCCATTTATTTATTTTTGTTAGCTATCAATAGTTATTGACACAAAATGATGGATTCCACGACGACTGTCTGATTTTTAACTGGCAGATTTTCAAAATCAAAACAATTTCGAATTCCTTACATATAGATGCGTGTATATATTACATAGTTAATCTATGAGTATCAAATGTATATTAATCACAATAAGTGGAAACTATTCAAAGAAATTCAATTTAACTGGATCTTCACTGCAACAAAAAACACAACAGAAATACTGATAGATCTATGAACGTTAACTATAAAAACATTGTAGGATTGACTGAGATTTCAGTGTAAATAAAAAAAATCAATAAAAAAAATCAAAACATCCCACTGTAGTTGGGTCAATAACCCGACGATTTCAGAGATCGGATTAAATTATAACGTATAGTTTCATATAGATCACATTCTAATTGTTGATTTCATATAAAATATCATAAAAAAATATATCAATAAGTATTATTGTTTATGGATAGAAACGGTGATTGATGCTTTTATGACGAAACTTCGATTTGTATATCTACAGATGAAAGTTTGTAAATCCATTAAAAGTAACATTGAATCAAGTTTTCAAAGCTAACTAACTATAGCAAATATTGTGGAAAAAAGTGGAATTATCGGAAGGTGTGCATGTCGTTCATGAAGACTATCTCGTCTTCCACGGTGTAGACGTGGGCCTTGCAGCTGAAGCGGTCGTGGGACAGGCACCTCCAGCGCGTTTTACCTTTGGAATGGTGGGTCTTCCTGTCCACTCTGTATCTGTAATTATTAATTTTGAGCTGCTTGTTACCCCTCGCCGATATTATGTATTCCGCGTGTAACTCTGAAATATTGGTTTTTTGATAATAATTTAAAAATAATTTAATTTGGCACATACATCTACTTCTACTGTTATATATTAGAGAATAAACCCGATAACTTCGTTTTACCGAAAAAATAGTTTATGTTTATTGAAAAATCTTAGGTAAAATAAAAATCTAAACATAACAACGAAATTTATTTACACTCTATTTATTGTTTATAAGATGAAAAATCAATTACATTAAAAAATTTTGTCACAAAACGAATCATCCAAATTCAATTTTTTTTTTGTCTAAAGTCTAAGTAAACACAAGTCTAAAAATCACGCATGGTTATGCATATTTTTAAATTTGACAATACTGTTTTGTACTGTGAGCAAGTAAGCGTGACAGCCCCTACTGTTATGAGTAGAACACACCCATCTCGTCTTAATATCTGTGGACGTTTTGGACCTCTGTTTTTTGCAGAACCTAAACCCTTCAAAGATTATCAAGGGCTTGCCCTGTTGAGAAACAGTGAATTCAGCTGAAATATATAAATAAGATGATATGAAGTATTTAATAACAATTTATGTTTTATTTACAAAATAATTTAGGAAAATACAATTTATTCATTTGTAATCCCCATTTTTGATGAATAAAAAATTTAAAAAAATAGTTTACGTTTAAAATTTAAATTAACTAACCAATTAAACCTAATGAGCATTAAAAAATAATGGATTTTAAGAAACAACGGAAAATGCGTCATAACCATAAACAAATGAGGATATTTTTTCAAAATTTATTTTTTCGTGGGCGGCGAAACCAAGTTTTTTTTTCATTTATTCATCATTCAATTGTATTTATGAATTTTTGTGTAACAGATTTGCCTCTTTATTCTTCACTTATACACTTTGTAAAAAAGTAATATTATTAACTACACATAACTCGATCAATTTCAGTTTTTGACATTAAACAATTGGTCAACAATCAAAGATATGTTAAAAAAAACATGTGTAAAACTGGCAATAAAATGTACATGCAATATTTGTACCACATAATTTAAAAGTTACTCGAATGCCCTAAAATCCTTATTGTGATCGTTCATTTTCTATTTTTACTCCTCATCTCCATTTTCTTACTTATTTTTTTATTGTGGTATTTTCTATGTGTATGATGTATATAATTAAGCCTTGCATTTTTGATAGTGCACACTAAATAAAACAATTCATTTCAATTTATGACATGAACATTATTAGGGCAATACACGACCATAACCGTATAACCGTACACTCGCACCCTGAGAGGAGACACTATTACGAGGCCGGCCCTTTTGGATGGAATAGGATATCTCATGTAGGGCAAGTGGGCCTAGGGAACTCTTAGGATGCAATAACAGATAGTGAGGGGAATCGACCACAGAAACTCCCACTCACTGGACGAAGAGCAACAACGAAAGCTGTTGTGTTTCGTTCAATGTGTGAAACTTCTTCACGTTTATATTCTGTAAGAAGGTGGTGTCTCACCGGTCGAGCCGGCCCATTTTCTAGCTGAAAATACAAAATAATAGACTTTAAACGGTTTTTAATCATAATCTGTATTTTATTGTCATTCATTGATATTGTTGTAATTAAAGCAATTCATTAGCATTTATTCTAAATCGATATTGTAAGACTTGTATTTTGTATACAAAGTTTGTGACTTTGTTAGAACCACCATAAACAACTTTTTAAATATTAGTACTAAGTACACACATATGACTATGTAATAGACAAATTCATGTACATTACATAATGCACAATCGTTTACACAAAAGCACTTTCTCGTCTAAGGTTACAGTCACCTCATATGTTCCATTATACGTATACAATTATCAAAAACGTCATGTTGTTCATTACTACAGTTGTACAGTGAAAGTTCATTATACACAATTTTTCTTCACAGTTTTATTTTGAAAAACGTTATATGAATTATTTCTTACAATATTAATACATCTAAAGGGATCGAAAACCATTTTTTTTTTCAATAAAACACAACTAGCCAAAGGCCCTAAATTCAAGCGAACGGTTTGGCGGGATGATTATGTACGTTATTAATTCTGACTATCCTACCCTGGACGGTGACTATGGAGGCCTTACAGTGCTTGTTGTGGTGCGTCGAGCACATCCATCGCTTTTTGCATCCGGTGGTCGAGTGACCGCAGAAGTTGTAGCCCCCGACGGCGATAAGCGGCCTGCCCCGCTTGGACGAAGTCAGCGTCACTGCACAAATTTTAGATGGTTAACTCGTAAAGAGGATTTTGAGCGACGCATCAGAAAGCGAATAGCCGACAACGGGCGGAGGTGACTATTGATTGTCTAATATAAGTTGAATTGAATCACTCGTTTTGTGTTTGGGTCTGTGTGTTAAGGCGTTGATACGTTACGTCTACGTAATATCAAAAAAATATATATATTTACGTAATATATAATAAAAAAAAAGGAAAATAATGGACACTACAATAGAGTAACATTCTAAGTAGAAAGATCCAATGTGAGCACAAGAAAAACAACTTTTTTGGCATAAATAGTTTATTATAAAAGAGTAGAAGCTATGAATCATATCTTGTAAGAATTCGTGCTTAATCCCTCGTAGAATTCGTAGAACCATTTTCAAATTTATTTTTCTTTTATCCATTTTTATGGATAGCAATTTTTTCTTTTCCTTTATTTAATGTAATAGAAGTGTAGATTATTGAACTATCAAATTTATAGAAAAAAACAAAGAAAAAGTGGAAAGTAGCTCTACATTTTTTAAACTCTTTAAGTTTTGCAACGAGCCATTACGCTTAAACTCCCTCATATTCCTCTTTATCATTTATCCCCAAACTAAATAAAAATCATTATGTAATTATATTTAATAACACATTTTAATTGAAATGCAATTCCATTTTATGGCATATGACATAGATTTAAGAAAAAAACTTACAAAACAGGATAATATTCTCAAACAAAAGAAATATTAAATAACGCAACAATGATAAACCTTCATCTTGGCAAACTTAACAATAGTCGAGCGAAGAGAAACTAAAAACGAATACATGAACATAGAATTAAAATGATACGAATTTACTTTGTACTATTTTTCTTTTAAGAGATAAATAATCTTTAACTTTTCACTTTCCAACATATAGTACCTAAAACGCAATGTTATGAAACATAAATAGGCACTTATGACAATATTTATGTTCTTTCAAAACTTAGACGATCCTCCGTCTTTTTTTCTCACAAACATAGTACTTATGTTAACTAAGTGTATTCAAAAATCTGAGATGGACAAGTGTTTTTTGGAAAATTTCGAAGTAACAATTTCGGTGGGAAAAGATTAGCTCAATAACAAATGTAATAATTTCGTCAAGATTAATTCTTCTGAATTGCATCAGTAAACTTTATATAATAATGAAATTATATTTTGTACATATTACATAGAACAAAAATTTAAATCTCACAGAATACACAAAAAAAAAACATATTTAATTAATGTCGTAAAAATACTCGAGCTTGTGATTACTGTTAAATTACATTGTTACATTGTTGATATCGTATTTAAAAGAGCGCGTCAACGTGACGACTTGAGTGAGACGTTTACTTTCATAAGCGCGTTGAGGCTAAAGTATGACGGAAACATTAAAAATCTTTTTCTATAATAATCGAAATGTGCTGTTGTGTTGAACTCTTACAGATTAAAAGGTTAAATGAACACTAAGCGTCTATTCCGTGACATTCTTTTATATATTGTATTTTATAAAGGATGATCTTATATGGGATTTCTATACAACATATAGAAGCAGTCTCTTTAAGATGCTATAGCGAAAAATACATAGCAAAAATCAACGTCATCGCTTACAGGCTCCGCAGCTAGCTCATAACTGACAACAATCGGCTGAAAAATCATTAATTTGTAAGATAATGGCACTTTCTTGAATTTCAATAAATTTTTCGGCGTGAGCTTTTATTTTTCCAAGTGCAACAGCTATTAAATTTGACATTATAATTCTTGTTTCGTAACCCTAAATACAGGTAAATACCCATTAATCGCAGTCCAAATAGTCCCAAATAAACCAATCATCTATTCATCTCAGTCTAAATAACCCTAAATAAGCCTACGTATTAATCTTAGAGCAAAATAAACATTGGTAACACGAGCGGTTTAAAACGAATAAGAAACCTTTCATAAAGAAAAGCCATGATTGCGTTTGACTTGGTGGAAAATTTTAACCCATTGATTAATGGGCATCGTGAGGCGGTTTGGTTTGTCTGGTTTTGTATATTTAGGAAGTACACACACCGAAAAAAAAAAATAAACATATATTACTGATATGCATTCCCATGAAAATAATTGTGCCGGTGCCCATGCATCGGTTGATTTTTGTTTTGTTCATTCTTTAGTAAGACGCTATTAAATTTCTTAATAAATGAAATAATGTCATGAACATCTCTTTAATTGAGCCAGGGTTCAAATTAGCACAGCAGCTTAGCGACGTTAATTATGTTTATATGCACTGTGAAGAGTCTTGGTTATTTATAAGAAACAACACATAAATTGGGAATATCAAAATATCCAAGGAGATCAAGACTATTACTTCTTTTAGACATCGATGAACATCGGCGTTACTTATGGTAGTACTAGAAAATAGTGAAGTATTTTTTTTTTGTACTGACAAAATTATTATTTCGAAAATCAACTATTTTTCACTAAATCATACTTAGAAATTTTAGTCGATCGTGAACATACTTCATTGTCCGAGCGATCAGATCGACTTCTGGTACATATTTCGTATAATGAAATTTTTTAAACAACTGTATACGGGGAATTTTTTATACAGGTAACATATTCTTCTCAAATCTAACGGTCTCAATATGACATATACACGCAATCTTCATGACAGTTATTTCAATGGAAGCGGATGGGTGTGAACATTTTTCATCTTTATAATTTCGTCATACACCGTATGCACGACGGCCCTGCACTGCTTCGTGTTGTGGGTGGAGCATATCCATCTTTTCTTTGGGCCGGTCGACGCCTGACAGCAAAACTTGTATCCGTCGACTATGAGAAGGGGTTTTCCTCTTCTAGATTCTATCAGTTGTACTGTAAAACAAATATCATATGATTATGACCATATCATATTTTATTTTCCTTCTCATAAAATATCTCTGCGTTTGTATTAAACAATAAACCATTAACAATAGGGTACTTACAAAGAAAAGTGTTCCTATAATCAAACGTACATTTTAGCTTAGGAGCTATAAAACGTACTGTATATAAGCTGCATATTTCGTCTTAACGTCTCTCTGTCTGTCTGTTCGTTTGTGCGCTTATAGCTCGAGAGTCTTTAATCCAGTTCACGTAATTTATTCTTTATTATAGATATAGGTTAACTGGCCAGATTTTATATTATAATTTATGTAATGTCATATACATAACAGTGCGGTAAATATTTGGATCTCTGTTTCACAAACTGTGATGTATCTTTCAGGAAGGAGTCACCATTGGTGCCTGAGGACAGGTTTCCTGCTAATAAAGGAGTTGAGTTTCGGTCTATCTTCGGACTATCAAGCCAAGGGAATCGGAGTACTTCAACCTCAAAAAGAGCCACTATGGAGCTCTAAATTATTTCTTACTTCAGCATAACTATTTACTTATGTATAGACTAACGGATATTGTCAGCAATGCATTGTATTTCTACACAACCCATTGACTTGTGGTAGCAAAACTTAAAGCTGTTTACGATCAAAATTCTTGTTCCGGTTCTAGAATCTACCAATTGTCCTCTAAAATGATGACAAGAAAAAACGTATCTACCGAAGGTGACACGAAAGTCTACCACTAACGAATTCTTTTGCAAGAGGCTATTATAAGGAAAATTGATGTTGTAAGTATTGTTCGATCAATATCGTATCATTAACAGTCTAATATCTCAAAATTGAACAAACGTAAATTAATAACATATTTTTGTTAGATGTTACTTTTTCCTGTATGTGACTTTAGTTATTAAAATTTCCTAACAAGATGAAACGTAGTTTTTCTACTGAAAGTATTCATGGTGCAAACCTTGGAAACTAAATTTGGAAGACTGAATGGTTGATTATAGTGCAAAAATCACATTTTTGATTTAAACTAAAACTGAAAATATTTTTGGATGTGTTAAAAGTGAAGATCGCATTATATATTTTAATTGTTTTTCAAATTGTCAAAATTATTAACAATTTAACAATGGAGACAGATAGAGATAAAAACAAAGAACTTGTCACTTTCCTCGCATAAAAATAAATTTGTTTTAAATGAACTTCATAAAATTATAAAGACACAATTTTCTGTGTTAAAAGAAAAGAAATATAAAACAAAACTGAAGAAGAAATAATTGAAACGATTAGTAAGAAAGTATATTAAAGGAAATAAGGTTCGATTTTATATGTAATATGCGAAAAGTAAAGCGACCAATGGTATATCGAATGAACGCGTTTATTATGAGAAACGAAACTATACATTTAGTTAATAATTTTAAAATTTAATGGATATTGAGGTAAATATGCGAAAATTGAACATTCTCTTATATTGAAAATTAAACTTAAAAAAAAATTAAAAATAGAGCATGTATCAAAAAAACAAGATATAAAGGTTTTAGTAAGAAAAATACGGAATATAGGGATTAGTTTTCATAATTTACGGGAAAACCTGAACGAAAACCTTATGTTTAGGTTTTCCTGTAAAAAACTAAACCCTTTATTCCGTATTTTCCTTACTAAAACGTTTATACCTTATTTTAGTAGTCTTTATCATAGTAATATAAAAATGTCCATGTTAGTAACTAATTATGTTAGTAAGAAGAGAAATTGTATTTAAAATATGTTGCTCAATTTCACCGAGGACTAATATGATCGAAGACTTATTTTTTCGAATCCTCTCCACACGAATCCGAACACGAATTTTTTTGTATTTTATGTAAATCGTTTTCAACGCAATAATATATAGTAACAAAAAGTCGTGTTAAATGACACAACAACATTATTAATATATATATATATATATATATATATATATATATATATATATATATATATATATATATATATATATATATATGTTGTTTGATTCGTTTTATTATAAAAATTAATGTATTCGTAATATAAGAAAATTATTTTATGCGAATAGAGAGAGGGAAATTATCTATAAATATCACAAAAATGGATATTTTATCCTTAAAATAAAAAAGTTCATCATAGACTTTGTGTTCACGTGTAAGTGCATGTACCCAGCATCATTATGCGTTTAATTAACTATTTTATATTATAAATAAAATTTTTGAATATCTTTTAACAGCAATTTTATTTAAAGTACATATATCAAAGGATTCATTAATCACACATTAAAATCACAATTTTTTTTAATTTTGGACAGTTTAAAACTAAAATCAGTGAGCACAATCATACGACGGTTACTGTCACACTCACACTATAGTCTCATTTATGTCAAGATTTATGTCTATTGACTTACAGTTTGTTTATTTTTTTTTTTTCAATTTATGAAAATGAATAAAATAACAATCATTTCACATAGAGTTCAAAAAGAATGAGACTGTTATAAAACTAGATTTACTTTAATGGATCGAATTTATAAATTTAGGATAATTAATTAATTGATAAAATGAATTAAAAATCTTCAATTGTGATCTTGGAAATACAATGATATCTTCAAAGCAGAAAGGAAAACATTCAAATAAAACGATAACCAAAAAGTTAATGCAGAACAGCGACGTAATATTATTGTCGAAGATGTTGTGGGCCCGGAAGTTGGTCAGCATTTCTGAGTGTTTTCATACGTTGACCAATTCAGATTCCAATGACAGGTTTCTTAACCAGTTTCTATGAAACCAAACGTAGAAATGGAGCTACATGTTACTAACAATTCCTCCGAACATTCAAAGACAGTGAAATTTGCAACCAATTAAGTCAACTGTCAGAACTATGGTCTAGCACTTTCTTCTTAGCAGAGGCTTCGTATACTGTTGAAGATTCCATGGGTGCACATGCGGCTATAAAACAGACTGGCTTTTCATAGGATGATCATGGCTGTTCTTGATTGTGACCACTTTATCGTCGATCGTATGTATGACCGCCTTGCAGGTCTTCACAGGGCAAGCCCAGCGCGTTCTATATCCCGAAGTGCGATGGCGGTAAAAGTTGAAACCGTCACAGCAGAGGAGACGTCTGCCTCTAACGGAGAAAGTGAACTCCACTGTAACAATACACGTGCAGTTGCAGTAATATGTGTGTGTGCGTGTGTGTTTGTGCGCGCGCGCTTGTACGCATGTGTGTATTGTATATACAATTGTATAATATGTGTATTGCATATATATATATTGTATAATATTTGCTAACAAAGGATTTTTAGAAATCCCCTTTTAAGAGTGTTGAATTTTGTATGAAACTTTTTTATTGAGAGAGGTATGACTATGAAATTTGACATCGGTATTACTTCTTGTAAATGATGAGAACTGTTTATTGGAAATAGAGCGTGACCAGATCGACATAATTACCGATCGATATGAAAAGATGTAATCGATGTCCACGAGTGCGAAAACGCGGGCGAAAGGCATTATACAATTACATATCGCCCATTTTGTATGTATTTGGATAGCATAGATTTTTCGTCATATCATAGATATTACATCAGAATAAATTAGAATACTGGATAGCAAAAAAAAACTTGAAACTTTACGAAATAACAAAGATAATGAATATATGTAATACACAAGTTTTTACAAGGAAACAAATTGTTTAATGACTCTTTTACTAGATTAAAAAAATCTCTTGAATGAAGATATTACAAGACTTCGCCAAATTTTGAATTTCTTAAGCAGAAATATTTACAAACTAAAGTCGAAAGATAGAATATACTGAGTTCTCTTTAAAATATAGAAAAACAACAGAAAAAAAAATATTATTGTATATATATTGTAGTAGGAGTAGGCTACATGTGAGGTATCCGACTTTCGTGCTCGCAAATGAGGGTTCGCGGGTTCGCGTTCAATTTTAAATTAGAGTAGAATAGAACATTCGAATCCTAGCTCGCGGAGAACAAATGAGTAGGTCTAGAGAGAAGTACGGAGAAAGGGGACGAGGGTTGATGCCCGAGTTCACAGGTTTTAATAGTGATAAAAAGTGGTTTGTTATAATTATTTAATAAGTAAACGTTCAGAAATCATAGAGATAAATATTGAAGAACCGATCAATAAATATAATGATCTCTAATGAAAATACTCTTTTCGTTTCGAATACTCGAATCTTTGGTCTTCTTCTTAGAAAGACTGAACCTCTCGCAGAGATACGCCCCACAATATACATACGTGTGTGTTTGTGTATATTTCAATCGATTATATATACACATATACATATATATTTTCTCAAAAAATTAATTATTTCTTTGTTCATCTATTAAAAGCTACTGAATGTGTCGCTATGAGACACTGACCATTCGATATGGTTTGTAGATTGGTTTTAGGCTATTTAATTTTTGAATTCCATACATCCTTCGTCGTTTTTTTATTTACTTTCAGAATTTTTTTTCAAATCTAAAAACACCATTAATTTATTATCAAATCAACTTTTAAAAGACCTATTTCGATTAACTCGTAATCAGTAACTTTCTCAGTTAAAATTAAAATAGAACCATTGTATGGTTCATCGTCCACCGCCGAGACGTACCCCCGTAACCTTCTATTTCATAACGAAGCGGTTGGACTTCAGCCACCCACGCCGGCGCAGCGAGTGTCGACTTTCACCACCAGCGCCGTTCGAGGCACAGAGCGAGAGCGGCTTATCCCGAGTTGTGATCGAACAGATAACTGTGAGTGACTGATGATGTCGGATAACCGGGGTGGGGTTGTAATTGACGGCGCTTAGATGTGGCGGGCGTCGGGTGACCCGTGTCTACAGATGAGTCAAATGAACGATTGTAAGCTCTGAATTATGCATGTTTAATACATAACCACAAAAGGAACTATACAGTCTTATGCGATTCTTTCAATACATGATACAAGACAAACGACATCCTGTTAAGTTTAATAATAATGTCGGTTTAAGTTATTCTAACTATTTATAGTGAGTGATAGGTATTTTGGAAAGTAGTATTTTATCCGATAATTTTAACAAGACATTCAAAACGTAAAATAAAAAAAAATATGTGTACTTATAGACGCATAACAGATGTAATACTTCTTTGGCGTAAATAAATAACAATTTTTTTACATCGATCGATGATCGAGCCATATTTTTTTTTATCCGAATGCTCCACGTTAAATTAGTTATAAAATAATATTTTGTACTGCTTTCTGCGTTTGCAGTCCTGGTACTCAGTTGAACGTCAAGGGGTGATGATGATATATTTGTATATTCTTATAACAAACAACGCTATATTAAATAAATATTTTGTGAATACTGCCTCCTGGGTCTGTAGTCCTGAAATTCGAATCATGTGTTACGTAAACGCGTTACATGCTCAAAGTAAATTCCGATCCGATTTTCCTAATGCTCCAAAAGAATATAACTTTAATACTACTCTTCAGAACTTCATATATATAAATACATTTATAAATACACACTTACTACAGCTCAATATCGCTTACATTCACAACACATGCTAATCACTTAATTGAATTTAATGACAAACTTATAGGTATCACTGCACACCAATCGAAATAACCTCAGACCATACGAGCTCTATTATTTGTTACATCAGAGCGTTACATGTTTAAAATACATTCTGATGAGATTTTCCTATCGCGTTAAAAGAAGTATAACTTCAATAAATATGCTACATTTCAAAAGAATCTCATTTCACATAAGATAATCTCAATTTGTAGTATTATAAAAATCTTTGGCTTCTAATGACACTCGAACGAATGAAATTCTTAAAAAATAACACACAAATTACTCTAAAAATAAATGTTATAAAATCAACTATAAGACTAACTTTACTACTAAGCTATTAATACAACAAGACAATAATACAGTAAAGATGAGGAACCTCTAGGTTGATTGAAATCACAATCAAGCCACAATTTTAAAACGATAGAGTATCACATTTAGCAAAAAAACAGTAGTATAAATATTTTAAATAGTCGGTTTAATTGTAATAATGAACATTATGAAAGGCCACATCCCATCCATCCTTATTCGCGGCAGGATGCGTGTGTACATTCTTCATCATGATGATTTCGTCCTGCACGGTGTGCACCACCGCCCTACACTGCTTCTTGTGGTGCGTGGAACACATCCATCTCTTCCTGGCGCCTACCGACGTTTGGCAGCAGAACCTGTAACCGTCGACGACGAGAGCCAAATTCCCCTTCTTGGATACGGCGAATTGTACTGAAAGAGGAATTGACTCTTATTACTTTAAATCAGTAACTCTTGTATGTAGCTGTCTCAAAAATGGTTCTCATAATTTTGGTGGCCATTTGTATATTGATATAGTGCTGGTCATCATATATATGTTTTATATCTACGTACAGTGCTATAGCACAGGTAAAATAGGTATGTAACGATGATTTGAATATTCATATCTGGAATTGAACATAGACAACTTTTCGCGTGGGAAGCTGTCATTTCCCCACGATAAACTCGAAAGACGTTTAACAGTGCTCGGTTGTCCAAGTGCTATCATTTAAATCACTGATATCCCGCAGTGGTTAGTACGCCAACTAATAACCGTCTGCTATAACACTGACATCTTTATAGCTATATCGATAGAAGCGATGGAAACATATAATTTTTCACGTACATTGAGGAATCATTTAATCTTTAAAAGTTTTATTCAGATATCAGCTTATTTTAATAAATAGTGTCATTTTGAACTATTTATCGAATCAAATACACTTTTGAAATGATCATCGAAACCATCTATATCTTTGTTTATTTGTTGTATAAAAATTATTATTATTCTAATTAATTTTTATCTTTTATTGTATATAATTTTAGTATTTTTTAAGCCGCAAAACAAGACCAAAATTAATATATAAATCATAAAACTTATCCCCTTCTTTGAATATCGATATCGTACTTTAAAAACATTTATTTTTTTGAATAGATAAGGTAATGAAAAATGTGTAGGAATCTTCATCTACATCTTTATTCAAGTTTAAAGACTAGAAGTAAACACGTACTAATTTAATGTTCAATCCTATTCACAAACATGCTCGTCATTAACAGAGACCACTTCGTCGTCGACGGTATACACATACGCCTTGCAACCTTTACTCGAGTGGGAAAGACAACGCCAACGTATTTTATTGTTTCTATCGGACATTTTGTCAAATCTAAATCTATAATCGTTAAATCTTAACTGCCTACCGCCCCGTGAAGACGTTATGAATTCTGCGTAATAACCTGAAACGACAATTTACATGTTAATGTATGGAACGTAATTGAACAACGTATGTGAATACGAGCTAAAATATTGTTACTTATAACTATTGGAAAATGTTTGGCTAACGATAATTCTAGATTAAATTAATCGAGTTACGACGTACGCCAGTATCTTAATATATATACTAGCAATGCCAGTCTCGCGCAGAAGTCAGTTTCGTGGCAAAAATCGATAAACAAGCATTTTTTTAAATAAAAATGAAATTAATGCGGAAAAAAATAATCGAAGTTTACATTCAAGAAAACTCTTCCAAAAACGACATTCGGCATAATTAATACTAAATTTTTCTTTTATGTCTAGGCAGCTTTTTTTCTATTTTAAAAATATTCACAAGTTCCATGGATACATACAATCATAAATCTAAGGAAATATTAAAGGAAACGACAAAAGAAACAAACACATATATTACTTGGTTTTGTTATTATATCACACACAACACATTGCACTCTGGGATTCATTATAATGCTCGTTTAGATAATATATTACAGTCTTGTCGAAGGTATGCACCAACGCCTTGCATCCGTACCTCTCGTGGGAGGCGCAGCGCCATCTGACTTTCCGCCCGGACTTCGAGTTCACCCGGTATTTACATCCGTCCACGAAGAGTAAAGGTTTCCCGTTGCGGGACATCGCAAAGATAACTCCCAGCTCTGCCGGTTGGAAAATGCGTTGTCAACTCATAAGACTGTCAAACTAGAGTCACGCGCATGTTTATCGTACAAAGCCTACAGTCGTTTGGCAACAACGACGGTTTGAGTTCTCGAAGCACGCTATAATTGTCGCATTGAAAACTCGGTATTCGAAGAGCATTCGAAAGAAATTTTACCAAAATCGGTTTAATCATATAATCATAGATTGGCAGGCAATTTCGTTCCCTCTAATAACTGATTTTCGTATAACAAATGTTTTATTACATGTGATTATATGAAGCTATAAAACACTATGAGAGGTGCTCGTCCAGTCAATCGGCGTGTTGCATTAGAATCAAAAAATATCGATGAATTTGTAACTTAATTAAATTAGAACCAGTAGTTCCAGGCACGTGTCAGAGATCTAGCTTGTCCGCCCGTATGTTGCCGTCGTATTGCAGCCAATGATCGCCAAATGTCCATTGATTTTGTATGTAGATATCATCTTGTTTATGGTAGAGAAAGTGGTCAAAAAATTGCATATTATTTGAAACAGCAGTAATAGTAAAACATGAATGAAAAATCGTGTTATCCGCTAGATAAAAACCAACATTAGATAAGTACGAATAAGTGATAGTGCTGTTCACTCAGATAGCACGTGTAAAATGATTGAACTTTTTAGAACTATTTTTGCTATGGAAAGGGCACATGTGTATTTAAGCTCTTCACCGGCATTGGGCCCCTCAATGATTATTATTACTTCAAACTCAAGCCTGTTTCCCAGAAAGGTACGTAACACGTAGAACTTTTTGAAGGGGGGGCTAAGGACTCAAGCCCCTCTCCCCTTAATCCTCTACTAAGAATCTGTGGATGTCTGTCTTGTTACACTGACATAAATCAGTCTTTTCTTGCAAACTCGTTGGTTTAGGGTGCTTAAAATATGACTCTTTTTGAACGTGCCACCAATTTTCTCTACATAAGATTGGTGGCATGTTAAAAATCGGCCCTTGCCGATCTTTCATCTCACACATTCGCTCTATACATATGTTTCGTCCGTCTATTTGAAATAAAATAGTGAAAGGGTTATAGCTCAGAAGTAAGGTAACAAAAATGTCATTGACGCAGTTTACTCAAGTTGTTTAACATCTGATTGAGTTAACCATACCTTCACAAATGAATATAAATTGTATTATTTCCTCATATACAGGCTGTCGTTTATAGACATTGTTGATGATAAAAACGTTTATACGAGTATAAAGGTTCGAATCTCAGGTAGGTAAAGTACAGCTAGCACATTTTCGTTGAGAAAGCCTTAGCATTTTGTTAGAACAAAAAACCATCAATATGAATGAAGACCTTACCTCGTTGCAGTCACTTATCAACCTATTTAATATTAAAATACTTATAGTTTTAAAGTATTAAAAAATGGTAATTACTATATAAATACTTGGGTATTCGTTTATTATAATAGTTTCTGAAATTCCGCAAAAATCAACTTTTACTGACATCAATTGGAACAATTCAATGCTTCAAAATAAACAAAACATTTGATTTTATTCACTTTGCCGTTTCAAATAAAACACTTTGAAACAATTCGATTGCCAAGTTTATTATTGACTATTTTATTCCATACGATCCGAGGAGCAATAGTTTCAATAAACACTATTAATGCTAACGGCAAGCGAAATATATCAAAAAATCAAATTTATAAAATGATTACTGGAATTCAAATGAAAAATTACTTTTGAAATAGCGAAATATCTGTCGCAATAATCGAAATCGGCCAAAAAAGAATTTTTCATTCCCGCAGAAAACTATCGATAAATATTTATTTTCCGTTCCAAAACCGCGCACACGGGGTAGTGGTTGTGTTCGTTGCGCATCCTGATGATGTCAGTGCCGATGGTGTGCAGGAGCGCCCGACACCCCCTGTAGTTGTGCGTGGAGCAACACCAGCGGGTTTTATAGCCGCTTCTGAATTTCTCGCAAAACCTGTAGCCGTCGATTTCCACGATCGGCTTTCCCCTCTTCGAGATCGTGTACCGGACTGCAACACATGTACCGACGTTATACGACATTGAAGTTATGGTCCAAGACGGAAACCGATGCTCAAAATCATCAAAATACATTAATTTCATTTAAATCGTTGAAGTTATGATGCAGAAGATAAGTAATTCGATATGTGTACTATTGTTTTCTTCGTTGATTGAATTGAATTGTGATTGCCAAATAGCATAAAGGCACACGCAAATTGTTGAAGATTTTTTCAAATCTTAAAAAAGATTGTCACAAACGCCATTTATATAAGATTTCTATTATATTTATTATAAGTATTTTTTAAGTTTGTAATCAGATTTCGAAAACATAAGAAATAAAATAGAACAATAGTAACAGAATTGTATAACGTGCCCACCGTCTCGGCCTGATGATCCGCAACACTGCAGTATTTTCTAAACTCATTTATAAATCAGACTACTTTGCACCATTTACTTTGATAGTGAAACAGAATGACATCGAGTAATCTGCGTATAGCAGAAGAATCAGTAAAGCCTTCGACGGTGAATGCGGCCTTCCGCAGATATTACGCAGGCGTACAAAAAAACGAAAACTGTCACATTTTATTTTTCGTGAAAAATTTAATTTACTCTATTTACACAAGTTACATTCTTCCATGAAACCGAATCCAAATCATCCTTGAATGTGGAATAATTAAAAATGGAATACTTACGCATATAAATTGTTGAAATTTTAATATACAATCATCACTTTCGATCTCGCTTTATTAAATTTAATGGTATTTAGACATTTGAAAAAAATATATATAAAAATTTAAAAATTTTACAATAATTATGAAACGTAGAAAAAATATTTAGATAATCGTCCGCCGTATACGTATATTATACAGAAAAAAAACGTAATGTTAATATCATAAAAAGACAATAAAACATTAAAATAGTAATTTTTATATTTATAGCATAATTAGTGAGATATTAACTGTACCAACAAGTATTCGGTGGGTCGTGATTGTGCACATTTTTTATTTTGACAATCTCATCGTCGACCGTGTAAAGGTTGGCCCTGCACCCCACCGCGAGATGCGTCGAACAGAGCCAACGGAATTTCTTGGAGGTGCATTCGGAGTGCCGATAGAAGGTGAAGCCGTCGACTCGGATCAGGGTCCTCCCGCGTTTGGATCTCACGTACTGGACTGTGGAGTAAGGAGAGGTATTTGAATGGTAATCGGGTGGACGTCGCCGGTCAGGTCGAGGCGTACGCTCCCACGATCTTTATGTTTCTGATCGAAGGCCTCGGAACTGTAACCCTCGGCGCCGGCCCGGTGCGGGTCGGGGGCCATTCACGACCGCCGCGCCGTCGTCGATGCGGTAACGAATTCCGGGGCCAACGGCTTAACGTGCCCTCCGAGGCACGGAGCGATTGGTTTAATTCGACTAGAGTCAAACTCATCGGTGACCTCGGCCGTGATCGGGCTCGGACGCGTTACCATCCGGTTCCAAGGCGGTACTATTAGGCCCGTATTAATAAACGGTACTCAAATGATGTGACATCTCAAGAAATAAGGTGGGAGCGAGATATATATTATTTTCTAAAGCGAAACAGTATAATTGTCTCGCTCTTTCCACTCTCAAGATGGAACGCGCACTTTAAGTGTTCTCTATTAATACGGGCTTTAGGCAATGAGCCACCTCTGCTCGTGAGATAAGTGAGTGGAGACAAAAATGCACTCTGATAATATTCAATACTCATTGGATGCTTTCAAATGATATTCTTTTCTTTTTTAGGAGTTTATATTCCCTTCGTCGAATCCGATTTTTAAAGTCTTATTAATTAATATGTGATATCCTTATACCTTGGTAGCTTATATAAATATAATATGTATATATAGTCAATCATTATTTTTTCAGTTAATAAATTTTTTTTCTTTAGTCGCAAATAAAAAAATGCATCTCTTTTCGACACACATTACGGGAATCCCGTCAAAAACGGCCTACAATCAATCTGTCTCAGTCCAATACATGCAGATAAGATTAGATGAGCTATTATTATCCATATTAATGTAAGAAAATGAAAAGTTTGTTTATATCCCTAAATGCGCTAATCTCAATAACTAGTTCAATTCGAATTTTTTTTTATAAGATAGATATTTTTATAAAAACAGTCATTCTATATATATATAGAATGACTGTTTTTATTTTATTATTTAGTTTATCTATGCTATCTATTAAGTTGATTTATTTATAGCAATCGGTCCTTTGTTTTTCCATTTAACTTCTGGGTAGTATTTTGTTTAATGAGATGCACTTGGTTATGTATACGGAATTAAATCCAAATTTAACTTAAGATCTTGAAGGGAGTGTGTTAAAAAAAAAAGTGCGTATTCCCATCTAAAAGATCGGCAAAACACGAGTGACCCCTCTGCGGTTGCGGGTGTCCATGGGCAACGATGACCATCTATTTTCTGATGGCCCGTATACTCGTTTGCTTTCTATAAATGCTAAAAAAAAATTAAAAACAGTAGGACGTAGCCGTTTATATGTGAATACAAAAATGTTGCAAGTGGTTTATTTTTCTTCGAGATTTAATTTTGTACATCGTATATAGCAGCTAACTGAAAGATGTGCAGCTTATAAGCTACGTATTACAACGCCAGCGGGGTCGGGAGTGAGATCGGAAACGGAACCATCATCATCGCAACCAAAATTACAAGTGAAAACCAAATAATCTAGAATGACATGAGATTGAAACCATGAGCAGTACCGAGGCAGAGTCTATTGCTTGGCCATGGATCGGATTATAGAGACAACATCGAATTGAATTTGACTTCGGGATTAGGTGTAATCAATATAAACTTCGAAAGAAATTATAATATATTCACGCTGCCAAAGTTTTGAGGGGATAACTAGTCTACATCGATCCATTCAATTGACCGCTACATGACGCCGTAGCGTAAGATAATGTCCTAATGTCTTCTTACTAACGTTTGGCATCCATATTTCTCACGCTTCCGTTTGTAGTATTTGCATGTATATTATAGTTTTTTCCATACCCATACCAGCGGACCTAGCATGACTTCCTAGACAAGAATCTCTCTATAAGGCAGTTCCTTTCGCTCATCACATTGACGCGACAAGGACATCCCTATAGAGAGACTTTTGTCTAGTGCGCCATGCTAGGTCCACAGGTAAAGGATCCTTAGTGTGCGAGTTCGGCTCGCATTCGGGCGATTCTTACAAAAACACAATTTCGAAGCACTTCACTAACAAAATTTCTTTATTCTCCGCGCATACATTTTTCGAATAAGTGTTTGATAAAAGTAGTGCCTACACATTAATGATAGCTGCCGTTTTATTTAATACTCGAAATCGTCAGAAATAATTTCTTCCTCTACTACTTCGCTCTGCCTTCTATTTAAATGTTTACTTGGAGGATGCGTGTGTTCGTTTTTGACGGACATCAAAGTCTCTCCCACAGTCAGGATCCTGGCGCGGCAGCCCTTCAGGTAATGGGTCGAACAAGCCCACCTGGTCTTGAACTTGGACTGCGAGTGCTTATAGAAAGTATATTTCTCATATTCGATGAGCGGCTTCCCTTTTTGCGATTCGACATAGAAAGCTGTAAATACGAAAGGATCTCGTTAAAACCACCGATCATTAGGTAAGGTGACGCAGTGATAAACTATTAATGTGGCGTAGCATAACGTAGCGCGACCCGCGCAAACCGCGGTAGTGTCTATACACAAACTGCTTTGCTTATTTTTAAAGGCCGTGTGCGACAAAACAGTTTCTTTCGTTTAAAATAATTTCTATAACTACTTTTAAAAAAATCCAACCGGCATTTTTTGTGTTTGTACGGATTAATCTATGTAGAAAATTTGTAACTTCAATTGGTACCATTCACATGTAAAATGTAAATCTCTGTCGATAAAGAGATAACTTTGATATTTTTTCTTTGTAATAAAATTTAATAAACCTTGTAACGGCATTTAACAAATCAAAGTCAAATAATACTAAGAAACGGGTCGCTAAATATCACTTTCGTTTTTATTTGCTTTTACTGAGAAAAATCGAGATTCCTACCACCAAAATTTTCAGTTCGTCACCTCAGGCCTAATGGACCACCTTGAATTTCTTCAGGAAGAAAATCACTGGAACATGATCCGAATTATCAAAAACTTTTAATCGAAAAATGGTCTCTGTAATGTCAACAATTGATAATTATTTTGATAATTAGATCGCATATTTATAGTCTTAGACCATTTTGAAAAAAAAAATGCTGACTGTGTATTTACGCGTAGAATACAATTTCTAAGTTTTTTGCCTCCTTAATCCCTTACATTCTCCTTTAGTATCAGCTAAGAGTATTTTCGTCTTGTTGTCAAAATATTTTTTTTCTGAAGGTTAAAAGTTTCTATTTACAAGTGATACGAGGATTATTTTAGGTTTATAAGCCAAAAGACCTTTAATTTCTCAACATTTTTTTTGAGTATTCCTTTCATATGTGTCTTCCTTCAAACTTAAACTATGTTACATCAATTCCTACAACTACTTTGAAATTAACTTTAAACATGATTATTTCAATAAATACGAATTACCATACAATTCATTAGTAGCTGCATTTGTTAACATGATTATTTAAAAAAACATTAATTCTATCGCACGATACAATTTTACATCACTAGCTCTAAGGAATGAAATTGTTATTTTTCTTACATATTAAATTAACACAGCTTTTATAAGCGCAAAAACAAGGAAAGCATAAATCTTCAGAAAAACCAAAATAAACAGAATTATATGATTTTAAAATAAAAAAAAAGGCAGCTCAACTGCAATTCGTGTAAGACAATATGTTTGTTAAAATCAATTTTTCATAGTTAAGGAAGTAAATAACCAAGCAATGAACCGAATCTGTGACACTGTAATTAAAAAAATTGTTGCCTCTTTCCATAAGAACTAACATAACAAAGCGTAACGTATGTGACTTGAATATCTTCAAATGATTTGTTTTAATTTTAACTAACAAATACTTTCAACAGCAATACTTACATGTGCATAAAGCAGTAAACGTGCTAACTCAATCGAGTCGCCTAAAACATATTGTGACCTTTAAGACAATACTGATTAATGATTCAAAGTCGGCTGATGGGAATGTTCATTCTTGATGGATATCAAAGTCTGTCCGCTGGTGATGAGCCGGGCGCGGCAGCCCTTGAAATAATGCGTGGAGCAAGCCCATCGCGTCCTGAAGGCGGATTCGGAGTGTTTGTAGAACGTGTACCTGTCGTACTTTATAAGGGTTGTTCCTCTTCTGGATAGGGTGAAGAAAGCTAAAAGTGAAGAATATTTTGTGTGAATACGTATATATGTGGTACGTAGTAGTTACATAAGACAAACAAGCAAAAAGTCGGTGACCAGTGATATACTTGAAAAAAAAATACATCGCTAAAATTTGAGAATTATTATAGTGAAATTGACAAAATTAAGACGTTTTACTAATTCAAAAACAAAAGGAAAGATGAAATACATTTAGTTTAATGTATAGAGTATCACAAAATACCATAAATAGTTTTTTTTTTTGGGTCACGTTAATGTTTGTATTTTTATGGATGATATAATAATGGTATTATAGCGCTAACGTCAAAATAAGTGACAACGTGTTCGGCGTAAAAAAATAAAGGCTAATAATATTGTAAATAAGTTTATTCCCTCATATAATAACGAAACGGTCATAGAAAAAGGTTTAAAAAATAATTTAAAAATGATAAGCGAACTCATTTATCAGGTTTCGTGATTAAATACCGGGAGGATTGTGAACATCTTCGATGCTGATTATCTGTCCTCTGACGGTTAAATAACCGCTTTGCATTCACTGGACCCGTGGGTGAAGCACGACCACGTCATCTTCATGTCGCAGACACAGTGTTGGTGATACGTGCAGCATTGATATAAGATCAAGCGCCTGCCAGTTCGCGATTGAACGAATCGAGCTGGGGTTAAGTAAACACGAACCGATTATAAACTAAAATTACCACAATCAAAATGATAAATATGTCGCATTAAATGCAGGGAAAATCCTTAGGAATCACAAACCGCAATTGACCAATCGAAAACGAAAGAGTGTTTATTAAAATGAATCGTTTAGTATCCAAACTTTGATCACATTGAAATTTAATTTTTAAGGCGAAATAATCAGGTGCATCCAAATAAACGCTCGTGCGTCAGGTTATATTTTGCCTCTGTTTTTTTTTTTCATTTATGAATGAAGGGCTTAAAAATGAAACTCACCATGCTAGCTCAATGCAGGTTAGATGCTGCTGATGATCGTTGTGAACAATGTGATTACTACGTTCGAGAGTAATGACTTATATACTCTCCAAGACAAAGAGAGAGTGATTTAATTTAGTCTAAGTGTTCAAGATTCGAAACCAATAGTTTCTGGTTTCAAGGCAACGGTTATTGATCAATTGGCCACCACTCCTTATCTTATCATAAATGCATACATTATAAAAGCAACAACCTTATCAACATTATAAATTCAAAAGTTTATTTGTTGGTTTGTCCTCCTTTCACGCAGCAGCGAAACAACAGATAGACATAATTGCAGACAGTTTAGGCATAGAAGTGTGGCAAAAGACTACTTTTCACCTTGGTAAAGTACGCGGTTGCTGCAGGGTAGTCGGCTTACACTTGCCGACAATGGAAGCCGACCTCAATGAAATTTGATTTGTAGATTAGTTTCATGTTGATCTTGAAATGACCTGTATGATGCTTTCTGTCCCGTTAAATGTGAAGTTATAGTGAGATTCAAACTTAGTCCAAATTTAATATTATTCTATGCGGTTGAAACCGCGAAGCACATACCCAATACAATAAGTAATTTTATTAGGATCGAGAAAGGGGCCGGCATTGAAATTCGTAATCGAAAGAGAAATCACTTAATTCAAAAAATGAAGGATTTGTTTCTATGACGACACGGGCAAAGCAGTGAACAAAAACTAGTATCTAATACAAGGAATTTTATATTTTGCGTTACTTTATTAGTATATAGAAAAATTAAACAAACTCACAATTTGGTGGTAACAATGTAATGTACAATAACTATAAGGTACGCTAGAACAATGAATATTTATTTCAATGTATCACATTTTTTTTTAATTTATTATAAATTAAAACTCAGGAGTTGCCTATTCATTTTTACAATACTTATACTGAAAAGCCTATTTTCTATCAAAGTAAACGAAAACATTACAAAGGATGATTGTGAACACCGTTGAGTGAGAGTACGCGGTCACAGCCGTAAGTCTTCACAGAAGCTCTGCATTTGGATCTGATCCTTCTGGAGCAGTACCAACGCAGCACTTTGTCGGCAGTAGGAACTGTATTGCAAGAGTAGGTATACCCAGAGACAATCATCAAATATCTCCCCCTGCCAGTCGGCACAAATTCAACTGTAACAAGTGGCAATAAACTTAGTAAAGTATAATGCGTCCACGGTCAACGCGAAACATCCATACATTATGTTTAAATATATATTTGTGTGTATGTGTGGTACGTGTTTGTGTGTGAGTAATTTCATTTGATATAAACAAAAAATTATTTTCAAATATTTTTTAGATTTTATAAGGGTAATCAAAACATTCTCTTAAATAAAAATAAACTAAATACAATTCTAAGAGTTTTATCCGTTTCACTAATCTTGTAATGGACGAGACTATCCCTGTTTTACTAAAATTCAATTATGTTATATATTTTTAAATCCACTGTTACATTAATTTTTTAAAATACCCTTACGGATAATGTATCATTTACCAGTCCAGGAGCAGGCAACTTAATATAATTCCATGACCTGTTTCATAAAATTTGAGATTATTATTTATTTCCTCCAGTATGTATATTTAGGATTATACAGCTGCGAACATTTCGTAGATACTATAGACATATATTTTATAAACGATTGTCAATGAATTATAAACACGTGAACAATAAACAAATACATACAAAATAAAACGAAGTCCAGAATTTTTGTATTAGCGTACAAAGTCGTATAGGTGTCAAACATGCACACTACGAAGGGAATGATGTTTATGAATATTTTTTATGCTGATGATCTCTCCATGTACCGTGTATATTACAGCAGAGCATCCTCGAGACTTGTGACTGGAACATCTCCATCTCGTTTTGATGCCGTTGACTCGGTGCTTAGAGAAGGTGTAGCCTTGATAGAGTATCAAAGGATTACCGAATTTGGATCCAATAAATCGAACTGCAATACAAGATACGATAAATCAATGTGTCAAACACATCAACCTATATGAATTTTAATAGAATTAAAATCAAAAATTAAGTACAACGAAAATAGAAAGAAAAGTTATATTAAAAAATATAAATTTTATTCATACATCATTCAAAAGATAATACTTTAATCTAAAGATTTAAATATTTTATTTTATCCCGTTTGATCACGTAGCCCCAGTATTTACTGTATGAGCTCATGTGGACGTGCCTGATTATTTTAGTATTCAGTCTTTAATTACGTTTAAATGATGAAGTTGATAAATCGAGAAATCAAATATCTATATGAAGTACATAGATTCAATTTTTAAAGAAAAATATATAAAAGGCCACTTCAAGCTATTCAGTAAAAATTTAATAAAGATTCCACCAAACTATTTGAAGTTTTTATAACATTTATCTATGAAATTTATAAAGAATTCCTTTTCGATGTCCTGATCACAAAATTATAGAATATTTCTCCTCTTTAAAAGAAAAAATAACTTAATACAAATCACTGTTTTTTAAATAACGAAATCCTTTAAAACACGTTAAAAAAATACCCCATAGCTCTTTCACTCTGAACAAGAGAACAGTGAAGCAGCGCCATTTGAAGGATACACCTTCGCGTTTACTAAACGTTTCTCAATCATGGTTGTGCTGACCCAAAAAAGCGATAATCCTCCCTTCGTACATGCGCACAGACGCGCTGCATTTGCCGCGGATCCTCTTGGAGCAGTACCAGGTGAACTTGCCGCGGTAGTCCCTACAACTGGACGAGTACGTGTACCGTTCCACTCGCAGCAAGTAACGGCCGCTCTTTAAGGGCACCAGCTCGAAATCTGCGTAAAAAGGTCAACAGCGATAAATTTTCAGCGGCGCACGGTATTTGAGAACGGTTTCTTGGAAATAGAAGTTTGTGGTATGAATATGGAATAGAAGTATTTAGAAGGATTGACCGATGTAAATAGAAATTTCGTTTATTTTTTTGTTCTAAGCGTGTCTTTTCTATGCCTATTATTATTATTATGTATACCCTTGGAAATTGTGTAGTAGTGTATTAGAGCCATAATTATTTACTAATCGTAAAGACTAGTTTCATTGCATTCGTCTTCGTATCTATTGAGTGAGGAAATGTGTAAAAAAATTAGTCCACATAAAACTAGAAAACTAGCTTTAATTGAGTTAGAAGATGAAGAAGCCATTTGCACACTTCGTGAGATCATATATCCAAGCTGAAAATCGTACGTTTAAATTATAATAATAATGATAATAATAAAAATAAAAATTTACGCCTATTTCCCAGAAGGGTAGAAGCAGACTATACATTTCCACACGGTACAATATTTGCATAAAATATGGCCATTTTTTAATATGTCACCAATTTGGTCTGCATAGGATTTTCTGTAGCAACTCTTGCCGACCCTCGCACCACAGACATACGCTCTATAGATTTGTTTTGTCAGTCTACTTTCATTCATCCTTTCCTGATTGCCAAACCACCGCAACATACCTTTTTGTGCTCTAGTTACTACATCATCCTTCAAACTACACGGCTCTCTGAACTTACTGTTCCTACAACTGTCTTTCAGAGCCACTGCACACATATTATGCTGATATCGCATCTATACTGCATTGATTCTACTTTCATGTTTCTTCTGCCACACCCAACTTTTACTAACATACGTATGACGTATGGTAAAACTTTAGAAAGCGTAATAAAAAGGGATGATAGTAAAAAAGAAGAGTATTCGAAACAAAACAGTTTGGTTTGGGTCCTCTTCTTTCAATTATATAATAATATAACAGGCCTGCTTTAATTCTGGTTATTTGACCTAAACTTCGAAGCTATATTATAGAACAGAACTCATATCGTTAAAATATCATTATAAAACTAAAGAAAGTTGACATATAAGGGTATCAACGAGCAAATTAAGAGACAAAAAATAGTAGTTACAAAAATACATTTAAAATTTTACTATTCTTGATTATGAGCAGATTCTGAAGTTCCTAACTATTAGCCTGAGTCTACAACTAACTATCCGAGATACGGAAATTTTACCCTTGTGAGTAATTTTGGACTAACAATCCGTCACTTAATGTGATTGAGAGTATTAAAGCTTTTCTTTAGCCTGTAGAATTCTAAAGTGAGGCAATACATTATTTCTTTTTTCGATTTGCCTTTGGTAATTATTCATCTCAGATACTTCTACTTGATACTATTTTTATCCACCTTTTTTTCTAATTTCATGTATACATATGTACGAAGTGCCACGGCTCTGTTCGAGCAAAAGAAGAAATATAATAACACCTATTACAATCAAACTCGGTGTGATTTCAAATTTTGCTTTTGTCCAAATGTCCAAACGCTACCTTGACCGGTCTCTTATAGTGACATTTTAAATATAACAATAAAAACGATGCGGTGCTCATACGGTAAGTATATTATAAATTAAAAAAAAAAAACAATTATATTTTAAGCATTTTTTTTAATATAACCCTAGACTTGTAATTCCTGTAATGTAATTTAAAAAAAATAACCGTTTCCTTTATTCATGTGCATTTAATGAATTTAAGAAAAATTTTTTTAAAGTCGAATTGGTAAATAATTCCACACTTTGTTTAGATAGTGTTTTAGATCATCCATGAACACGTGTAGTGATAATAATACATAATAAATAAATAAAAATAACTGTTAAGAAGAATCAAACACAGTTGCGGAACGTTATATTTAGATTTAATAGTATAAAACAAACTTTAAATAGTAAAACATAACGTATACCATGGTAACACATTTACTGTAAGTAAAATTTATTAACAACTAGTTAATATATTAAAGTACATAATCTGATATATTCATGTCATCACAATCGGTTAGTTTCGGTTTGCATTTCACATTGCTTACATCCTCTTCAATACCTTGTAATGTGATTATGAGGCACCATTGATGTGATATTCATAAATTTGTCCAAACGAATTTTACCCTTGCAACCCCTGGAATTGTGCGTCGAGCACCTCCACACGCTTGTCAGTTTGTTCTGGTAATAGCGGCAGTAGATGAAGCCGTCGAGTAGAATGCTCGTGGCGCCTTTAGAATTAGTAACGAAACGTACACCTGTGTAGTAGAAAACGATCTCCGTTAATTCTTTTAAAAATAAAAATAAAAACTTAAAACTTCTAGAGATATTTCTTAATTGTATAATTAATTTATTCAAATATAATACCAACATTACTGTACCTAGTAAAAACTACTCCATTCGTATAATCGTGTATTTCGTTACATCCATTGAATATGACAAACTCTGTACACTAATATAGCCTATAAAATATATTTACAATCACTAAATCAACACGGTTTAAATTATCTTTGGTTCGTAACTTGCCACAAAATATACTCTCAACAAATACTCTATTCATTTCTCTATCACATCATCTGCATTCGAAATAATCGAGTCAATCGCATGTGACGCGTTTTCATTAAAATTGAATGTGAAAGCGTCTGTCGTGGTCGTGCTCTTCGGTGGATTTACCAACGAAATTATTATCCTTGTCTAATCTTATCTTGGCTTTGCAGCCCTTCGAGCTGTGCGTGGAGCATCGCCACACGCTGGTCGCTTTGTTATTATAATAGTGACAGTAAGTGAAACCTCTGTACATGACGTTTAACGCCCCTTTTGAATTCGTCATAAAGTGCAGACCTGGGTGGAATTTAAGACACACTGTATAAGAATTGAAGTAATTAATATACATCGAAAACATGAATACTTTCTACCACGACACAAACGACAAACAGTGATTATTATGTACAGTTTTTTACTTAACATTGTGTTTGGTTTTCGCAAGTGAATGTAAGAAAACACTGTTGTGAAAAGTAAATAATTTCGTAACGCTACAATTTATATAATTTTTTGTATACAATTAACTTATAATTTATAAAGGGAATACAAAAATGTTAATTTATACAGGGAATACAATAATGTTTCAGTAATCGAAAAATTCCGCCATTCTTTACTTTTCATCTTCTTGGAAAAAAAGCATTACATTTATATTAAGCTTTGCTACAATGATGTTTTTTACGATTGGTTTGATTAAACGTACACTAAAAGAATTATATTTTTAATATATTATGCAAATTATTTTTGTGATTAATATAATTAATGCAATTAAAAAAAATAGCGGTTTTAATTAATCACAACCACTATTGTAGTACAAAAATACTACTGAACTCCAAATTCCACACGTACTTAATAAACATATTTGGTAAATATTCAAATATTCCTTGAAAGAAACCTCCAAAATAACGTTTCTTATCAGCATGAGGCTCTATTTTATTTTATTTTGTTTCCACATGTGATAAGCAGATTTTAAGTCTTTGGATCTAGCCTACATTGACCTAAAGGTAGAAGGAATTTTAATAATTTAAAAACCCTTGAAAAAAGATCTCTTCAGAAAAAAACATAGGTGTCAATATGGAATATTAAAAATAATTAAACAACATTAATTGTAGAGTTGTTAATACGTGATGAATAATAATTTTCAAATCCTATACAGACCATATTGGTAGCACATTAAAAAAGGGAGTAATTTGAAGCACCCGAAATCGGCGAGCTTGCATGAAAAGATTGATGGATGTCGGTGAGGCGAGAGAGATATGCAAAGATGGTACCATGTGCAAATCTATAGTCCCTGCCTACCCTTCTGAGAAATAAGTGTTAATTTATATTACTATTATTATAATTTTCAAAATTAAATAAATAATGTAATCGAAAGACTCATGGTCTATGAAATTTCATATTTGATGGAGACTATTATGATTATGACAAACTGTGAAATCACAGCACCACACACAATTAATTGTTAGTTGCAAGTTTTTAAGATTGCAACTAATTAAATGTTAATTGCTGCGGCAGACTGTTAGTACTGTTGGTACACCATACGGAACGAGTGGGGAAACGTCCTGACGCCGTAAGCTCAGGAAGAGAGCAAACAGCTCTATTTTTCGTAGAATGTGAAAAGCACGTGGTACTAATCATCAGCCCGTTGAGTTTCGCGACAATCCGATAAAATCTAGGTTCAGATCGTGAACTCTGTAAAAGTCGAAATTCTGTTCCCGATCCAAAGCCTGTTTTGCACTACACAATTTTAGAAAATTAATTGACTACACAATCACGCGTGCTAAAGCATTCCTGTATAATCAAACAGTACATATACATGTAGGCCTTATAGGGTTCCGTTTCAGTATACTAGATAAAATTTTAATTTTTATATTATTAAATATCAATTTGAACATTTTAATATTACGATGTATTCATAACACTTGAAAGAATAAAGTCCAGTAGGGAAAAATAATAGGTTTACTTTCCAAATAGTTATAGGCCATTATTAGTTACCAAATTTTTTTCTGACCTCCGTTTTCGTCAAAGACAACAAGAAATGTTATAAGTAATTGATGTACAATTTTTTAACATCTTGGAGCCCTGCTTGTGGCTCCAAGAAGAGAGAGCGAGCTTTCCCGAGAAAGGGCACGCCATGACAGCGCCGTGTCCCTCCCACGTGTCGTTAGCGTACGAGTACGTTGCGCCGTCTTGACTTTCCTGATTCACTCACGGTCCCGACTCCTGCGCCAAAAAGCTCTGCTCAAAAAACGAATGAATGCGAAAAATGGAAGAAACGCTTGAAATACGCGATCCCTCAATTTTATTGCGCGAGCGTCTATGTTCTATAGTCTATGCTCACATCAACTAAGCAAGCGCCCCTGCCAATAAACTATAAAATTCATCTTGAAATATTATTTTAAATTTTTGATCTTTGCCCATTACGTATTAGTCCAGTCAGTTTAACTATAATTTTATAGTTAAAATATAAAGAATTTAACTATAAAATTATAGTTAATTTTTTTTATATTTGTTTAATAAAAAAAATATTTTAATGATATTTAATATAGCGCATGTTATTTCGAATCGTCAAAATAAAAATTATCAACACTAATCTCAAACCTCTAACTGCAAGGCCTTTAACGAAAAGTATAGATTATCAGGGCTAGTACACTAATACTCTATTTATATGAATATTTGTTCACTTAAATTCAAGTATTTCTCCATATCATAGTAAGATAATTGTTAATTTTAATTGTCTTTTAGAACAATTTATAAAGTTAATTGCAATTGATTTAATTGCAAGGTGTAATTAATATAGATTAATTCAAATAATTTAATTGTAACGTGCAATTAATACTTTAATCAGGATAAAGCGTTGGAGTTGTGATTAACGATTTTGAATTTAAGATATTGAGAAATTCTGTGAACATAATAATAATATTCATACAATTCCGAGTCCGGTAGGTCGATTCATTTTCGTTTCTTTTAATATGACCTTTCAGCCGCATCCGTTCGACACTGCGTGTGCGCGTATCTTGATTGTATTAACCTTTCTGAAATATAACGAGACTCTACAATAGCGGCCACCGTATATGATGGACAAGCCTAGGAGCGTTGAGGAGCGTATATCCAGCGGGCCCAGTACGGTGCCCTAGAAATCTATAGCGTATCTATATAAGGCTACCTTTCTCGCTCCAACGTAACGATCGGAATGGTCCCGTAAAGGGACTCTTTCCTAAGGCATCAGACTATGATACATAAATGTGTATCATACAATATCATACATATATACGTAATACCCCCAAGTATAGCACGCGCCTTTTATTTCTATTTTAGACAGAGACCAAGTTTATTGCTAGTATGTGCAATGAGTGTTATACTACTAATATAAATTAATTTTACCCAAAAATGTCGGGTTGCTGAGACCAAATTTTAAAAAATGTTTAGATGTTACCATTTCGGAAGAGATATAAATAATCGAATACATTGGAAAGAAAATAAAGTTTATTTGTAATTTATGCAAGAAGTTTAGAGTTGTGTTGAAAAATATATGCAGATTTTTCTTGAGAGTTTTAGTCTCGAAAAGAAGTGGATGTCTTATTGTTCGCTTTTGACATATAAAGATGCAGTGGACGAAAGTAAAATGTGTGTACAACGGAATACAACGAATAAAAACGCTACCTAAATACGTTCAGATAAGCACAGTGCATTGTATTGTCTATTAAAAAAAATCGTGTATGTACTTATGTACGCGCATGAGAAGTTATACTTCTTTGGTATCATTAAAAAATAGTTTTTAATTGCATGCAAATAATTAATTACAATAAAATAATAAAAGAACTGGAAAAAGATAGTCAACACAGTCGATAAAGTTCAGTTTAAATTTTAAAAATTAAATAAATAAATATTTGTTTTCTTATATTCAGTGTAACATAAACTTTCTCACTATTTGAAATTCGAATTCGAAGCGGGCAGCTTCAACCTGTTAATTTTGTGTTACACTGTTAATTTTGTGTTACACTGATGCGCGCGCATTTTAAAATTTCACTCTCATCATTTTTTTGTAACGCGCCTAAAGAAGTATAACTTCAAAAAACTTGACTGAAATCTTTAGTAACTGCAACTCTGTTTGTGCCTATGGTCGATAAAGTAAGTAATGTACAATATATTGTCATACTAATTTTTACTCATCAGCTATAGTTTACCTTCTACCCTCATTTAAATTTTTTCAAGGTCTTTTTGGGAAATAGTCATTATTACAATAACATCGATAAAGTTTATGTTTCTATATCATTATGGCTAGTACGTCCAGATGTTGTGTTAACAATCCTGATACATTTTGTTATGTTTGTGGTGAATACATACTAAAAGATCAGTGTAAATCGATAACAGACACTGTGAATCATGTATACTTTGCTTACTTCGGTATTGAAATTCGACACCAAGATAAAGTGTGGGCGCCTCATGTATGTAAACAATTTTTTGATGTTTAATACCAATAAAATATAATTTTTTTCTGAAAACTGTATTTTTTACATCTCAGGAACTAGAGCTGATAGAAAAAGAAAACGGTAACATTTTTGATATCACCTTGTAAGACATGCTTAAAATCAGGTATAAATCCCCGGCAGCAAAATCGTTGTAGGCCTGTGTAATCAATCAACGATGTAAAATTTACTAAAAAATTATTGAATGAATAACTTAAATGCTTAAGTACAGATTAAACCAGTTTTTATATATTTAGAACAAAAATACGTATATACTAAATATACTTTTACGAGCACTTCAACAGCACCATTTATCTGGGTCGATCTAGTGAGAGAAATAAAATATGTTTACAAAAAAACTTTTGTTGAAAGAAACACATAGAACATTTAAATTTTAACATATTTTCCATTTACAAGGCGAAACTTGTGCGGTTCGTGGCTGTGTTGACTGTACGCGTTTATGATTTCATGTTCTATCAAAGTCAATTTTGCCTTACAACCCTTATTGTTATGAGTAGAGCAGCGCCATCTCGTGATGTGTTTCAATTTACCGACACCCGTACAATGATAGGTGTAGTTTTTGTATATCACCAAAGGTTTTCCAGCTTGCGACTTGACAAAAATAATACCTGTAACTCCCAAACGGAAATACATTTTAAAGTTATCTGATAATTTTGTACAATTTAACATTATTAAAATATTTAAATAAAGTGTGCACATTATTCCCGAATCAACATTACAAAAAGATAGATTTCTTTTATAAAATAAGATGATTGTAGCAAAAATAACTAATCCCGTTTGTTTTTTGTTATTTTTTTATTTTTCTTTACGAAGACAAAATATTTTTATAGGTACTGCGATTATAGATGGAATTAGCACCTTATAGGAACAATGAAAGCTTTAAAGCATTTAAGGATATGAGAATAAAGAACAATGCATAAATTTCGTATCTAATATTCCCCCAACATTATCAAACTCAACAAAAGAGACAGACATTTATTCCCTTATTCAAAAATTTATTAAAATATTTATAATTAATTTTATGAAGGAGACGTCTCTCCTTTGTTTTCATTTTATAACATTTTGTATGCATAAAGTCAACGCATATACATAAAGTCATAAAAATTAAACAGTTCATATTGTCTAAACGCAATGAAAAATAAGTAAACAAAATCAAATTTTAATATGCTGCTTCCCACCCACGATGCAATATTTATGCGGATCGTGGTTATGCACGCTAAAAGCTTTAACTAATTCATTGTTTTCATTTAGAAACAGTTTCGCTTTGCAACCTTTGTTGTTATGCGTAGAGCAGCGCCATCTTGAATTCTTTGTACGTTGACTAAAATCTCTACAATGATAAGTGTAGTTTCTGTATAACACCAAAGGCTTTCCAGTCTGTGAACTGACAAGTGTGATATCTGTGAAAACGACCAAAAGTGTTTTTATACTCGCTGAAATCAAATTAAGTAGAAATACGACAGCATAGGTGTGCTTCAATTCATCTCTACTCTTTATGCAAATCTGGTAAACTAACAAAAAAAATGGCAAAGAAGAACATATCGCTACAGAAAAAAAGAACTATAAATTAGAATGATAGACGAATCTTTTATTTACTTTTCCTTTTAAATGATATCATCGGCAAACGGCAATAATAAAAATTACGTCGTTCTAAAAAACAACTGATAAATACGATGCACCAGTTTTGTTTTTTTGACTCTACCCTACTCGAGTTGATATTTTAGCTACAGAGTATCGGCGACAGAATATATGTCATTCTACGAAACAACTGGCAGAACGTTACACTCAAAGTTCATTTTGTCTATTTTTCCATAATTCTTGAACTAACGATATACATATGACAATAACAAAAAGTAAGTCTCTCTGGAAAACGGCTGGCAGAACATTAAAATCGAGTTTTACTTTTCTATGTTTCTCCTCCTCACGTTCATGATTAAGAAATGATTAGCGAAAAGCATCTCGCTATATAAAATAAATGACAGAATCTTACAACTTATTTTTCGTTTCCTTGTCTTTTAAGTTTCCATTCTTCTGAAGCTGGCATTCAAAGACGAAAAATTATAAAAAAAAATTGAACGATGCTCCATAAAACAGCCTTCAAAACACGTATTCAAGTTTACTTTTTTATGCTTTTTCTCCTTTCGAACTCACATTTATGGTTAAAACGTTATTTGGGACAAAAAGAATGTCTCTATACAAAATAAGTGCCACCATGATACTCGGAAGTTATGGCTTACTTTCTTATGTTTATTGTCCCTTATGCTTAAAACATGACAATGATCTAAAATATGTTACTCAATGAAAATTTTATTTTTCTATATTTATTTGCCTCTTGAAGGACAACCGTCTGAATCTCTATTCAATATATGTATGTTCAGTGATAATTCTGTACTATGTCAAAGGATTTAGATTTTATTGGAAAAAAGGTATTTTAAAAGTGGTTTCTTAAATTTGGTTAAGTTCTGATAATAAAATCCAAAAAAAGTCATCAACTTCTTGAATTTGCATAAGGATGTACATGTCAAACAGGCGATAACTCTATACTATAATTTAACTTTTTTTTTTCCTTTTGTGTAGGAAAAGAAATACTTTATGGATCTCAGTCTCATATAAATATCAGAATCTGATAATAGCATTAATGACAAAACAACGAAATTTTACCATTATTTTGAACACACAAACGATACTCGGGAAAATCTCTTAGGGTATCTGGATATGTGAATGATTTTAATGTTATCGCGATTAAGTAAACGCGACAATGAAATTTAACAATGATCGAGAGAAGTCCTCAACAGCTTCCAACAATTGCATAATAACATAATATTCTATGACAAGGCTTTTAATAGATTGCAATAAAATTGCAATGCGTTTACGTTCATCACAACATGAGACAAACGATAATCAATGCCATACTGTATGTTATATATATATATATATATATAAAAGAGCCAAGCAGCCGAGGCATTAGAAATCATTATAACACGACGTTTGCCTACAACGTGCAGTAATATGCAACATGCAACCCACAGCCGGCTCCCGATCTGTTCTTCTACTACGAATCCCTATCCAAGGAATTGATTATTGATTCGAGAGAGAGAGAGAGACAGAGAGAGAGAGAGACATAGAGAGAGAGATGACGAGAGGACGCACTAATATATCAGTCAATCCTCTCGAATCAATATCCAATTAATTGGACAGGGATTCGATGAACAGATTCGAGGGTTAACTGTGGGTTGCATGCTGCAGGCAGGCGTCTAATTATGGATGTCTGCAAATTAACACCCCACACATTAGAATAATAACACGACCATATTGTCAAAAATGTTAGAATGTGTTAGAAAAAAAGTAGGGATTCTACATTCACCGCGTACGGTGTGTTTACCAAGTTTTTAGTGAATTACTGGAAACAAATTAACCGATTTGTATCGATCAAACAATTAAGATAGATCTCGAATGGTCCCACATATTTTTTTAGAACGTGAAAAGTATCGTTTGTTAGTAAATTAGTAAAAACAACTTTAATAAAAAATGCTAACTCTAGATGATTTTTACGAATTTTGTGTTTTTTTTTTAATCTAAATTTTTCGCGCAGTGTTTCTGAGAATAAGAAGCGGGCAGTCGTGCCATTTATAATTTGAAACTAAAAGCATCCCTCAGAAAAAAAAAATTAACATACAAAAACCCGAGACATATCAAGAGAAATATAATATCGCTTCAAAAAGTGAACCACATCCATAATAACACTAGACATAAGAATTAATTTGCTACTCGTAAAACCCGACAACCAGGGAAGTTAGCAAACCACTTAACTAGTGTGCTTTTATAACAAATAAGATCCCACCTGAAATTCGAAATTCCCCACTCCACCAAATTAGAAATTTATTAAAAGAAAAGTTATATGGCAAGGACTATTATACCCTATCTGAATTTATTAACGAAAAAACCCCTGGGATTGTACTACTCCGCTGTACGGTCGTTTCATTTCATATCCAAATATTGTACTAGTTTTGTTTATTATTTAGTAGCTTGTATTTTGAGCAAAAAAGTAAATCTTGCCCATTCTTCGCAGGTTAAATCAGCATTTGGAATGAGTAACAATATTCTTTTCAAGAAATACAAAGATGACATGTTTCAAGTGTAATTGTATTAGCTACAAAAGACAAAGATACTTTGATTTGATTTGTTTATAACTTTCGGAAGTGTCCGGTATATACTAATCGTTGTTATTTAAGACAAAATATAAACATTTTTATGTGTCAAATAGGTACCAGATCTTAAAATAAACTCGACAATACTTTTTCGATACGGAGCGAGCAATGGAAATGCAAGTGACTCGATTCCAATTTTATTACCTCCATTGAACAAAATCTGAAACGTCATGGTGCGCTCGTAAATATTGATACTCAGGAGCTTATGTTCGTCGCAATAAAGACAAATTTAGTAACATAATATATAGAAAAATAAAAATATTTTTCTTGTAAGCCAATTTAAAAACGTAAAGATGTGCATCTGTGTTAGAGTAGAGATTTAAGAAATGTAGGCAACAGCAAGGGTTGCTCTTTTAAAAACCATTACGGCATATTTTTTTTTCTATTATTTGCATAAACAATTATCATGTATTCTTATTTTTTTTTGTCAAGTACTCAAGCATAAGCTATTTCCTCATTATCAATCTTGTATTTATCGAGAAATGTTATTCCTTATGAAACAGAAATTTTCCATATAGCCTCTTGGGTGATTGATTGTAAGTGCCCAACCGATTTGGTTTTTGTAGTACGTATAGTGACACTAAGTCTCATTTTCTTTCTATTTCTTATAATAGTAATAATATTAACCACACCACGAGTTCGCTTTTTGTGTATATATATATATATATATTCAAAAAAATAATAATGGAAAAAAAAGAAATATCAGTAACACAACAAATTTTAATAGGAACTCAACTATCCATTACATAGATATTTATTACATTATACTTCTTCAGTTTTGACTGATAATATTGTATATTTATTCATATATAAATATAAATTTACAAGCACCAGAGATTTAAATATATATTAAACTAATATAACGTTATAACAGTAATTAATTGGCAAACAGTATAATAACACAGCACCTCTATTCACAAAACAATGCACTTCTGTAAAGCATAACGATCACATGCAATATTGCGGAAAAAACAAAGCAACACTAATAAAACTAAATTTTTATATATTTCCCATCAACGACACAGTAGTTATAAGGATTGTGGTTGTGGTGACTATTTGCTTTTACGATTTCATAATTATCGGTCAGTATCATTTTCGCTTTGCAACCTCTATTTTTATGGGTGGAGCAGCGCCATCTCGTGCAATTCCTGCGTTTGCACGTCATGGCTATGCAGTGGTACGTGTAATTTTGGTAGAGCACCAGAGGCTTGCCGTTTTGCGACGTGACCACAGTGATGGCTGCAACAAAATGCACCTGTTATTTATACAAACAAAGAAAAAAATACTAGGTACCTGTAGTAAGATAAAAACCAAAAACATTTTTGTTTCCGTTTATGTATACCGAAGTACTCTTACTGAGTTTATTATGAAAAATATTTCCGTATTCATTTCCAAATCGCGTTGGTAATGGTATTTTTCATAATATTCGTTTTTACATCAATCGTCATTATTTTAAAGCAGAACAAAATATATGTAGTATTAAAAATAACAGCATCAGGATACGATGGGCGTACCTGGCCCTACAAGTCAGATTTTTTAGGTTAGATCATGTAAACGGGGCGTAATATGTTGTAGAACATACAATTCTCAGGGGGGGACAGCTGCCCACCCCCCCCCCCACGAAAACGTCAATGATCGAAATTATCTACTAAAAATAATAAATATATAACTAATAAATATATGCTATAACTGAGGATCATAAATATCCTATTACGATTACTTAATACGTTTCAACCTAACTGATGGCAAGGAATTGTTACCAATTCTACTCCGAGCCACCGCCGTTGGGGCAGCGGTTGAACGCGCAGCATACCTTTGTCTCAGCTCATGACGGCGAAAACACCATCGAGTTTTAGTCGGTAGGAGTCTGACATATCTCGGTCGGGGATCTTTAGATCCCGGGTATCCATGAGGTTCCTCTATATAAAAAAAGATCAATAAAATCCCCACTTTAGTTCAGCCACGATAGGCGTGGCTTATTTGCTGCATGTCGCGCTGTCTGATAATACAGAGTTCATCTGACTATTTTTAATTGTTACTCACATATTTGAAATGCTCATTTTCAATTTCAACCAAAAAATGCTGGTTGTATAAAATAGGACGTTGTATAAAGACAATGTCCTATATGATATTTTAATGTTGAAGAAACATTCAAACATTTTAAATAGTAGGTAAGTAAAATGTTGACTTGGAATGATTTTAATAATGAGATTGATTTCATCATGACGGCTAAGGAATTCAATGATATCTCGGTGACCATCAAGTCAAAAATCGGAAGTGATCACAAGTAAAATGATCATTGAATTTGAATGTAAAGTTGGAAAGGTGTCGTGTAGATGAAGTCTGCGACTTGTACAACAACCGCACTGCATTTGTTTACAGCTTCCAAAGTTTTGTTTCTCGAACTTACACATGTTAGAAACATTTTATACTCTTAAGATTTATAAGACACTAACGATGAAATCTATCAAAAAAAATGGACCACCAAAAATAAAAAAAAATAAAAACAAATTGAATTGTTCCCTAATCTGTTTATATATGTCAGTAACATTTTAAATTTAAATTACATTTTGTAATTAAAATTTTCAATACACGATTTTAAAAATCCATGCTTTATGGCGATATTATCCTACAAATATTTTAACCATAACTGTCACTAAAGCCAATGACAAAGATTAAATAGATCACAAAAGTAAATACGCCAATATTCTAACGACTGCGACATTTAAAAGGAAATTCACTACATTCTATTTATCAAAAAAGACGAAGTGCAAACTGATTCATTCGCTGACTCATCACTCGAAACGTTATGTACGGAAATTAAAATATTAGACAACGTTGTTAAATAGGTATATTTAGGAAAAGATATCTCTCAAAATTGGCATCCCTTAGAAGGTGAAAGGGCTGGCAAAATTTGTACAATGTGCCAACTTTTAATTACGTTCCGGTGAGACATATCCTCACACAATTTTTTACTTCTGATTGGAATGCTTGGATCAGAAACCCTCTAGCTGGTTCGATGTGGATTGCGAGCGCCCGACGAAGGTTAACACCAACATAATGACAACGTGTAGAACTACAGACTTCACGTATTCTATGAAAATTGAAGCAAGTGGTTCAATTCGAAAACTCTGGACGCCCATTTTATTCGTACACAAAATACTCTTAAGCGTTTATTAATTTTATACTTCTGTTCGAACGTACTTAGATACGGTATCGATGCTCGTCGACACGATCCTTTCCAATCAATATTCAAAACGTTGGTTGAAGATTCATATAGTGCAAGAGCAGATTCGAAGGCTCACGGCGGGTGGCATACCGCATTTTATTGCAAGTTGCATGCAAACATGTAATTATAGATTTTTACGAAGTAACACCTCGTCACGACATCACCTGTTTACACCTAATTTCCTATCCAGCTTCTTCAATTAATATTCGACATAAGCACAATCACAAATGACAAAACCTTTATTGAATATTTCAACAATATTTTTATACAAATAAAGTCAATTATTAGGTTTCCGGACGACGAGCAGTCCATCGTTGAACTGCAGTTGAGGAGCGTCATGGTTATGAAGCAGTTTAGTCTGCAGGACGACGTTGTTCAGGTCCGTGGTGACGCGCGAGAGGCAGCCGCGGTACGAGCAGCGCCAGCTGTACGTGGACTTGGACGCCCTGGCCTGGTAGAACTTGTAGCCGTCCAATAAAATCATAGACTTGCCCGTGATCGAGCGCACCAGCATCAGACCTATGAAATACGAAATAATCGTGTTTTTTTTTAATTTTAGACAAGAAGAATATAAATATATCAAACGATGTGAAACAATGAACGGTTACGTCAAGTATCTTGACTGTTGTTGTGTAACATGAATACAGAGATCCTATTAAAAATGAGTGTGAACTTCAGGATCATATTAACTAGGGATAGCATTGAACATAAGAGAAAGTAAAAATGATACGTCATCATTTAAGCAAAAGAACCAGTTTTGCCACACATCTAAGTATACAGATTAAATTTTCTAAGTACGTATAAAATAGAACTACATATTAACGATCGGGCTGTATAATAAAAAATGTTTCTAAAAAATATTTTGCTATTTCAAAATACACTTGATTTCCACTGATTTAAGTTTAGTATTTTGCACTATATTTGTATTGAAAGGCTTGGAAATCCATGCATAATAAAGAATTGAAAATACAAAGCCCGACACACCGATTAATAAAACTTAATGTTATTAATGATAAGAACTATTTTTCAAATTTTTACTTTTAAATATAAAACATTTAGTTCTAACTGAATTTTTTTTCAAGCTTCAATGGAAAGTTCGCTTTCCGTTCTCGGTAAAACATTCCTGACCGCGCAATTATGTCAGTCAGTCAACGATCTATGAGCAGGAATTATATCAGGAACTTACCATCTCGATGTGAATAAAACACTGTGCACTCACCATGGAAGGAAAGTATGACCTCCCAACACGCATAGCATTATCTCCCGGGTGGGAAAGTGGTACTTCCTTTCCGTGGTGCGTACTATTACTAATTTATGACTTTGTTTTTAGTGTTGTTACCAATAAAAGCTAATATCGATAATTATTGAAAAATAGTGCTAATAATAATAATTACAATAATTCACAAAATATTATTAAAACAATACATCTAACTATTTCAATAAAAATGCATTATTTATTCATATATCCATTCTTTTATTGAAATTTTACACCTGATAATTAAACACTATCCTTCAAATAATATATTTAAGCAACTGTCTTTTGTTAACTTATTAAAGTTTTTTTATAAAAACAAAAAGTGAAATTTTATATTACAGTAAAACATAGAAATAACTTACTAACTTTAATTTAACATTGCTTTCTTAAAATATATTATCTCCACCAAAGTTCACTTTCAGAGGTATATGCGTATCAAAATGAAACTAACAATTCAACATATAAACAAACCTTTTGCATTTTCAAAATTACTCAATATTTTTTATCGATATCGTGTGTTTAAAAATTGCCAACGCTACGGGACACGGGCCGGTGGGGATGTGTGTAACCTTTCGACATCGTGATTCGGATACCACAAAAAAATTTGGTTGCCTGTAAAGTCGGTATACGGGCGAAAGTTTTACGTGACAACGACTTTGAATGGTAAAATCATTTTAATGTGAATATTCATTCGTATAGTAGGAAGAAGGATGAAATAATAGTAACAATTTAAAACATTTATTTATACAAAGAATTATATTTAAAACATTAATTTATACAAAGAATCTCGCACTGAATTTCATTCATATTAACAAAATTTTATTTTTACCTTTACACATACATACGTATTTATATACAAATATACATACAATAACTTGCAATACATTTGCAAGCTATGCACTAATTCTCTAGTGCTGCGCGCGCGGCAGACCGATCATAGTTGAGTGGGAGAGAGACGCAAGGCATTCGGCGGGCCTCTCTCTCGTTCGGTGACTCATCGTTACGTTACCGAGCGTTACACTTTTCATAAGTGACTCCCAGCCGCAACCTAATTTAAGACGTTGTCACGTCAAAAATAGAAGCAAAACGATTTTAACACTGTTAAATAAACGTTGGACATCGCATTTTTAACTATTAGGTGGTATTACATTACGTACAGATCAAGCAATGTATACAAGTTAACAATTTCTTGTCGAGTAAAACTTATTGAAGCTTTTATAAAAATATAATTTAAAAAGTTTTTTATTGCAATGTCACATACATTTTTGATTTACTGACGATAGAAATAATATTTCCTCGGTTCGCACTTGACATTTGACTTCGGAGTTTATACGTTCTAATTACTAGGGACGGCATTTTAAACATTACACCGCGGAGTTCTTCACGTTGCGAGATCCTACTAAGTACAACGCCCTTTCTGAGTCCATTCAGCGATTTGGTCACATATAAGGCACGCTTGACCCACCCATCCATACCCATTTATATTCTCTCTTTATGTTTTGTGAGGGATGGGTAGAGTTGCTACGAAAGTAATCTATTTAGAGACAATAATGAAATAAACAATCATGTTCATATTTATTTATATGGACACAAAAACTTAAGTCATTCAAATTACTCAAGCGATTAAATTATTTCTTTAATTTTTATTTTTTAATGGCATATTATAGCTTATTCTATAAATAAAAAGATGAGTAAAATAACATATAATGTAAATTTTGAGAGAAACACGATGACCAATTAAAGAAAGGAATATTTTGTTGCCTTTTTATTTTAAAAGCTCTCCCGTATCAATTATAAGGTACAAAAAAATATGAATTTTATATCCACATTCTTGCGACGATACAATGGAGTTTTATTGTACGATTCATAATATAATTTCATGATTACGAAGGCGATATCTCACGAAAAGCAAATATTACAGTACACTGACGTGGTTAACAATGTTAACGAAACTCAAACTCCGGTTGAATGTGAGTCAAACTAGTGCGCTGAGGGTTCTGTACAATATGATGTACAAAAACTAGCTTAGCCAGGCCGTTATTCGTTGAAAAGAAATAGAACCGATCAAAATATCAACATTCCTTTTTTTTACAAAATAGCCATTACCTGAAATTTCGCTTTATTTTTCCCGCGTAATATTATTTACGAATATTATTTGTTCATTATTTGTTGTTTGCTGGTCGTCCTTCTTTCATGCAACAACGAATACAACACTACGAAAACAATCCATGTGATTTTTTGGATACAGATAGGGCATGGAACAAAGATTTGCTAGCCCACTTTTTGTTTCAGAAAATTGCACGGAGCCCATGGAATATTAATTGTAATTAGCCCTGTATTTGGTAAGTCAATTTTAATAGGATTTCGTTTATGGTTCATTTCATATTGAAATCCCCCTAAGGTGCTTTTGTCCTATCTAAATATGTAAGTCTAGTGGTATTCAAACTTAGCTCAAATTGAATGTTCCAAGCGGGGTGCAGGGCGATTAATCGATGTAACGAGTGTCCGTCATCAAAAATCGTAATCAAAAGCGGGATACAAATCCATATCGAAATCGCCACTGAAAGCAGAACTGAACCAAAATTAGGTAGAAGACCGTGATCAGAAAACCGTGATCAGAGGGAGTGAAATTGGAATTAAGAACGAGATCGGGTTCAGAATCGACAGCGAACCGTAATTGAAATCAAGAGCAGATTCGGGGTTGAGATCAAAATTTTAAGAGAAATCGTTTGGTGTGAATTGCAGACATAAAAGCACTTGAACACGAATTACAATCTATGACATAAAGATGTGACGCAATTAGATTCTCAAATATATCCCATTAGCTTCATACAGGTTTGGCGGAGCGTGGTAGTGCTCTAAATGGCTCTTCACTATCTCCCCTTCCGACGAAATATGAACTCGTGCCTTACAGTTTCTTCTGCAGCAGGTCCAGTATTCGGAATTTTTCGACGAAATAGGCTGCCGGTAGAAGATGAATCCGTCCATAAGCAATCTTCTGCCTTTCTCCATCTGGATGAACTTGATTTCTATACAATAAAAAAAGCATATATTATATATAGAAACAATCAAAATACGCATGGAGCTATTTCGGGCTTTGATAAAACATACACATTAACATCATTCTTTATTATGAACTAGTATCACAGTCTAATCAAAACACCGTTACTGATGTAAACTTGTGGAGCGGCGTGATCGTGAACTATCTTGGAGCGCGTGATGACGTTATTGACGTCGGCGACGAAGCGGGCGTTGCAGCCGCGGAAGGTGCAGCGCCAGTAGTGGCTCTTGAAGCTGAGCCTCTCCTGATAAAACGTGAAGCCCTCCATCAAGATCAAAGGCTTGCCGGCTTGCGACCGGAGCAACATCGGGCCTAAGCGATACAAACAAAAACAAACAGAAATATATTTATAAGTAATGACGGTGTAGGATTAGATAGAGGATTATCTATTCTATGCTTTTCAATTTTTTTTTGTTTATAAGCATGCATTACAAACTTGTGAATGGACAGGCAACATGCTTATAAAATTATCGTGTAATGATTCCTGGAACAACTGTTGCATTTATACAACTGATGGTAATCGAAAAGTGACAGCAGTATTACGACCGATGGTGGGTCGAGTTTAGATTATAGAGAGCAGAATCAACTCTTACAACACGTCACATTTATGTCACCAAACCGAAATGGTTTTGCGACAATAACGAAACCTTGACCTTTAAAGTGATCATGCTACTGCGACAGCGTGAACATTTTACATTAAAAATTAAATGTTTCTCGTGTGCTTTGGTGCTGCAGAACAAAGTGCCTTACCAATCATTTAATAAAGATCAACATTAAATTTCATCGGTGAACAGTTTACGAATATATGAATTCCAATCATGGAATAAGTAAAATACAAAAGTTAATTAACAACTAATTCATAATTAATTTACAATTATAATGCATGTATACACTTTTTTATTGCTGCTTTTGCCCGCCAGCTCTCATTTTGGGAGACGATGATCCTGTCAACATGTAATACTTTCTCGGTCCTTCCTTTATCATTAAGGACAATACCAATAAATTAAAAAGTACTGGTCGTTTTGCTATGTCGCTCTACAAAGCGACATAGCAAAAATATTCGACATTTAATTCTGCAATGCAAATTGAACTTATTGCATACTTGAGTGCGAAGTAAACTTAAATGTATACCGGTCAAGAACGAATAAGACTCGTACACTGAGAACTCCGTACAATATAATGAATATAATAATAATTTAACTAAGCTTAAGCTCGGCCATTATTATTGTAGCAATTTGTAACTTTAAGCGAATTAAAAGCTAACATGGTTTTTTATATTTCTCAAAAATTTTAAGTGTCCGCAACTTTAAATGTCTCAAATCATGTGGCCATATCTGAACTTCTATGATTATGAATCACTTCAGACCATTTCACTTCCCTTCTCAAAGGATCTGTAAATTTTTAAATTTTTAATAATTTAAATCCGTCAAACTATACGTAAAAACATACTTTACGTGGTACGCGAAACAATGTTCCATAAGGTAATGTTCAAAAACATAAGCACTTGTATCTCTTGTCACCACAAATAGTTGCTTTAAAAATATATTTATGATTGTATCGAATTTTAAATTGTAGTAATTCTTCGAAACGAAAAATAATCGACTATCTAATAAGTGAGGTAAATCTAAAGCCATAGAAAAGTCATTGTTTTCTCATTTGTAAAGAAAAACCAACAACACTTGTAACATCTTTATTTCAAATATAAATTTTACGGCAGAAAAGATGGCGTTTTTTGTTATTCCAAATACATTTCTACACTTATCGCATTATTAATGAGCGTTTTTCCTCTGAAAGATTCGAAAAAATCCACCAGAGGCAGTGCCGGTAGGACGATTTGATTTGATTTCCGACGACAGATTATTTGATTTCCCTTTCGACGGTAATGTTCAGCATACTTTCTTAAAGTAGAATTATCTGAAAATAATGTACTTGGAGCTAAATTAACACGTGCAAAAGTTCAAGACCATCTTGTCCGGGACTTAAAACGACGGCTTGCACGCCGTCGCCTGCCTGCCTGGTTCAGGTAATAAAAATGTACTGATAGAAATGTTAGTTGTCGTTGACAGTTTGTAATCTCATTGCGATAAGAAATTATTTTTATTAGTGAACTCTGAGATATAATTAATTATTGATTGAGCTTCTTCAGTGTCAGTAACACATTATTACTATTTATTCCAGTACGCAAATAAACAGTAGCAACAGAACAGACAAGCTTTGAACGTTTACGCATGAGAGAGTTTAAATCCTCTTCAACATGCCTCTGCTTTCGTTGACGATCTTTCGATATTTATAAAAAAAAGGTACAACTAATTAAACCAAGATATTTGATAATTTAAATACAAAAATAACAAAATTATAACTTTATGTTTATTAAAATTTAATGCGCTTATAAATTTACATCTCGAGCATAACCTCATATGATGAATAATAACGAACCTTTGATGTTGTCGCCGAAAACTAGTTTGGATTTTCTATTGTTGGACCATTTGTATCTATAACAGGTAAATCTGTTCGGCGCCATAAATAAATCCACTTCAAACATTGTTTAGTAGGCATAATAATTTAGTTTAATTAATAATATTTTCTATTTACTTTATTTATCAATTAATTTTTAGTGATAAAAGTTACTGGCCATAGGAAAATCAAATCATTTGCACCTTCTACCGGTATTGCTCCTGGTGGATATTTTTTTTTTGAAACTTGAGAAAAAACAAAAGTTCATTAAACCCTAACATAGATTCCTTTCGACTCGTACAACTTCGGCGGAGCGTGACAATGATTCAGCTGGGTCTTAACTATGTAGCCCTCCGACGAGATGTGAACGCGCGCCTTGCACTTTCCGGTGCAACAAGTCCAGTACTGCGAATGTTTGGATTGGATCGGTTGTTGGTAGAAGATGTAGCCGTTGACGAGCAGCCGCCTGCCCTTCTGCATTTGTATGAACTTATAATAATCTGTAAAACAAACATTCTTATGAATACATATTATTGAGAAACAAACACTTATTGTGAACATACAGATAACGTGTGTACTATACACAATTTTAAATTTCACATTAACGTTAAAAATACGTACTTTAATTTTTTAGTAATAGACAACATTTTACAACCAAACGATTAAGTACTCTGTAGTTAAGCGTATTGTGTGTCATATTAAAGTTAAGTTGCCCATAAACAATCCTTTATGCCCGTCAGCGGAGGGTGTTAGGTTTGTCAATCTACAATACTTTAATATTTCTAGATGTTGATAATATTTCCAGATATTGCGTGCATAGAATTTTCCCATGTTCATAATGTACAAAAAGATCTTTCTTCAATTAACTGAACATATTATTATTTACGACCTCTTTTTGCTGCTCTATTCAACTTAAACTTTAAAGTATATCCATTGAGAATCCCTTAGTTTTAATATGAGGGATGGGCCCTTGCGACTGAAGTTTTTGTCTTGCATTGGAGTCACATCGATAGCCATATTTAAAATTACTGAAGACGACACTATGGCTCTTCAAGACATAGCCTAATTCTTTAATCCGCTTTCATAAATCCAGCAACGGTTAAACGTTGCGTTTGACTACTGCACAGACGTAATTTTTGAGTCTGTCAAGATAATCAAGTACCAGATACTTTATCCATTGAACAATCTCTAATACGAAAGTCATTAACTTGCCGCTTTGAAAATGTTCGATTTTCAAAAAAAAAACATGGGAAAGTTCATAGTTTGGGTTCAATTTTCAAAAATTGAATTTTTAATATTCTCTCCCTCCATATTAACTTTTCATTATTTTATTTTAGACTTGTATTCGCTAAAACTGTAATTTTGATATAAAAAGTGATCTTCCCAAAATAATAAGAAAATTGTTTTAAGGTTTCAAATAAAAAAAAATATAGTAAAATTAATTCAATTAAACATCTTCAATATAATAGACTTCACATCAAACTTTCAAATTGCTCCAGAACAAACAGACCACCGTCGACCGGTGACCAGGACACGCTTGACCATTCTCGGGCGGACAAGTCAGTATGATTTGTGTTTAGGAAATCATATGTGAATCTTCTAAGTTATTTTCTAAGAGTTTTACAAAATAATTTAAAACGTTACACCTCCTGTCACTATTTTATTTACAAACTCCCTTTTATAACATACAGATACACAAAATTACAATATATATATTTAAATTTTCACATATACACCATTGAATTCATATAAATTCGGTGGTTCATGATTGTGCGCCAATTCACTCCTGACTATTTCAGCGTCGCGTGAAACGTGGACGCGCGCTCTGCATTTGCAGCTGCAGCAATTCCAATATTGGAAATTTTTGGAAGCACAATTACGCCGATAGAAAATAAACCCGTTCAACAACAGCCTGGTCCCTTTGTCCGTTCGGATAAGTTTGTAACCTGAAATGGACTTTTTTATAATAACGACGTGATCGATGAGTCGGCCGGCACAGACGAAATGTCCAACCGAAACAAAAACAAAACATAAATTTAAACGAGAACATTTTTTTGACAGTCGGTTGTTTTTAATCGGCCGATGATTTTATTAAATTTCGATATTTACCAACGCTTAGATAGTGTTAAAATTTCATAGGACGCCAGTGAAGCCAGAACTAATGAATGTGGAGCGTCAAAGAAACTAGATATCATGATCCATGCTTCCATTCGGCGCCTTATCCATTGGTTATCTGCAGATTGACCAAGCAACTAAGTTGACGAACTTGCATCATTAGCCCAAAGCGAGAACTGTGCGGCAGACAACGACACACAAATAATATATTCCTATGGGAATAAACAACGTTTGTATATGAAGAAATACAATCTTATCGTAGTACATTTAGTAATTATATTCCTGCAAGAAGGAAATTTTTGATGCGCCGGCACTTAGGTACGTCTGTCTACACGTAGTACGTTTTCTGTAAATTTCCATAAATACTCACGAAATGTAACCAAAATAATCGCGATACGTTCAAGTAAAAACTCTTCACTGGTAAGAGCTTGATCAGTTATTTGTTTTATTGAAGAGAAAAATAACATGTTTTTTCATTAAATGTAATACTGTAATTTTAGCTCCGTAGTTAACATTTTGGTACGAATTTAATTAACGTACGCGGTATAATTAGCTCTGCCCGCGAGTCCGTAAGCATGAAGTTCATTTTTGAATGTCATGAAACTTCCCGTGAGCCGGTTTTAAATAAAAACTATGATTGCACCTAGGCACGTTCACGTGACCGATGAACCCAATCAAAATTCGTTTCATGATTTTAAAGATCACCGTGTTCAAAGACATACTTAATTTCTATAAGTAGCCTTGTGGTATTCTGCCACACTCCCTACATTACTAGCAATCAGTCTATGGTAAATATTTACAATTTACAAAAACGGCGATTTCAAAGTTACGTAAAGTTTAATTTTATAACAGTTTACGTCATAAATGTGGTCAGTTTATAAAATTACTTTATAATATGAGCGGTATTGTAATTAAACGTTTTTATTTTAAGTTCATATTAAAAGTTTCAATTAATATTAAAAGAAAGAACATTAAAGCTATGTATATAACTACATAGCAACACAAAATACACATTTCTTATACGACAGCATAAATGGAAATATTGAGAAAATCTCATGAGAATCTTTTCCTAATTCCAGTTTCAAATGTTTATGTGCAAATTCCCCAAGGTGTAGAGGCTGGGCGGCGGGTGGTGGTGCGTCAGGTCGCCCTTTCCGATTCTTCCGTCGAAGGTGACGTGGACGCGCGCCTTGCAGCCGTTCTTGCGGCACCGCCAGTACTCCATGGACCTGGATGATTTCTCACGATAAAACACGTAACCGTCCAACAGCAGCCTCCTGCCTTTTTCCATTTCTATAAACCTCGCTGCGAACACAAAATACGAAAGTCACGCTGAGATTTTCGATTAATTCAAATTTCAAATACATTGCGCGCGAGATTGGTGAAATCACTTGGAGTAATAAAAATAAGATGAAAAAGTAGTAAAGGAACATGTTTTGACATCGAAAAGTTGTTGATATTTTATGTTTTTCAGCATTTCACTGCCGATTTCCTGTCCCAATTTTTGTACTCATTTTGTAATCCTTTAAGTCAATTTATTAAAGGACTAATTACAATAAGCACGTGAACTCAACAGAAAAGACCTTCATAGCTGTTATACCCCGTCACAATGTTCCAGTTTGATGAGCTGACACTTACAACTCTTCATGCTGGCCCAGGATGAAAACGTGCAATAATGATGATCGACATCTACCAGGTAAATAAATAAAAATACAACTGCAAAACAAACTGAACAAAAAAAAAATTGAAATATTTCAAATACGGAAAGGCATTTCCAAAATAAACTCATGAAGTTCTTTGGGACATCCGGTTGGAACGAAGTTGTTTTAGCTCATAAGTAAAAAAAAAGTACTAAACAGCGAATCTGTTTTATTTATTAAAAACTGTTAAGTTCGTCAGTTTGCAAAATTGTGTAATTATTATGAAATCTATAATAGGTGCCACTTTTACGTAATTGTATAAGTATTTATTTATCGAAAGTTTAAAATTGAATACGTTTCAAAACTGAAACAATCCAAGAGTTTAATTTAATATTTTAGGAGAAAAAAGCGCTATATACAAGCACAATGAAATAAATTAACAACATTTGAAAGTAATGAAACGAAAAATACAAGAAAAATAATGAAGGAGTAGTATTAAGGTGCTAAAATTAAAATTATAATTAATATTTCATTTTAAATTACCATAAAAAGAATGCAATATCAAAAAAATTCAACATTATGCGGTGCTTCCAGGCGGTCACCGATCCTAGTACTGACCGCGCCTGACGCTGCTCAACTTCGGTGATCGAACGAGAACCGGTGTATTCAGCGTGGTATGGACGTAGAACACAAATATATAAAAGTCAAGACTACGAGAAGCGTTTGAAACAGCGGTCAGCATTTTTCGTTGCGGTTACACTTTTTTTCGTGTAGCTCCCATTAGCCCGGCGCCCGAGTGCAACGTACAATAGGGAACTTCGTTCCTAAAAGATGTAATTTTTAATCTTCTAAGATGCTCTACGAAGTGTCCACGAATGAGATTTTTCTTTATAAACTCAAACTTATTTCCAGAAGGGTGGGCAGAATGCACAATTCTCACCATAATTCGATCTTTGCCTATCTCTCTTGCTTCATTGGCATCCATAAATCATTTAATACAAGTTCGTCGTTTTCGAGTGTTACAAATTTGGCCCTTTTTTAATACGCGTCCCTTGCCGATCCGTTCGTTGCACACATTCGCCGTTTGAATTAAAGTAGACTGACAAAATAAATTAACAAAAATGTATTTTGTCAGTTTATTCACATTCATCCTTTCAAGAAAGTCAAACCACCGCAACGTACCCTTCCCTTACCTATTCTAGCCAGAACATCTTATTTCAAACTACACTGTTCTCCTACATCAATATTTGTAAATCTATCTTTCAAAAGCACACCACACATACTATGCAGGGATTGCACCTCCACCGCATTGACTCTACTTTCATATTTCTTCTGCCACACTCGATTTTCACTACCGTACATAAACGTAGGTATATGTGGACCGGAAATATATTATGGATAGATATAATTTATTTTTAATAGAATACACCTCAATAAAAATATGTTTTGAGATTGCAAGTAGAGTCATAATGAAATAAAAGTACTAAATAGATGTCAAAATCAGAGCATTTATAAACCTTAATATTATATACAATATTTAGCAATTTAGAGTTGGCTCTTAATGTCGACGCGTTGAATCAAATACGAAAACACTCCCAGGAAACCAATCTGATTCGTAAAATCAAATTAGCTGTGTGCACAATTGACGGCATACATTCTGTTTTTGAGCGAACACAAAAATTCGATGGAACTTGGGTATCATTCAAATACAAATCATTATTTTACAACGTATTTATTATTATAAAATTTACTGCTTTTTTTTAAGACACTGTCTTTTGTTATCCGATTGTATTGTTACTAACTAAAAATGGCTATGTGTATAACAAAATAATATGAAAAGCGATCTAAAAAGCACGAAAAATAAAATAATCACAAACATCGAAATCATACATAATATAAAGTTTATGATGATATACAAAAACTGTCTAATACAAGCATTAACGTAAGAAATTTAATCCACTTAATTCTCATTTAAAATATTTGTCTTTATAGTATTAATAACATTATTCGGTAACCTACTCCACAGTCTGATTTTATCTCGGTCCGTCCCACAGAGACCCCCGCGTCTTGCATATGAAAAATAGGAATATGCTCATAGGAATATAATATAAAACCGAACGAGAAAAAAGATAAACGTCATTCTTATAATTTTTTTAAGTCAATGTTAAGACAAAATTCAATTTATCGAGTGTCAGTTACAACTACAGCTTCGTGGAAGTTAATACTTTATTATAGTTTAATTTAAACACAACAATGAAAAAAAATAAATAACCAATGATAACAAATCCATCTTTTGTTTTCGTATGTTTTCGAATGCAATTTGAACAATTTTTTAGAACTCAAATCGCAATTTTTACTTTATCAACCTGACAACTTGCTCTTCATATATTCACTGTGGTCTGTCTGTTCTTTGTTTTAAAATCACAGCTTGAGACACATATTTTAGTATCTCACGGCCCGTCTTTAATACATACTGTAGTTTCAAGCAATTCCAAACTAACCAATCAGTGTGATGTATCATTTTGAAAACAATATTGGGACTTCAAGCGGCACGTGAAAAGTTTCGGAGCTTTCTTTAGGGTGTTTCCAATACAAGATGCTTATGTACATACATCGATATTTATAATGAATGTACCGGCATCGCCTACATGTACTTATTGGTGGAAGAGAATTTCCGGTTGAAAATATAAACCTGTAAGAAAATAAATGGCTTCTGCTACCTAACTGATATTTTAATAAATATGAAATCCTCTGTGCTGATTAAACCTTACGTTAAGATCAGCATTAGGTAATACTATAAAATGTGTATTAAAAAACATAAAATACATAAAAATTGTTGTTAGCTAATCTTATTATATACACATTTTCTTCGTGTAAAAAAAAATAACTTATAATACATACTTAGAACTTATTTTACAATTAAAAATGTCATGCTGTTTCATTATCTTTAGGATTGTATGTGTACTTTAATCACACTACGCGTTTTTTAATATTAAAAAACGCGTAGTGTGATTAACCCAACTTTATACTTTAATCAGTTTATACATCAGAATAAACAGTATCTAGAAATTATTAACATAATAAGAAAAATGATTTAGAATAATACTGTAAGGAAATTTCGCTCGACAAATTTCATAATGAATGAGATGAAATAAAGCGTATTTATAATTAAGGTATTGTATACGTTTTGAGTTCAATATTTATAGTAAATGCCGTTGCTTATAGTGTACCTAGCGGGCGGATGCAAGTGTTGTAGGTAAGATTTTATCATTACGCCGTCCTCGGTGAGGGTGAGCAGCGCTTTGCAGGGCGAGCCGCGGGTGCAGCGCCAGCCCTCCGTGCCGGGGCACTTTCGGATCAACGAAAAAGTGTAGCCGTTAACTATCAGCAAGAGCTTACCGCTCGGCGACCTCGCCCACTCCACAACTGCAACAAGGCGACGGTGCGAATTATTTGTTTGCAGGATTGGTGAATATTCTTTGTGCAGGTAATTATAGTACTATATATATATATCTATATATATATATATATATATATATATATATATATATATATATATATATATATATATATATATATATATATATATATGTATGTATGTGTATATATATATATATGTATGTATGTATGTATGTATATATACCATAAGGGTTCCGAACAAATTTAATTACTTTTTTTTATTTTCGTAATTCATTGCAACAATACAGCAAAAGTGCTTCGATTGGTTATAACTATGGAACGGGACATTGAATAAAAATCCGCAACTGTATCACAAAAAATGAAATAAATCACTACTTGTTTTGTACGTTGCATGAAGTAACCGTACGAAATAAGCGGTGACGATAATGGTGACTCGAGTCAGAAAAAAAAAACGCTGCTCACGCGCTTAAATGGCTTACGCCGGGTAAATCATAAGAGACGTATGTGTTTTTATCGGTGTATAATTCAATTAAAAATCACTTTTCCTTGACCTTTACTTGAAAACGGGACAATTCAGCGTCCCGAAGCCTTTCTCGGGGACACCGGGACGGAGTGCCGGAAAAAAGGACAGTCCCGTTTATTAGTTAATATTCATGAGTCTTTAATATTTAGCATCGTTAACTAACCTAGTGCCACTCTATTACAGAAAGGGTTAGCAGAGATCACGAGCACAAGAGCAAGATAACGCGCTAGTTTGAAAAACGATTTGAATGCAGTTTGTCTTTATCGTCCATTCAGGAAAGGTATTCTGCAATTGTTACAAGAAAACTAAGTTAAATAAAAAGTAATTAAGATGACCCGTTTTATTTATGTAGTGAACCCCGATTAAGGAAAAAAGAAACCTATATTTTACACGTGCACAGTTTTATATTTTGTTTAACGTAGTCCAATATTCGAATCATAAAAGCAAAAAAAAAAAAAAATGGTTAATATATTATTTTCTTTTACGACAAAATTGTTTTATTTTCTGAAATTTAAAAGCATTCTTTAATAGACAATATCAAAAAATCATCACCATCATTTTACATCTTTATTATTAATACATACTTTCGTAAATTGAACAAAATAAAAAAAAAATATTATCCTGATTAAAACTAGAAAATATTTAATGTGCTAATTTTCCATGAAAATGAAATTTAGATTAAATAACAGATGGGTGTAAAAATCACGCTGTCTTTACGTAAATAAAAATATATACAATATAAAGACGCTCGCGTCTGAAACAGAATTATAAATGTCACTCCCACTTAGACGTGAAATACGGGGAAGAGTAAGACGAGATTATGGAAAAAAATTGCTTGGAATACTTTTATAACAAACGCACTATGAAATTTATTAATGAAATGTATACGAATGAGTACTAGTAGCGCCATCTCTTGATCGTGACCGTAACTAAATTCAGCAACGAGTTCAATTTTTTTTATCGTTAATACTAGATAAATTCAATATTGGCGGACTGTTCTCGATCATAGGAATCTCATTATTAAATTACTAACAAATATACATTACCTTTACTAATAAATAAAAACAATACGAAGTAAAGTGCTGTTTTTATTTATCTACACTGACCAAATTCATCAAACAATAGTCTGGAACTTTATTCATATGCGAAGGTGGTAGATTCTTTCTGTTCGGTGATCATCACATGTTTCAATTTGTTGATATGCCTGAACGGCCTCGTTAACAACTCATGGATAAGTACTAGTAGCGTCATCTATTGACGATTGCCGACATTAATGGTACTGTAAACGTGCGACAAGGGGCGCGCATTTACTTATTATAAATATTATATCCGTAATTCTTCTTATAATTTATAATGGACTGTTACATCTTAACAACAATATATTTGACTTATAACTCGAAACGGATAAGAATAGCCAATGAGGTTTGTTCTCACATATATGAATTCGCTTCGCAAAATTATTTATCTATTTAACAACTTGGGTTGTAAAATTATAAATTCAAAACAACGGTAAAAATCATAACCTAAAACTCAACAGAGCCGGTTGCCCGGTACACACTATTGACATTCCAACACGTCCACGTGTCACGCTCAAGGTCACTGCTACGTTAAGTAATCGTTATCGTTTCCCGCGCTACGCAACGGTAAATAGCGTCACGCGCCGTCTCTCTCGCACTCTCTGCTAACAACACCACAGAAATAGTTGCCTCTCTTTCAATCGTGTAGAGGGAAGCCGGCGGTTATTTTTAGACATTTTCCCACGTTGAGCATTCCGGACAACCTTATGTCGATAGAAAAAAAATTATCATCGTGCAAATTTGATGATGTTAAAATATGTACCTACCGGTAGTAAATCGGAATACAGTTACGATAATAAATACGATCGACGACCATCGTCTGATGTGAGCAACGCCATTTTGTACGTTACGCGGGTACAACACAAATCATTAAGGTCACACAAACACATACACAACAGCACCGATCGCGTTTATACTGCCGTTTCATTCGCACGATGCGTCATTATTCGCTGCGAAACATTCCAGAGATGGAACTTGACAAGATTTACACGAAATAACACTTTTATGTTGATCTTGTATATGAATAAAATACACTTTTTCGAATTTCGTTGTAGTTTCCGTTTACTAAGGAACCGTTTGTGTTTTTCGATTGCTAATGTACCGTTATTTTGACGTTTGGCGTCCTTTTCGCGCGCAGTCGAGCACAACGCAATGCTCGAGGGAGACTGTTCGAGCCAATTCGAGCACGATCGAGCCAGATGCAATCCTAGTTGAATGTTATGCAAAATTGCAATATTCACTTAAAAAAAAACGATGGAATCTGCAAAAATCATGCAATTCAATTTTGAAGATATATATCAAATTAAATTCTAAGACAGAATCTAAAACATAAAACAATTTCTGTAAACTCAGAATTTTTTTGAGTGTAATTATTTTCACTAGATGGCGCAAGGTGTAACAAACGACAAGAAACATTATCTAGACACGACAGGCTCAGAGGTCGAGGCCACGAGAGGCTTTTTAAGGGATTTGGAAATGATCATAAACCAGAAAATGGGCGTTCGAGTTAATGCCCATAAAAACATTTTATGTGAAAATAAATTCGATCTAGACACATCAAATGTTTTTTATTGTCAATTTATATTTCAATATTGACTTGCTTAGCATCGAATATGATTTTATAAGATAAATTTAGAAGCCGTACATCGATATTAATTTTGTTTGACAAAAAGTACATTCAGGATTTAGTTTTGTACCTACCTAGATTTCTTTTTTTTTTCTACTGACAACTGAAATCGCCACCCAATCACTTAACTAATTTGACAAAAAATATCGAGGGGAAAAATACTCTGTTTAAGCAATGATTGCGAAACACAAAGGAAATTAAAAACAACACCAGCCAAGAGTTGCAAATTTCAAGGAAAACATGAAACAGAAATGACTTATTCCTCCGTTAGGATTATTTTTTTGTCGATTCATTTTCAGAATCCATCTAACTTAACGAGATATTACACGAATATCCTTGGTTAATTAGGTATTTCTTGGCAAATAAAGAGTGACTTATTTATTAGTTATTCAATAGAGTATGAGACGAAAGCCATTAAGCAATGACGTCGAGCAGTGTGACGTAATACAAGAAATGGCACTCGTGTTCAGCGCGGGTGTCGAGGGACAGCGATGTACTGTTAACTTTTTTTTGATGCGTAATTACCTTACATCACACGCCATAATACCCTCGCTTAGACCGGCTGCACTTATTTAATTTTTCTTTTAAGGAATATTAATTCTATTAATGTTTTGAGACATATTTTTTTTATTGCGTGCGTAATAAAACAGCATTTAATGATGCTTTACTGAAATGCAATAATTTTTATGTAACATTTTTGATTTATTTAAAATCCATACTTATGTCGAGGTATTTTAATAATACGTATGTAGGAAAAATAAAAAAAAAAAAAAACTAAATAGAAAATTAAAGTTTTACTACAATTTTCGTTGAATACCAGCAAAGATTCATTGATTTTATCTAAGTAATAATTTACACAGATGCGACAGTGAAATTTTATAACAATAAACAACATTTAAGAAGTAAACAAATAAACCTATGAAAATACCAATAACCTCATATGCGTTTCCCGGTTCATTTGTGATTATGCACGTTGTAGATCTTGACTATGCGGTCGTCCACCGTGTACGCGTACGCCCTGCAGTACACCTTCTTGCTGGTGCAGCGCCACCTCGTCTTGGAGCCTTCGATTTCGCACTGCGCGTGAAAGCGACGCCTCCCGATGGCTAGGATCTTTGTACCACACCACGTACTTATGAACTGTGCGAAGTCTGTCCACAGAAAAGCGATGTTTCAGTGACCTGAATGATAACGTAATACGACGATTTTCATTTTACACTATTCTCGACGTATGTCGTTCCTTCGTATCTAGAGTGTGTGTTTCATTTCTTATGATTCCAAAAAGTGAAGTTTTGAAATTATCGGGTGAAGTAGCGAATTCGATATGCAGTATTTGCGAATTCGCCTGGTTGTTGTGGTTGAGGGCAATTATTCACGTTGACTGTCGCGCGAGCTTTTAAGCAAAACCTATCTTTATCCTAGACACAAATCTAAATAAAGAATCTGAACTTATGTGCTTTTACGCGGCAGAGCACACCCCATCGCTTTTTCTAAGACAAAATTTTGTTATACTCTGCGCTACAACTCGTCAGTTTTGTAGTCATATGTAGCATAAATGAAATGATACTCCGATTTCTGCATTCTTCTATAACAGAAGAACGCCTCGACTCATTCTGAGATGAAATTCTAACACTGAAATCAAGGGCGGATGGGAGGGGAGTGATCCATGACCCCTCTTCGTCTTTGTTTTAGTATTGTAATCGAATTAGAGCCAGTCCGGACTGAACCTCGTATGTGTGACCCTCTGATTCGAAAGGTGGAACCGCCCTTGACTGCAATTTATCACTTTTGTCACGTATAAAATATATTGTTTCGATTCTAATCTTTTTCAAATGTAATAATATAATACCCACTGGCTAATAAAATATTTTGTAATTCACTCCTTTGTTTAGTATACGAAACTTAAAAGGTAACAGTAATCGAATTAAACCAAAAAAAAAAAAATGAAAAATATCACATTTAAAAAAAGATATACTCGAGATCAGAAATCAGAACAATTCGTATTGCATTTTTCAAGAATATTAATACCGTATATTTCCAAGAGCATGAAAGAAATTTCTCAAATAGGTTATCCAAAGGTGAGACTAGCTCGTTAGCCGAAAAGGTCCATGCGACAGACCCGACCCAGTGATTAGTTGGTTTCAAGTAACGACGTCCCGTCTGATTGGAGTGTCCGTGAAATACGTCTCGTCGAATTCAGTTATGTCCGTCTTGCAAAGAAACCCGAATGCAGAAACCCCTTGTAACAGTTACTCACACGACGTCCTCAAATGTTTCCCATTGAGTTATAATGTAATCACGATGGGTTGTCAATTGTATGAAATGTTTACGTTTTCAAAAGCATCCCTTTAAAGAGAATATTATCACAAGCATTATTTCATGGCGAAATTCATATACGGTCGTCACATTTGGTGATTACAAAAAAAGCGATGCAATTTTACGTATGGTCGGCATTAGGACTGCGAAGTAATTAATACCTGTCTACTTACACAAATGCGTTATTAAAGAATAAATATTGTATGAGAATCGGCGACATATACTATAGTGTAATCCTTAGATATGACCATTCCTTTTAAAGTCGCGTCACGTGGTATGTATTAAGCGTACCGCACAAAAAAAAAACAGTCGTATTTCTCTTGTCATACTTTTTATTTACACTCGATGATTGTGCGTTCCTAACATTTTCACTATTCTGTCTTCGGCGATTACGATCAGCGACCTGCAGCCCATGGCCTTTTTGATGCATCGCCAACGGATTTTATTGCACGGCGTGCCCTGCTCATTGTAACGGTCGCCGGCTAGTAGCAACACCCTTTTACCACTGCGTGTGTATTTGAAGTGAAGAACTGGAACAATATCGACATATGAACATTGATTGACGAAAATACATATAAGAAAAGACAGAAATACGCAAAATAATATATTATATTTAATAAATTGCTTTGCGAAATACAATAAGTGTCTGTAGATTTTGTCTCGGAACCGTAGGTCGGATATGTCAGCAAAACATCCCCTAAATTATCGACTGATCTTTTAAAGTTACCAATAACTTACAAATATGCCGCATTACATATCGTTTTTCATCAAGTCGAGTAAAAAACATCAATGGTGCATAAATAGAACCTCGATTTGTTGCCAATTTAATAGCATTTATTACCGAAAATTAGGCAAATGGTTGAAATTATCATCTGTCTAATTTCCGACGATAGGTCGCCCAGCGTCGGACCTCCTGCACGGTAGTCAAAGAGCAGAGCCCTAAACTTTTGTAGTGTGCCAGATTATCACCTAATGTATGCGCTGGTTCCTGATCGGAGTTGTCCCTTTCACCCTAACCTCGAAACTTCACACAGTGGCAAATCCAGGAATGGAAAAGAGAGGAACTCACCTTTTCTGTGTGATGTCTTCACTCTCGGCGGCCACCGTAGTTTCGAGCACGACTGCGGGTTTGTGCTGGTTTTACACAGAACACGTAGTATTCACTTGCTGTTCACAAATTATATAAATAATTATAAAAACACATGATATGATGAACGATTTGCAGTTGCGTTCGCGTTCGATGAAGAGAAGACAGCGAGTGCGGGTAGGAAAACAAAATTGGATTGCGGGCGTAAGGGAGGGGGCTATTGCCACTGCATTTAATCTCGAGAATATGGCGTAAACACCTAAACTTACTTTTTTAGTCGTGGCACGAAATATCATTTTTTCAGTTGCATTTTTTCTCGTTCTACTGAAGATTTTTTTTCATAATCTTCTATTACTAGTAAATTTTTGTTGTGAGACATCTAATGCGGCCAATCAGACCGACAGACGACGCGTCGCCACGTCAGGCATCGCCATGCGCAAGCAATTGTACGATTCTCTCTCCACTCGGCTCGGCGATCCTCCATCACCCTTGTCGCACTGAACTCGTGTACCTGTAGTGTAGACAGGCACCCTGTCTTACTTAAAATTAATAATTTTAACAATAAAATATACGTGATAGTGATGGTTCGTAAAGTGAAAATGGGTAGACCCTTGCAAAGAAAGCAAAATGACACAATGACACTCTATTGAATTATTCGAGTCCATAGTAAGTTAATCATATTTTTATAATTAGAGTGAGTATTTGTGTATGCACTAAGCGTGTGCGTGTTTGATTTGTTTCAAGCATAGGTAAATGTAAAATCTACTTTCTTAGCAAACGCGCGTCCTCAATTCAAAGACTTTGGCTAAATATAAAAAAAATTAAAACAGATATTCATAAGTGCAATGTATAATTATAAGCGGTCAAAAAACTGAATAATTTATTCTTGATATTGACATATTTATTTCCTTTAAGCGTATAATCTGTACAAAATAAATTCGATATTTCACATCTGCCAGGCGTCCCGTGGCGGCTCATCAGTTTTTTTTTTTTTGGGAGCCATTAATAAAAGTCGATTAACCTATTACAGTTTTGTTATAAACTAAACAACAACATAGATCATCTATGAAGCTAAATTGTACAACAAGATCATAGTGATTTGTTGTAATTCAATTATACAAATATTAAAATTAAAATCCGTTCATATTAAAGCACATTATTTTTTATATAGACATAAATTTTTAATTTTTGTAATAACTACACATTAATTGATTGGCAAAACGAGATAAATATTTGACTTGAGACTTAATTGCAACTAATTGCAAACCGAATACGAGTATATAAAAATCTTAGCTAAAACTTAGCCAGCCAAAGTTAACCATTGGATCCCCGACGCCGAACGCCGATCCGGTTAGCACAAGCGCAGAATTTGCTTATTGACTTTTAAATGATCTCCTACAGGATAGAAATGATTCATCTGTGGTTATGTGGTTCCCCGCATTTGACTATCACGTCGTCCACGGTGACCACGCACGCCCTGCAGCCGCTGTTCCTTTTTACGCAGCGCCAACGCATTTTACTACCGCTCACGTACTGCTGATTGAAACGTTGGTTGGCGCAAATTAGAACCCGCCTGCCTTGCGCGTTAATTTCGAAGAATGCTAGAAATAAAACAAATACAAAACTTTACGCCATTTTATTATTACTACCGCGAATGAAATAACATTAATTGTCATTTGGGTTAATGCATCAAACGAAAAAGAGTTTTAATGACGCTTTATACAGGTGTTAATGTTCTGAAGAAAAGGTGTAAACATAAAAAATATTTGCTTCGCTCTCATATTCCCCGTTTAATATATAGCTTTACATCAATTGGTTAATTTCAGATCTGCATATATCTTGAGATCTTAATAATGACACATTTGCAAGAAGAAAATTGAATTTAATACAAAAAAGTATTTCATTAAATTCAAATACATACCAATATAAATAAAGAATTCTATCACGCTCACCAATTATTGCCTATGTAAAAAAAAAACTGAGGATGCATTTCAAGGCGATGCGCGGCTTACTACATGGTAGGCAATATTTAATTTAAATTACACATAACAATAACACCATTTTTCATTTAATTATCTAAATTAACATGATACAATACATAAAATAAAAAGAAGAACAAGCGTTCTCTTGTGGCCCAAAACTGTGCGAAATATCACTATCGATATGCGCACTTAAATAGTCAACAATAAGGTTCATTATCCTAAATGACTTTCCAGCTAACGAAATCGGATGTTTTACAAAATTCACTTTATTGTAAGAAATATAATTGATATTTAGAAAAAGTAGTCAATGCATCTCATTCAAAGTCGATGGTTATTTATTAATAAAAACAATTGCAATTGAAATTGTGAAATAAAAACATAACCAAAATTTTATTATACCTCTTCAAAAGATAGGATGTTATTTATTTAACATACAAAGATACTTCAATTATCTATTGAATTAATACTGTGTTGAGGCTTCTTTCTAATTTAAAGTCAAATTTGTAAAAACTAATTCCCAACCATTTTAAATAGTTACTCTTATATTCTGATGTATTATATCACCTTAATTTAAACGCATAACTTTGTCACCAAATGTCCAAATTAATAAATTTAATTAGGTCAAATTAGTTCACTAACAACAGTTAATTATATGCTCACAACGCACTCACTTTCGAATAAGCACGGTTTCATTTCTAAATTTTATTGATATATAAAAACTGTCGTTAGAGAACCATGTACAAGTCAGTGAACATACACACAGTTACGTAATGTTTTTTGAAACATAATAATGTTCATTAACTCTCCTCGACCACTAATGTCGGTTGATATATTCTGATAATTGCCCCTCGCCCGCCAATAGCATAAGACACTACATAAAATGGCGATGATTCCTTTTAGACATATTAAACATGAAATAACAGTACAAATCGAGCACAGCCGCAGAAAAACTTGAACATTTTGGCATTTGACGTCCCTCAACGACCTACACTTCAGACTGACCGAAATAGAAAGACTGTGACGAGTCACGCTACCTGTCGGCCGATAAGAACTACACGCAATAAACAAGGGCAATACTTGATATTTTTAACATATTTCACACATGCCACGATAAAATAACAGTTAAAAATGACATCAATGCAACGTGCAACTCGCGGAGATGAGGCACTTTACGGCCGCTACAGTGTACAGAGGACAGTGCAGATAATTCTCTGCGTGTGTTCGTCCTCGTATAGAAAAACAGTTTCTCATTTCTCAAATATCGGTTCGCATAGGTACAGCGTGGTTTCATTACCAACGAGATAATGTTTAAAATATGGTGCATTCGTTTGACAATATACATATACCAAAATAATTATCAGCTTTTGTTTATTTGCAATTTTAGATTTTATTTCACGGCACCTTATTGACCCGTATGAAATTTAATAATGACTAGCAACATTCAGATTATAGATTTTAAAATTTATTTTTTGGTAAATTCTACAATTTTCTGAAACCAATTCCAATTTTACTATAAGCTTAAATGTTACTACGTAGATTATAACACATTAGTTAATGTGTATTACTTCGTTTTCTTTATTAAAACAAAACGAGACTTACTTAAAAAAATAAAAGGACTTCCTTAGTTCTAACCTTATCTTCTCAACAATATATATATTTTTCATTTTTTGACACTACAAAATATTTACAAAGATCTTCAACATGAGCAATACCTATAGATTAATTATTTGCTATACATTGTCGTATATCTGTGATTATCGACGCATTGAATTATTCATATTACAAGCTTTTATGCTACCTACTGACAACTTGGTTGTGAATTTATGCATATTAGTTGGTATAGAGACACCATATTTCACGTGTTGCTGTTGTTTGCTTGTTTCCCCACAAAATCGAATGTATTTTTTGTATTAAGCATATAAATACTATAACATCTTAGAGCATGAAAGTAAGATTTTAAAGAGCTAGGCGGTTGTCGTTGTTCAATAACATCTATCGATCATTTTTGTATTTAAATGCTCTTATTTTATTCTTTATTTACACAATTTGTTTTCTAGCTAAACAATCTGCGCTCGCGCCGTCTGAGCTGTTAATACCAATGCTTACTGTTCACACACGGATACTGGCGCTCTATAAAATGTTATCTTCATTTATACTCCAAAATATTCATACTTCAAAATATACAAATTACATGTTTATATTTCGACTGTATACCTACTTGCAAATTAACAATAAATTTTAACAAATATTCATATAACGAATCGACGACCGACGTGAAAAAACAATAAATCTTAATCTATCTTTACTATGAAAGAATCCTACGGTGCATCGTGATTGTGGTCGGTAGACATCCGAATGATTTTGTTCTGTAAAGTCGTTATTATGGATCTACAGCAGTGCGTCCGATGCCTGCTGCAACGCCACCATACCCTCGGCTCGTTCACGTAGATCTTATGGAATCTGTAACCCTGGTAGTTCAGAACGGGCTTGCCGCGTTGTGACTCGGAGAAGAAGAACTCTGCAAAAGATTTTATAATTAATGTCACGATACAACAACAAAGTGTTGTTAAATTGAATCAAATTAAGCTCAATCGTCAATGTTTCGATCGATCTGTACCCGCCCGCGCAGCCTGAACATTCCCCACTCCTAAAGGCTGTGTAGCCGTTTACTCATAACAATACTACAATTTCCCTGATCTGCTGGTAGATGAATCGCTTGTTGCTCTCCACTAAGGATGGCACACGCCGCTGTCGCAGCTGTTGAAGGACGTCCCTCGCGGGGGTCATGAAAAGATTTGCTGCAATCATTACTTATTCGTTACATTTACTAAAAAAAAGTAGCACGACATGAATCTTAAGTGAAAAATAGCAATAGACAAGAGCATTATAACTTATTGATAATTAAAGACACAATAAAAATCATAAAATAATATTTTAGGGCGTGGTACACAAACGAATAGACCCTAAAATTGGAAATTAAAAAAAACCGTGAAGTGCTAGTAGGACTCACGGCTTGCATGTTCCTTACAAGTATTTTCGATTATTTTTGATTAAATAAATTTTACGAAAAAAAATTTATCCTTTCCGAATTTTTAATAAATGTTTTCCCAAATATCGTTCCACATCATGATCGACATTTCAACAGCAAATGTTCATTTGTAATCACAATTAATGTACATATACATATTATTTGTACAATATTTTTTATGTGATTTAATCATAAATTAACGATTATTGGTTTTTTTCTTTTACTTATGCTATGAAATCTCTCTTATTGTCAAATTTCATGACTATAGGTTTTTTAGGGACGCGCACAGTCCCGCGCTCAAAAACGACCGTAGTACAAGAATGTTAAAACGGGCAGTTCAAAGTATATTAAAGTATTAAATTTTAATAAATGAAAAAATCACGTAGCGCACTTCATTTGGTTACCATATAGTTACGTTTCGCAAATTGTATTTATTTCATAATTGTACTCATTGTAATTCACAAAATATGCAAGTTTCTATGAATGTATGTTGAAGCCATCGTGTTTAATCAAATCTTGAAGCTTATTTATCACTAAATGTAACATGTAAAGTGGAGTGAATAGAGTCGTTCATATTTTACATTAAAATTTAATAGTTTTATGAGTGTGCTGATATGGCTTTATATAGATATATCAATAATTACCAACGTAAACGTATACGTGACTGTAGTACTAACCGGTCGGGGAGTAAGACAGTAATTGTACTACACTGACTCTTAAGCTTTTACGTAAATACTTAAATATACGTTAGTAAACTCTATTTATTATCTAAAAAAATATATTAAATATAGTTCCGTATATATTTTTTAATATATATAAATGATTTAAGTATGAGACTGTCCTCTAACACACTGGCCACATTTATTAATCCCGTCATAGACGACAGTTAGACTATATATCATTGTACGATATAAAAAATATATAATACGTACATCACGAGATGTACATATCAAAGTATCACACACTCAGCAGATGACGTCATATATTCGACTGGTGTACGTCTCAACAGCACACATTCTAGCTGCTAAATTTATATATAGAATGTTGTAATTTGTATTTTATGTATTTTATGAATCCCTCAAATTACATTCTACCCCATTTACTAGATAGTTCAACCAAAGATGATTCGGATTTTTAATTTTATATTCTTATTGTCATTGGCGCGTACTCGAAAAACTGAACAATGTGGAGTAAAGATCACATAAAATACAAAGAAAAATAGCGGAGAGTTTAATTTTATATTATTCACGAAAAAAAATAGTAATTAATTTAGAGGGTCAGGAACATTTTGTTCCTTGTGAACAACTTCACGCATTGAAAAAAAAAATAACCAAAATTAATAACAACAAGTATACCTCTTGAAGTAAGACTTGCGGTGTCCTTAAAGTGAGAACAGAAAAAGTCAACAATAATTATATATTTTCTAATCTTTTATTTGCATTTATTATATTAATAATTATTGATTCAATTGAAGTTCATAAGATACGAACGATTATTATCTGCATCTTAAATATCTCACCTCTTCTGGGGCGTCTCACATTGTGTGATATATGAAAATGTATCGAGATGTAATAATGTATAATTTCCTAACGAGCATTACGAAAATGTATATTATTACATCCCGGTACATTACATTAATATACAAACATATATAATAAGATACATTATAGCTGACGTGTATGGTCTCCTAGCGGGTCTTACGGCAGGATGTATTGAAACATGTGGTGCTATAATACACATCTTTACATTATAATTACCGTCAGTGCCGAACTTTAGACATGTTACTGGCACGAGAGTTGTATGTATAAATGCAAAAGAATACGTGTAGGTGGTTTATTACGAACAATTTAAATCTAGGACTAACAATACCGAGAGCAACCCTCCACCCTCGAACTTAAAGTTATTGCGACTTCCTGTTGCGCGTTCGGCTTCGTATTATGTTTCGTTTTCGACCAATCATTAATGTACCTCTGTGTTATTCTCCAAATCTGTGGTTTGAAATAAATAGAACTACAATAACAACCAATAATATTTAATTTCGCATTACGTAAATATAGAAAATGTATAATAAAATTTTAATATCCTCGTTGATGATTGTGATTATAGTTAGTTTTAATAATCATCCCTTCATAAGTAGTGATAGTGGCGCTGCACTTCAGGGTCCTCTTCTTGACGCACACCCAGCGGATTCTGGAGCCCATGGCTTTGGCCTTGTTGAACCTGTAGTTGCCGAGCAATATGACTGGCGTACCACGAGTCGAAAGACCATAGCGGGCCTCTGAATAAAAAGCGGGCTAATGAGAATGCCTTTACGTTACTATGTCTTAATAGAGAAAAACCAAGTTCATTGATTAAAACTAAAACTCGATATCTATCAGATACAAATCCTATTAATATTATAAATGTGAAAAATTGTATGTTTGGATGCTTGTTAATCAATCACACAGGTTAGGTTAGGTTAGGTTAGGTTAGGTTTGACGACTGAATAGAATTAGCTGAAACTTCACAGCATTATAGCTTATACATCAGAGTAACATATAGACTACAGTTCAAATATTAACTTTTACTCACGGCTTCGCTTGCGTGATCATAGAACGAATTCTTCACTTACGCCGACTGGTTATTGGTAACGTCAACGTTCAAGAGAGGTTCGAATTCGACATCGCTTTGGGAGCGGAATCGCGAGCAGAACCGAGATCGAGATCTGTAAGTGAGATCGTTTCATAATAAAAAAATATCGGCGTTTGTTTTCCGTATAAGGATATGGGTCCTTATAAAGATATTATCAATCGGTATAAAAGAAAAAGATTTTGCTGTATGTTTACGTAGGCAGAACCGCGAGTGAATTATGTATATCTAGACCAGACCCGGAATCTGGATTCGGATCGGAATCGGAATCAAAAGCGGAGCCCGGACTGGAACCGAAAGGAGGTACAGCATCGGGGTCAAAGTTAACAGTGTGATCCGTCGAAAAAAAGATGAAAGAATTAATTCGATATTATCGACACGGGCAGAGGCGATATATAGGTATATATAATAAAAAAATTTTTTCTTTGTCCGTGTATCAGTCAAAATCTACTGAACTTAGACTTATGAAACTAGCCATTCGACACGGACTCGTTTATAGATGGTTTTAGGCTATTTATTTTCATAGCTCATGGCTTCATACGAATGGCTAAACATTCGACGCTGACTTGTTTCTAGATGGTTTTAGGCTATTTATTTTTGATTTTCTTTATTTATTTATTTTCATATCTCATAACGAGCAGCAAAGCGGGCAGGTGGTGGCTAGAGAAACTTTAAAATTTCCAATATATTACTTTTTGCAAGCCATATAAATAGTGCTTTTTATTTGATATTCTTCATATGTCACCATTGGAAAAATACAAAACGTCATTCATGGAATACATTCTCGCCGATTTTAAACCGTTTTCAAGACTTTTTTTTTATAATTATAAACTTAAAAAAATATGAAAAAAATACCACCATTTTTACTTTTAAATTTAAATTGCAGAGAAAATTCTTCGTAATTTATCACTCTCCTTACTAAATACATGCTATAGAATGCGACGTGGGGCGATACTCGCATAAATTGGCTACGCGTGTGTGCGGCGTAGACGAAGAGGGACGTCGACGAAGGGTGTCAGCAGGGAGGAAGATTGACGTAGCAGACTGCCACAAATTAAGGTTAAAGATAGGTGATGGCATTTTTTTTTACATTTTTTGTATTGGTCTTGAAGATAGTTTAAATAAGGACGCAAAAGTGTTGCACAATACAACGTTTAAAAACTAATCACCATATGTTAATCTACTGTTGGTTTGCTTATGATAATTATCTCTAACTATCTCTTCATAATACAAATACAAAAAAATACATTTTTTTTATACGATTAATATTGTAAAATTAAGCATTCCCTTCCAAACATAAGTTAGAATATAAAAAAAAAATTAGAAAGAGACACGACATAACTTTGTTCAAAAAGAACGAGACATATTTTATCGGACAAATGTGATCATACTTAACTTTAGTTAGCTACAGCTATATACATGTATCACATACACATATAGCTCTATAGTGCTAAATAGCTTAAAATAAAGTTCACCGGTAAATAAATTCTGATACATCTATTTATAAAAGCACAAACAAGATCGATAATAAGGAATAGTTTTAACTAAATATTATCAATTTGTAAAGTAGATAACAGTTTGCTATGGTTTACCTACTTGCTTTTTTTTCTTTTTAAAATTATTTAATGTGACGATTATTTGATATCAAATGCATTTATTTCACATTTGAATTTTTACGCAGCACTTATTATAAAACAGAGTAGAAAGAAAATGTAAACTTATTTTCATTAAAATGGGATTTTAATAGATAAATCACATTTCATTAAGCAATACAATATTTCTTCACAATTCAATAAGTTTCTGGTGTTCTGACAGGTGGACATTAGAATATTAGCCTAAAATATAAACAATGTACTAAATGATGCTAAGATGGCTATGATACCAATAGTAGGAAAAGTATTTTTTTCATCCAGAAATATATACATGTGAATAGAATAATGAAATATAAAAACTATTCACTACGTGCTTTGGAAAATAGGTAAAATCGTCAGTTCTAGATTTTGTCATCGTTTTAGGCCAGATTGAAAAAGTTAAGGCACTCGATCAGAACCAAAAAAAAAATGGAAGGGTATAGGTGTAAATACGCTTTCTGTTAGGTACGCTTCTGAATGCACTTTTATAAATAATGCAGCTAAGAAGTCGTTGATGAGGAACCACTTTACTACTGAAAAAAAATACTTGCACCGGATGTCAAACGTTCTCCTGTGTTCAAAAGCACTTTGCGCTCCAAACACAGACACTACAAGTGTAACATTTAAAATTCAGTACGGTTATAAAAGCAATAAAACAAACATGATATGCATTTATCTTTCAACTGCTCCGTGTTTGCAAGCACACGTACAACTTATTCGTCACTATTTGGTATCGCACTCGTCTTCAAGTTTGCTATAAACCGACAACAGGTAGGTCATAAAGGTCTGAACGCATTCCTATATGAAATGGAAGGATTATATATATATCCTTGTTTTAAGTTGTTTTCACAGAACTTCCTCGGATACGCAATTGTTTTTCTAGAAGGTACGAACTTTATGTATCGGCTTGTCCTTTATTAGGGGCCGGTTTTATCTCAAGTCCGAGAGCCAACGCGAAAGCGAATACCATCACATTCACAGTACCCGCACAATTTAATTACTAATACAGATACAGGAGGACAGATCTGATGACAGCGCTGCTGGAAAGCTAAACAAACTAAATTATAATTTTCTTAAAGCGATTCCAATAGCTAAATCTTGTAGATAATTGATTTTTGCAACATATGAATCGTTATGGGCATCGGCCTCGATGTCTCTGACAATCTTTAAAACTGTATTGTGGAGGGGAATATTTTTCGGGTTCACTTCACGGTGTGAAGTTCGCAACGTGCTGTTATATCATTTGCTCGCGGAGCGTGGTCTGTTTGCAAACAGACTTACACCAGACTTGATTAAAATACCCAGGGTGTATGTATTGTTATGATCTCGAACGGAATAGTGGCTTTTGAGGGACAAATCATAACATCTCAATGAAAACGAGAGCGAAAGAATGGCTTAAAAATAAACTCCGTTGTCATTCGTGTGGTTGTGATTGGCGTTGTATCGGATGATCTCCGCGTTCATAGTCGTGAGAGAGGCTTTACAGTTGCTTTGTCGTTTACTACAGCGCCACCAGGTCTTGTAGCCGCTAGAAAAAGTCTCGTGATATCTGAATCCTCTGTAGTTTAGCACTGATTTTCCACGCTTCGACTTCGATATGTAACAATCTGAAAGAATTTGAAATAATTGAACTATCAGCACATGCCTTGAAACAAATATTATATAATTATAATACTATATATATATATATATATATATATATATATATATATACGTAGATCATTGCTAACTGTATATTTTGTTGCACTTCGCCTTCTAAATGCTTTTGAAAACAAAACACATCATCTAAGCGACGCGAGGCGTTGGCGTGATAAATCCCATCATGGTCGCGTTTTCATATCAAGATTTATGAAGGTCTGTCCTCAAGTGCGATCACTGAAGAAAATGTGACTATTGTCAGGTGGTTGATTTAACAAGACCGACGTATCATCTATGAGGATATCCGAGATCCTTTGAGTATTGTATAAGATTTTATTTACCCCACTGCTAAAGGATATTCCCCAATTTTTTTTTTGTATTTCAGATTCAGAAGCATGAACCTTACGGTAACCCAGTGAGGGTGAGTATTGCCAAAGATCGTTCCAACTACAATAACGCCCAGGAACGATAGCATAACATACTCTTCGAGGCACAAAGCGTGTGGGTTACTTCAACTGGACTTAAAAACTCATCGGTCGATTCGCCCGTGTTCAGGATCGTAACCAACAACTTCTGGCACCAGGCCGACGCTCCTACCAACTGAGTTAATACAGCTCGTCTGGACCATCATGGTATTTGATTTGGTGAGACAAATAAAAAAAAATATAACGTCGGTGTTTAAATGCTAACCAATTCTGATGTCGCTGTCAACCTTCATAAACATGCGTCAGAACAGAAACAAAAACTCGTGTTGATTTGTGCAAAAAATGTTATTAAAATACGCTTATGGGGGCATAGATTTATCGTTACGATCGAGATAACAAAACGTCTGTCCTGGACATTAACAGGAGTTTTAAAACGTCTGAAATCAAGGAAATTGAAGTGAGAAACGTGGATAAAAAAGGATTGCGTTTTTTTTGCTTCCGAACTGAACCAATTTGCATGATTCCACTTAAAAAACAAAATATAATTAATGTTGAATCGTATACTAACTTTTGTTCAGCTAGTGCTCTCGAAAGTTGAGTAGAAACTACTCAAAATTCAAAACATCTTACATTACACAGTTTTTCTCCGTGATTGAAACAAACTCGTTTTGGCTTCTCAAAAACAGAGCTCAAGATTGAATAAAAATTTGGGTTGCGAATCAGAGAGTAGTTTTACTTCGCGTTGCGTGGTGTGCCATAAAATAGTCGATGTTATTTTAGTTTCAACTGCTTTGCGCTCTATTCACGAAAAGTAAGTGTTCGGCTGGGTCAAACTTCGATCCTCAACTTGAGAGAACATTAGATCGATTGAACTTGATCAATATCTGGTTCCTAAATTTAGTTTCCGTAAGGGCAAATGATGATCATATCCGACTTGGATTCCAAGATACCGTGCTGTATCGCAAAATTTCTACACGGACGTACGCAAACATTTTCACGATTCTGATGTTCTACCTTCTGATAATTAAACATTTGACAATTCTATCTATTTGTACTATGTGAACGGATAAATATAAAAAATAAAACGAAAACCCGTCTATATTGGATCAGATTGGGCGTCTTTTGTACATATCGATTTTCATCTTATTCATTCCTTGATCGTGCCGAGTTCGGAAGGATTACTTTACGATGGCCAGAAGCGAAAACATAGTAATTCCAACTTTCTGGAATTTTTAACTCAGACCGTTATTTTAAAATGTGTCATGTGTAAATGAGTAATTAATGTTACTAGTCGTTCAGACAACGTTACTAATCGTTCGAATATCGTAGCCTAAATCTCTACATAAGAATAGATTCTCCCTTTGCTGCGCAACAATTATTAGTTAGTCTTTAAAACATAGATTTTAACAATATAAAGTACTTCTTTAAACTTTACATCTCTTATAAAGCACAAAATGTTTCTATATACTTTATATCTTCATTACAGGGTAGCGGTGGTTCACTAATAAAAGCGTCGCCTTCGAACCAAAACGTACTGAATTCAATTCTGACAAAACTTATCGATTAGTTCGTCTATACGAACTAACCGATAAGTTTTTAACTTAAACCAAACTAAACCACTCGCTCGGTGCTTAGACAGCAACATTGAGACGTCAAGTCGCAGACGCTGTCATTGCATTATTGACAAGGGTCGTTACCAGCCCTCAACCCGCATTAAGCGTTAAGCCGGCATGGGATGCTTAACAACAAGTCGTTTAAACTAAAATAAAAAAGTTGTGAGAGAATATGCCTAAGCGGTGCCTAAAAGCTCACACAGCATAAGTATTTCTAAGCTAACGACTTTTCATAGAATTTCGACAAATGGGTTCAACCAGAAATGCTTCAGAAAAAGAATTAACAGTAAAATAATATAAAAGAGCGGTAATATTAAGGTATTAAATTATTGTATGGTTGTAAATAGTGTATTTTAAAACATAATGACAAAAACAAAAAAATAATTAACTGTTCTTTGATAATAAAAATCAAAAAATTTAATTCAAAAATGCTTTTTTCTTTGTCATGGATACAAATTATTGAATAATGAAAAATTAGTACAGCACTTAAAAAAATAACATGAAACAACTTGAAAGCCGAGTAGTTCAATCTCATGGGTTTTTTTCATAAACATATTCAGACGCGGTAAAATAGCCCTTGTTGAAGTGAAACTTCTAATGCGACTTTCAACAAGGTTGCGTTAAACGTTTAACGCTACCATGGAGGGGCTATGAAAGCACTGTTGCGTTAAACGTTCAACGCTCCTGGGGAGGGGGAATAGAAAGAGACAGAGCGAGAGTGAATGCGTGGCACTCGAACGCATGCGCGTAGTATACCTGTTACAAGCCAGCGCGAGCGTTAGCAACGAGCAGCGTCCAATATTCCAACGCAAGAGGGAGAGAGAAAGAAAGATACACAAAGGTAGAAAGTAGAAGAGAGAAAGAGAGTGAGTCGGTAGATCCCAAGCACATGCGCGTGATTATATAAAAACATTTCATATCTTACTTTAGTTATAATCCCATTGAAAATGTTATAGATTTGGATATTACTCCACTCGAAAATGATAAATAAAAGATGCGATCAATTGTGAATTGTAAGTAATGTTAATGAAGTTTGTCTTAAAAAAACAATATGAGTTCACTAAAAATCAATTTCTACCCCTTCCTATTTTCATTTCTACATTACGAAGTTTCACTTCTTCTGCGCGGAGGGACTCCACGCATTATTTTTTTTTTTTTCATTTTAACGAAACGTTTAAGACATAAAACATTCAAACGGTAAATTATGAATAATATTGTTATCGAAATAAACGATAGCATATAAAGACTATTCAAAGAATATAACTTTCATCTGTAGACCGGATTTTGCTCACGGCGCACGATCTCATCATTCACGATCGTAATTGAAATTTTACACTCGCGTGATTGTCGTTTACTGCAGCACCAGCCAATCCTAGGTCCATTTTGATACATTAAATCATACCTAAATGCTTTACAAATAAGAAATGGATTTCCGCGACGCGATTTAGTAATTTGAAAGTTTTTAAGAACGACACACATTTAATAAAGTGTAAAACTCTATTATATAGAACAGAAAATAAAGAGACATTCAATTACCATTGACTTGAATGACAAAAATAAAAATAAAAAATGTATTATCCAAAAAATTCTCTATTATTTGTTTAAACAAAAGTTCGTGTAATTTATTCAATAAAATATGGCACCGTTCATAACTTCACCATGTCAAATACCTGGTTCTTTTTTGTTATAACAACAATTTGCCGGTTATGTGATTGTCTTTCATTAGTGTCACAAACTTCTACTTCTTTTTAAATTGAAGCATTGTATTTCAATCAAATCGTACTTAAAAGGAAAGTCAGGTTGTATTTCAATCTTTAATCAGTTTTACACATATCGAAATTCAAGATACAAATTTTAGACAAGAGGACATCTGGAAAATAAAATGATACATTATCAGCAACTGACATAAACCAGTTTTTGAATAATAGTCAAAAGCAAATTAAAACACCTTTTCGACCGAATACATTAAGTGGATACAAAAAAAAATCGAAGATGATTGAATGAATTATCCTTACAACTAATACACGAAGACGTAATTTCAAAACAGAACTACGTTAAAAAATAAATGTGCTCTGGTGACTGTGATTCAAATCGTAGCGAACAATCTCTTCGTTTAGGGTCGTGATTGAGGCTTTGCAGTTGTGCGACTGTCGCTTGTTGCAGCGCCACCAAATCCTATTACCTTTGGAATTGACTACGTTGTATTTGAACCCCCTACAGATCAGCACCGGATTGCCGCGCGTCGACTTGAAAATGTGAAAACCTGTATGACATTATTAGATTGTTCAATAACAACAACAGCGATGATGATTATGATGATGTTGTTTGAAAGTGATAGTAATACGAGGAAAATGTGTGGGATTTAAAAGAAAATGTAACGACTACTTTGGAAGAGGATATGCCGAGATTTTTTGGCAATCCACAAGAGACTAATGAAAGAAGACTATCAGTTAAATAAAAAAAAGGTTATAACGATCGTACCGAGTGAAAATCTGTGGTCACTACGTAACCCTGCGAGATACATGGCTCATGTTACGTAACATCATCATACTGAATATCCTACAGTCCCCGATTTATGGTTTTTCTCTACCGCCAGTAATTATTCTATAGAAATATTTGGAAACCAAGACAGTTAACAGTCTATTATAAAATTGGCTTCGTAGTTGCAGGCAGCAACTAGAAAATACAAAGAAAATATTGTGGCTCTGTATTAAATAGGTATCTATGTGTAGAAGTAACCATAGAAATCATGGACCTCAAAATGAAACTAATAAATGTAATTTTATGTAATATATTGATTGACAATTACAATTTTTGTATACAAAATATATGTTTAAAATATTGCAACGCATCGTCAATTCAACGTTGAAAAATAGATAAAACTAAAATTAAAAATATAAATAATCAAGTACACCAAAAAGGGTGATACATGAAAAATTATATCACTTTTGTGACTTAGATCACATTATTTTTTTCATTAGTAGGATCGTCCTTCAACGACGATAATTATTTTCTCACTATATACTATACTGATTTGATCGCAATTCGCATCTATTGTTAGCTCGCACATTTGGGATATGTCTGATTTCCCTTTTTTTTTTTTTTTTTTGATGACAATAAACAACTAACATACAAATAAATATTTTAATTAATATTTGACCAAACAAGTATTTTAATTCAGAAATTTCGACAAACGAAAATTACAGCAACGAACATCTTTGTTTTTAGACACACATCAAATTTCTATTCTCAAATTACCGCTAGCATTTTAGCGATAGTGCTGATCACGATCGTCGTACGAAGAAAAGAATATTGACGAATGACGTCAATTGGATTTAGTACAAAATAATTTACCCTATAAAATTATTGAAACATATCCTTATACAACAAACATTTGGTTAGTCAAACTTTAATTTCCATTTGATATTTATTGTTTATATTACTTCAACAATCGTCAGAACAAATCCATGCTGATGTGCCAGCGAACCATAAATCAATCCTCTGGACTTTTTATTTTCTGAGTATTTTTCATAGAATGAGTTTTAGGTGACCAATGTTCATTACAACTTTAACATCTCAGCCCCTATGGGTATGTTAAATTATTAACTTTCGCCTGCGACTTTTCCCGCACGAACGTAAATTAAAATTTATTCTTAATCTTACATATAGACAAAATCATGCTCGCAATCATAAGCCCGATCCCGATTCCACTTTCGATTCCAATCCTATTCTCATTCTCGATTCAGATCTCGGCGCGAACACAATTCAGAACTTGGTACGAACACAATTCAGATCTCGGCGCGCACTCGATTCCAATCAGCCTGATTCTCAATTCTAACCCCAAACTCACTCTTGACTTTAATTTTAGTTTGGACCTGAATCCCAATTCCTGCCCTGCTTGCAATTCATTTTTAATCTTGATGCTCTCTTGAACATCGTTATTACCAGGAACTAATCGGTATAAAAATCATGGAATTCGTTCTATCTTTACGTGAGCGAAACGATGATGCATTTTCAAATCTGGCCAAATAAATCTACTATCATATAAAAATAATAATCACGTATACCTGACCAATAGTTTTCTAGTTATGATTGCACAAATGGATACACAGACAAGATATTTACAGACAAATATGTCGTGTTTCATAATATTATATATGAAGGATTCATAAATTCATCGTAGATCGGAACTGAACGAATAAACTAGTCTTTGTAAATATTTCAAAAAATCAATTTTCTATCATGATTGTGTTCCACATCACACCGGACGATCTCGTCGTTAAACGTAATGAGTGTGGCTTTACAGTTGCGCGAGCGCCGCTTGTTACAGCGCCAACAGCTCCTTGCTCCGCTGCGGTAATCCAAGTTGTATCTGAATCCGTTATACATCAACACCGGGTGACCGCGCTGCGATTGGGAGATGTAAAAATCTGTAAAATATTTTAAATTCATTTCAACGAGAACATTATTAAAAAAATATGATACAGTCCTTGATCTCATATTTTATATAAAAAAAATTGCTATACGAAAGAGCAAACGCAGTATGTACGTATTTTATTTCATAAAGACTTTTTGGCACCGTAGCCATTTAATTTTTATCAAACACATTTTAAGACATAATCCCTAGAGAGATTTGTAAATGAATATTTCGATTCGATGACATCACATCTATCTTGTTGTGTCACACACCCTATCGCATCCTTTTAATTCAGGTCGAGGGTTTTTGAGCCCTCCACGTCGGTCCGACGACGTCCGGGACCGGAAGCTTAATTTGACTTGAGTTCAAAACTCATCGGTCAACTCAGCCACAGTCAGAATAGTACCCGTTACGTTCTCATTTCAACGCACCGCTCTTATAGACCCTGAGCCACGACTGCTTTTTTTTTATTTCTAATTTCGCGACAGTGTTTCGGAAAAATCAACGATGAAAAATCATTATATAGCCATGAAATAAATGCCTATACCGTTAATACCAATCGACCTCGTTCTAAATGCCGATCTCGATCTCATTCTTACTCTCAATTTAAATTTTTTTTTATCGTCATAGTCGTTCCCAATTTTTAAATTTTACTACTGATTCTTCAATCTTAATTCAAATATTAAGTCCGCTTTTAATTCCGATTGCATCTAGCTCTCAATTCCATTCCCGATCCTGATTTCAATACCGATCCCGGCCCCTCTGTCAATCGTAATTCAGATTTCGTCCCTCCTCTCGATTCCAATCCTGATTTTGCTCTTGTTAGACGCTTGCTTGCACAAGCATTAACATGCCGCATGCTACCCACCGATGACCCTCGAATCTGCCCCTCCATTACGAATCTCTATCTAAAGAATTGAATATTGATTCGAGAGGATTGACAGATATCCAATACCTAAGCAAGTGTTAATTTTATAATTATCTTAGTCCGCCAATCGTTATATTGTTAATTTCTACGAACGTTTCATGCCAACAGGCACATCCTCAGGAAAATGCAGACAGTCACATCCACCAGGGCGTAAGAAATCTGGTCAGATGCGCTATTACATACTATTGGATTTGATTACACTATTACATGCGATATCGTTGTGTATCAATCGGGCCTCTTCTTTCTTTCGTGTCCCGTCATCAGATGACAATCAAGTTAGAATAGGACCACCTTAACGTTGAAGTATTTTCAACAAAAAAAATAATGCTAAAATTGTTTCACAAGTGATGGAGTTATCACATAACGAACCTAATAATTGCAATTAAATTGAATATGTTCTTTTTTGAAATCGGTTATAATTAATTTAATTGCATCATAACTTATATAAAAGGGCTTTAAATACAGTAATAAAAATATAGACAGTTATTCCATTACAAGCGTCGCAATAAGACGTGCAGTGAGGTTTCGCATTTTTTTTTTATCAATCAAGGAGACAAGAATACTTATAACACCGGTTAATATCAATGACATATATATTCGTATTCACGTCAAAACAAATACTGAGAGACATGAACTTACTGTTCAAAGACGCCCCGGTTGATATCAACAAAAACAGTATTTTTACAACATAAAATACATACGTAATTAACGGCGTAATTACAATTAGTCGTTTAACGCTTTATTAAAGTTTCAATTACTACTGCTTCCTTTAAAATGAGAACACAAATGAAAATGAGTAATTTCGTCATTTATAATAGTAACAAAACATATATCTATAATCAAATATTATTCATGTACATGCTTTCCACTAATTTTAACGATTATGTCCTCGAGGGTTATGACGAAGGCGTTACACCTCATGCTCCTCTTCCTGCAGCACGCCCAACGCGTCTTACACCCAGTCATTTTCTCCTTGTTATAGCGATGATCGCCTAAAATGAGGTTTCTCTCTCCTCGCCGCGAAACTCCGTATCGAGGTTTTATATCTATCAAAAGAAAAATGTATAATTAAAACGGAAACCATACAGATAAAGCGTTTTATGTCTGCTTTCCGATGAAACATTGCTTTATAATTCATAACAGACATACCTTATGAAAACTCTTCAATTGATTAAAAAAAAATACTTTAATCTAATGAATATCATATTCGTTTCTTTTATTATCATAATAAAATTTTTAAGGTTCAGCGTCCAAATTGGAAAATCAAACATCACACTTCAATATTCAATCAGTCTTATTAATTCGATTCAATAGTCAAATTAAGTCGCGAAAATTGTTCACCTCTTATTTGGTCAAAATTACGTAATCTAAAATTTAGTCACGTTTGATAACATTTTAGAAAAAAAAAATGATAAAGCCGCATTTAAAGATTATTCCGACATTATTCCAGATGAAAAGAGATCAAATTTTAAAACTAGCTGGGGTCCGTTAACAACTGTCATGACCAATACAGTAACAGAGCAGTAATCGTGCTCCCAGAACGTATGATTTAATTTGTTGAAGTTAAAAGGTTTCTTAATTAATTAATTCACTTTGAAGGATCGAACACATTATCTACTGATTCCAAAACAAAGCGTCAACTACTAGAACATCATCGTTCATGCATATTTAGCATGCTATGTTAGTTTTTCTTTTTATAGCATTGTCGAGGGGCAAACGAGCAGGAGAGCCATCAGATAATAGATAGTCACTACGCCCATAGACACTCGTAATTCCAGGGAGTCACCAATGCGTTATCGGCCTCTACGCAGGGATTAGGATATCCAATAGAAGGGGATCGAATTGATGGAAAAAAGAGAGGAGGAGTGAGCCTCCGGAACTCTCACTCAGTGGACGAAACAAAACGGGGCAAACTGGTACTTGAAGTCCTTATTTTATGGAAGTGTTATATTTCACAGATCGAGCGGGTCTATTTTTGTGCTACAGTCAAAATGGCCACAGTGTCGCTTTACCACAGTAGATTTATTTTATGGAATGCTGATATATACATAAGCAATAAATTGTTCATCTGATCCACACTAGGCCGAGGTGGAAGATTTAAGGCCCAAGCCCTTCAATCAGAAATAAAAAGATTGTGGGACAGTGCGCCTCAGCAGTGGAGCGATTAAAAAACATGTCACCTTCTTTTTACCACTAAACTCAAATATATTAAATCGTCTAATAAAAGTCCAACGAAAATAGATCAGAAAATATATATAAAATTCCATTTATGTCACAAAACACTTCACAGCATAGCCTGCCCATCTCGTTTTCCGTCGAGTTTCGTTTCCTAATGGTATTGACAAATTTATATGATATGCAAATCATAGTAGTCAAATACTTTATAAATACTCTCCGAAATTATCTGTTATTCCTTTTTTTTTTAATTTGAATACTACATAATGTGCATATGCTCCCCGCCAGTTTTCACGATTACGTCGTCGAGTGTTATGACGAAGGCGTTGCACCTCTTGCTTCTCTTCTTGGAGCAAACCCAACGAGTCTTGCAGCCGGTCGTCTTTTCCTTGTTGTAGCGGTGGTCGCCTATTATGAGATTCCTCTCGCCCCTCTGCGACACGCCGAAACAGGGTTCCGTATCTATCGAAATAAAACGACAGGTCATCGTTCCTACCACAGAAGGTTGATACACCGCTTAAAAACGTTTGTTGTTTATTCAGTTAACATGAAAATTTACGAAGCAAAAGAATAGGCAAAAATATTTTCAGCAAATCTCTACAACTGATTTCAATACAATAATGAAACTTGTCATTTGAGACTTCACGGAATGGCTGATTTTCAAGATTTATACAAGCTTGCAAGGCTCCTAAACAGTACTTTTTTTCGCAACCAATCATTGTAGGCACGTAAAAAGCAGTGATAATTCTGATGGACCTATTGGAACTCGAGAAACGCGACTACTACGCCTATGGCGGTACTAGAAGCATTCATATTCACACGTTTTTGAAGATTCGCTAGAACCCTCAAACACGCGTAAAGCTATCCGACACGTATTGACCCAATAGAAGCGTGGGTAAGATCAAGCGGACGTAATGGCTTCACGAGAGATTTTTACACGTCTAACCCGATCTTTGACCTAGTAAAGAAAATATATGGCAGGTTACAAATAACAATATTTTAATTAACAGTAACGTTCGTCGAGTCGTTGTCGAGCTAACTGTGATTGTGCTTTTGGTTGTACTTGACGACGGCGCCTTCTATCGTGGTGACGAACGCGGTACACTTCGATTTCCTTTTCTTCACGCAACTCCATCGGACTTTGCGGGCGAACTCCTTTTCCCTGTTGAAACGGTAGCGTCCCATTTCGATGACCTGCGTGCCGCGCGTCGATAAAACATATCGAGCATCTGCAGGCATAGAAATAAAAAAAAATCAATCACTGCAACGTTTAGAAGGTATTGTGTTTGGAAGCTACTGATCATTCATAGATATTATATTTATAATAAGCACTACCGTTGTTACACTGATTTCAAGGATTGTTTGATTAAATCGTCGCTGCCACTATCCATTGGTTTAAAATAAAATTATATTAATATATGTATGTTGATTCTTGTGAAAAAAAAAAAGATTTGTATAACAATTTTTTTTTCACAAGAATGCTTCAAACTATTTACAAAAACACTCTTCTTTGTAGAGAATAAAAACATTTTACGTCAGATTGTCACATAGTCCAAAAACAAAATAATAATATCATCAAAGAGCTTTTCAAAAGAAGCCTCATTTTTAGTGTCTTGTACCAAAATCGGAAAAACGGATGACGCATTTTGGGTGCGATTCTAAGAAATGTCTGTATGTTGTTTATTTTAAACCATTCAATTTAAAACATTAAAAATAAAACATTTTTACGTCGTGCCACAGTCGGGGTGCGAGGGTTAACACTAAATATTCAACACAGAAAAAAAGGAAGGTGTATATTCAGCTTCTCGCTCAAAGCACTGCCAGGAGAACACGCCAAAAAAAATGTAACGCTTTTCATTTAATCGCACTTGACTCGCAACGCACTGACCGCTAGAAAAACTCCCTACCTTATTCGCTGTTTATGTCGCATAATTATTATATTATTATATATTAACTATTTACTTAAATACTTATTAAAATCGTTCCACTGTGCTATTTATGATGAATTGTACAATAAAATTTATGGGTATATAATAAATTTGTTTGCACTTTGCGATATCAAATCGGTGACGATGTATGAAAAAGGGAAAATCAAAAATAGTTATTTATATAAGCCATTTATTATATTAACTTGAAAATCGTCAGCAATAATTTCGAATAGCAACAGCAAAAAAAAACATAAGACCAATATGTTTTTTTTAATAAGAATGTATAACGCCATTATACTTTTAACGAATACCATAAAATTAATAACTTTGACTCAAAATCACTGCCTGCTCAGTAGCAGGCAATGATCTTGAATCAAAGTTATTCACGCTGCGCCAGTGCGCAGCGTGAATAATTTTACCAAAATTTAAAAATACGCCTAATTATTAGATATTGGTCATCTATTTTAAGCATTTTGTACAGTTTCTTTAAGCGATAGGTATACAATTTAAAGACACCACCGATGCCTGAAGCGCTTAAAAATCACATTTGTACAATCCACGAGTTTCACTGGTGAATACGGTTTTGCAAAAAGAAACGAGCGTCATATCCCAACGTTGCCTTAAGTGTGTTGGAAATTTCATGTATGTCTTGAATGGTTCTAATATGCGTTTTTTTGATACGCAGCATCCATCATGATGTTTTTGCATCCATCATCATAACAAACCATGCTTTATGTGAAGGGCCATACTGTGGCCAACGTGGCTGTTGCAGAAAAATGGGTCAGCTCGACCGATAAAACACCACACTCTTACAGAATACGTACGTGAAGTAGCATCTTCCGCTGTTGCTTTCCGACCGGTGAGTGAGAGTTCCGGTGGCCCACTCACCAGTCCGATCCCCTGTCTATTAGATATCATATTTCCTCCCAAAAGGCCAGCCACGCATTGATGACTCCTCCGGTGTTACGAGTGTTCGTGGGCGGCGGTAACGGTCTAATTTCTTATGGGTCGCCTGCTCGTTTGGCCCTCGCAAGCAAACATGTTGAGATATTGATTACGTAACTTTATCCTTTTAGACACTCATTTTCAAAAACATCAAAAATGTCGAAGTAAGTAAGTAACATTTGTATTAATAAATCACACTTAGTTGTGCGTTCCATGTTGAGATTGGAAAAGAGCAGGATAGTATACTATTTCGGTATAGACAATAATAGATCCTTCGCTCCCTCGTTACATATTGGAATGTCGCATGATTCGAGTGAGGTTTGTTAATATGAACCCAAGTGCATGATTGCCATTTTATATCATACAATTTCATACAAAATCCACTTTTTTTCCAAAAGCTCTGCGCTGTCAGTTTTGTCCTTCACAAAATTGACACAAATTCAAGTATTTAATATCACATTATAAAAATTTATCTTTATTAAAAATTAAAATATTTTTGACCAAAAAGAAATTTCTTATTCTGTCTAATCAGATAGTCTCCTTATATAGTTTCGTCTATTTAAGGAGATACGTAGAAGTCAAGCAAAATTCTGAAGTTTCCTATTTGTTTATCATACTTCGTCACCGTTATTTAGCATTTCTAGCAAAATTACGTCACATATTTAACAAAGAATAGAAAAGTGCTATTCAATATAAATTAATTTCAAAGATCAGTAGCCATGTTTTTACTCCATTATTGCTATACGGACGAAACTCTATCAAATTTTTAGAAACAATCAAAAATTTAATAATATAACGATGACAACTTCTTTGAAATTTTCCATCAGAATAAGAATAAATAGGCTCAACATGCAAAACCTTTAATTGTAAATAAACTATATTAGTTCGTACACACACTAACTAAGACATCGACAACGTTTATAAACTGATAAATATCAACGGGTACCATTTCAATTTACATGATTTTCGACAGTTTCATACTTGTATGTAACACTGTTCAATTTTGATTTTCTGGATGAATATTATCTATCGCATATAGCTTAGTGGTTATGTTCATTTCTACATGCAATAATTACGTCATTGTAAGTAACTATCCTCGCTTTGCATCCCCCTCTATTTTTCGCCACTCGTACGCACTCCCAACGCCGCCGACACACATCGGGATACGCGGACGGACATTTCCTGTATCTGTACACGCCGTACTGGAGCAATGGTCTTCCGAAGCGAGAATGAACATATTTTAAACCTGAACAGGAGAACACTGATTTTCAAAGGATATTTTAGGAAAATCGTAAGAGATTGGCAAACGAATTAATTATCATAATTACAGTACAACGCACTAATCATTCCGCTGTGAAATTAGTCATAGAAAACGTCGCATCAGCGTAAAGTGGAAAAAGAGGGAGAAAAGCAGGGGTCATTCGTAGGCAATACAGTACGGCAAAAATTCGTGCGTTGTACTGTATTTATACAGTGCTAGGAAAAAAACACACTTCTTTATTACCCACTTACGTAACATAGCACGTATATTTAAGACAATTTATTTATTCATATGACATATTAATTAATATATGCCCATATATAATGTTATAGTCTTATTTGCATCTGTAAGACATTCACATACACGCATATATAAAGAAGTAAATCCACTCAGAAGAATAAATAAGATATTTCTCAATAAATAATGTTGATAAATAATTCACTACATACAAAATTAAATAATCAATACTACATCACAACGAAATGATCACAATGACTATTATTTGTACTCTCAATAATTGTCTATCAATTAATCTATTTATAAATAATTAGATATATCAATTACGGGACTTTTTTTATAGCCCGTATTATGACTCTCCTCTTCGTCGGGCCACTTTCAATGGTTGTGGGTGTTTGTCGTCTGAATGATGACGTCGTCGTACGTGATTATGCTGACCCTGCAGCCGTGGGGGGCTTTGTTGCACACCCATCTCGATTTGGCGCCGTACGACTTCTTCAGATTGAAACGGAAGCTACCGATCTGGATGACCGGCGTACCGCGTTTCGTCTTCAAGAACACCGGTTGTTCTGTCGGAAGAGCGAAGATTGAGGGAAATGTTAGTGGAAGGATTGCTTTGGTGACTTCTTAGTTTATTTATCGCCTACATATTATTTTAAGACCATCAACAAGTCAATACTCTGATTTATTGTACACGATAGTTTATGTATGATGGTGACCAGATGAATCGACACTGACCTACTCAGGATTTTATGGCATATAAAAATTTCCTTCTTTTAACCTTTCATATATACAACGTTTATATGAGAAATTTAAAAAATGAAAAATATCACAGCAGCGATCTTATTTCTGTATCACATTTATTGCGTTAACAAAATAATTAAAATGTAAAAATTACATTCAGTAGATTTTAAAATAAAAATAATGATTCAGTGATATTCAACATTGATTCAGTAATAGTTTAACTATGTTCAATATTATAACAATCTGTGCATAAAAACGGCTGATTGGGGCATTGTGGGCAGAAGGTGGTAACTTGCCTTGTTTTATTTCTTGCATATTTCCGGTTCCTGGCATTTGCATTTACTTTGTAGCATCGCCGACAATAGTGTCTGGTAGACTTTGTCAATCCAACTGTCCTCTCTAGCTTATGATTTTGCCTTCCTATTCTTAGATTGGGCACTATTAACATGTAATGTGCTTTGCCTGGATTGATAAAACGTGTGGTTTAGCAAAAACTTTCTAGATATATTTAAGCAATCAAAATTGTAATAACAAAAATATAACACGAAAAAAAAGACATAGCAGACATAACTGAGAACGTAAATCGAAACATGAAACCAAACAGCAGAGCAGTCATATACACACCATTTGTGAACTATCCAGGAAGTATTAATTTATCGAGTATGCCCGAATGCAAGCTTGCCGCATTTTAGTACTGTCACGCTATAATGTTAACAAAATAAAATTTTGGAAGTGAGATCATTATGGGCTAAATGTGGAAACGATATGTAACAGATTGCGTATTATTTGCCTACAATGAAGAGCGTACAGTTGATATCGACATTGTATTACCAATTTACATTCGCTTGAGTTTCTAGTAGTAGGGTTTTTCGATCTTAAAAATTGATTGCAAACATTTTGCTTTCACAAATGTTTTATTTTTGTAATTTCATTTCGTTTTTACTCATATTTCTTTTAGTGAGATTCAATTAAAACCATTTTAACTAGTATACGTAATTTTCGTGAAGCACATGGTACCTTTTGTTGTGTTTCGTCAAAATCGAGTTAATTTCGCATATTTAATAAAAAACAAATTCAATTACTCGTCAAAATAATTACAACACTAGTAATTTGATCTTTCATAACGCATTCACGCAAATAAGGAATCAAGTCATTCGTAATTAGTTTTAACTGTACGGCACAAAACGTAAACGTATTTCAAGTTCATAGCCGTCAGATATACCAATAAACACTGTTAGGCTGATACTGTTAGAGCTACTCCTTTAGTATTTATATCAGTATTCAGTATTTAAATAGCATATAAGTGCTACATAAATACTAAATAAACCAACAAAAAATTTTGTGCATGCGCACGCAGTTATCTGTCTTGTTATTTACAATTTGATATATGTTAGATCTTTGGTGCCAAAATAAACTGCGAACATGTATAAAAAAGCTTACTTTCATTTTAAATGGCACTTTGTTTAAAAGTTTAAATAAAAATATTTCAACGGTGTAACACAATGCATCGACGTGATAGTGCCTCGGTAGTAAAGATAACTGAAAATTAATTAACGATATATTATTATTTTAAAATAACTAACAATAGTTGTTTAATTCACCTTATATTTTTTATTTCCGATGTGCTTTAAATTAATTACAGCCATTTTACAAAAATACATTGTAAGGAAAACTCGAACAAAACCATGTCCGTCCGTGCTCATGAATTTTATAACATTAAATCAATGGTTGTGGTCGTTCAACGTTTTCAAGATTTCATCCTCGCACGTGACGATCGCCGCCCTGCAGCCCAAGCTCCTGGCCTTCACACAGATCCAGCGGGCTTTCCGACCCTCGTTCTTCCAGTATTTATTATAACGATATTTGCCCCACAGGATTACCGGCTTGCCCCATCGGGAGGTCGTGAACGTAGGCTCTGCAAATTGTCGCCGGTTCTTTGACTTACGAAATCATCAAAAATATAATTATTAAGAATGTATCTATCAAACGTATCGTCGCAATTCACAACACTTTGTGACTTTCTTACCTTTTTAGAACTCCGTATCCATAAAGTATAAAACATAATCCTGTTACTAAACCTAAGATATCCGTCCATCTGTCTGTTCGTGATCTGTTCACACGACTCTAGTTCTAATTTTATAGATTTTCGAAACCAGATAGTAAGTGGTTACCTGGTTACTAGAGAAGTCATCAGAGTATTTCCGGCCTCTTGGGAAGGAGTTGGATATTTCATGGCGGAGGGAATAGGGTGATGGTGGGGTAGTGAGCCAACGGAACTGTCACTCACAGGACAAAACGCAACAGCAGGAGCTGTTACTTCACGTCTGTATTCTATCTCTATCTCACAAACGATAAAATAGGTATAACCGATGGGATTTATACCAAAAATTTAAATCCTTAATCCTAAATTTAAATCCTCCATGCAGCGAACCTTGGTATACCACAGACTAATTATTAAGAACCAAAATTAGGCAAAATTTATCATTCGATTTTTATTATTCGTTTATACGATTATGAAATGAATGTCTTTAATTTATTTTTGACACTCAACAACGCCTTAACAGAAGACGTTGACTGTATTATGTTTGACAACCGCATTTTTTATATCTCTGTTACTGATGCTATTATAATACAAAAAAAGTACGTTCATTTATATGTGCAAAAGAATTTCTTTAGAACCTGATATTATAGTTTTATCGATGAAACATTAAATAACTTACGCTTGCACAAACGATTAAACGATTTTGTTTTTTTTTTAATTAGTGCAGGTCACTGCAAGGGTGTAAAAGTAGACTTTGATTGTAACAAAATTCATTAATTAGATAAACCATTTTTAAAACAAACTCATTAATTACTCGAAGACATTGATATGTGTTCAATTCTTGGAATATTTAGATGATAAATTTATTCTCCGGACCGTCCTTATTCTAATCAAATTTCAGTAATTATTTGGAATACCTACAGAACAAAAACCCTCCTGATCATCGGGGACTGGAATCAACAGCGTGACCGAAATCGTAATCAGCGCCATAACCACACTGGGAACCGATCCGAGATTTGTATTGACAGCATCGTCTTGGACAGATATACAAATATACATTCTATTTCCGCGAAGTTGTGGGCGGGAAGGTAGTTCCGTATATAGTATTATGATGTTTTTGTTCAAATTACAAATTGTTTTACGTTGCGGTTTTAAAACACAACACAGCAATAATAGAGAATCCGTTAAGACGAAAGTGCCTACTTTTAACGCGTAAAATAGATATATCAATCAATAAATGTACCTGGAAAACCCTATACATGGATGGCATCTCCAGTAAACAGATAGCAGGTGAGTAGTTTTTCATAATTTTAGAATTAAATGAGTATTTTTTGATAAAAACAATCTATCTCGCTTGTATAAATCACTTTATTTTTATGAAATTATAAATTTAAATAAATTTTTCGTCGTTACAACTTTTGAAAATGTTTGCATGAAATACAAAAAGAACGTCAAACAACAGTACGGCCCGCCGCAAATAACGAATTAATCGGTCGGTAGTTCACTCGGTTATTTAGAATTCGCAACGCAACGATTCAAAGTCAGGTGATAAACATTTGCCAACAATCCACGAACTTGTTGGACAGTGTAGCATGCTTTGCAGCGTGCAGACTTGCAGACCTAGTGCAATCGGCGATGTTGAAGTTGCTCGAACGAGCGTCAGCGCAACACGAAGACACGTCTTCTGAGATAGATCTATTAAATATCAATTGAAGAAATAGAAAACTATGCAAGAATATTCAGATATCAAAACAAAAAATAATAATTTCGGATATAATTCTGTCAATTGGTATATTAATAATATCGATAATGAGGATATATAACTAAGGAACGATGAAATCTAGGTGCATATTGTTGTAAAACAACATAGCATTTTGCCGTATAGACATGAAATAGATAGTTTTTTTTATTTATACACAATTACGGGGGACATAGAAAGCTTTTAATCAGCAAACAAATACATATTCAGATCGAATGGACGGTAAAATATGCCCCACTTGTTTGCTGAAATATTGAAAGTACATTCAACCATATCCCCAGTAGTGGTAATGTTTTTTTATTATTTTATTGTAATTTTATTTCAGATACGGGTACAATCCAAATCCGGCGTGTATATCTAAAACGCCACAGCATCTGCGACATCGTTACAGTTTTCAGAAGACCGTGGACCCATGTAATCAAATAACTAAAATACAAGAGAATAAATTTTTGTAGTTAAACTATGATGATTCGCAATATCGATACTTTGGTTTTAGCATTAAAATAGAATTAAATCATAAATATCATTATTTCCTAGGTAATTGAATTATACTTGAAATATATCATTATTGTATTTTTTTGGCATCCACCGGATATGTTTGCCATCGATCGTGTCTATGACGTTTGAAAAGTTAATACGATGATTGAATTCATGATCAATCAGAGAATTCTGATTCTGGTTCCAGAATTGGAACCTACTTTTTTTGTTACCGGTGTAATAATGCGTTTTAGAATGGTGTCTATCTTGTCCATAACGGTTTCTTTTAATTTGAAAAGTATTTAAGACTAGTTACGGTCATTCTATAAAAACCGATTTTTTTTGGGCATTTCTACATTATAAAATGCAACGTGTAAAACTTTCCTTGCAATAAGCGGTCATTGCATAGACGGTAAGTACTATCGGTGTCTTTACTTCACTTTTCTTCTTTGTTATCATTGGAACAATGATAATGACAGTTTCCGATGAATATTGCAGTGTTTTTGTACTCAAAAATTATAACTATTCTTCAACGAACTATTGGACAGTCTCTATAACCCCATCGATCATATAGTTTATTTTACATAAGGTGCATGCGGACAATATAATCCTAGAACACAAAACCTGAATAATGGCCTATTAAAAATTCTATAATTAGCGGCGGATTATATATAATTTTTATTCTACATCTTTATTTCCTCAAATATACGATGCTACTGCAGAAATAAACGAAAAAAAAACAATGAAAGGACATCCATAAATATAATATTTTTATAACAAAATTGTTGTATTTCATACAATGATTTGAATTCCCATTAGATAACGACATTGACAACTTAATCATAACTAAACAGATACAACGATCGGCCGAGGATAGCGATCCTCAAAATAGTGTTCAACACGCGTACACAGATGTCATTAATGACAATGATTGGTGTTCTGTTTAACGATACGATAGTCCAGCGTGGTTATGGAGGCGCGGCAGCCGGTCGCGGACTTGGTGCAAGTCCAGTACATCTTAGAGCCTTTGCTGCGGTTGTTCTTGTTGAACCGATACCCGCCGAGTTGAATCACTGGTCTTCCGTAACGAGACACCGAGAAGTAAGGCACTGAAGGGAAAAAAAAAGTCCAATTACAGTTAAATATTTATGTTTACTTTGAATAATATAAATCGGATCCTAATGGTATTTCTTTTTTTGTGTATAGAATATCACAATAAAAGAACGGTAACTGAGATGACATCATACAAACTGTAGACAGTTATACCCAACTTCTAAACTGCAAAATAATAGTCGATAAACTACTTTTATTATGATATGGTTGACTATAAAATACGGTAAAAGTCATCATACTTTATATGTTAAAAATAAAGACAAATAATATATTTCTAAATATATAAATATGTATACAATCCCTATTATTATTAGTCACAACTGTCGAAGTAAATAGAAAAGCAATGCTATTGAAAGTGAAAGGAAAAGCAAGCAGTAATATAAATACAAGGTAATATTAGGTATATCAAATTCATAGTCACGTGATTGAAGCCTTACGTCCTTGCCTAATATGTGTTCATGTTGATGTCACCAGTCGCATCCGATCTATATTAACGTATTGAAACCTATATATTACCCACCTAATGATCTACAGGAATGTGAGTCCACTGTTATACTCTGTCCAAAGTTCCATTTTGAAAGTTCCACGTCCAAATAGCGAATACCTTTTAAAATGCCAGACTTTCAAATTCAGACCTTTCCTGTTTTACGTTTAAAATGAAACTCCAGTTGTAAAGTCATAAGTATGATGCATACATTCACAATCATAATTGAGTGCGACACTCTGATATTGGTTAATACTGGTACTTCAATTATACTTTTCAAGTTAATTTTCTTTATTTCTCTTTCTCAATAATGATGTCATCGGCAATATAATGAATATTAACATAAAAACGCTATTGCATCGAAATTTTTAGAAATATTATCAAAAAACAAGTTCATTTATCCTTAAACATTATAAAACACAAATTCTCTACGTCTGTATTTATATCTCTGGGGCTTATAACTCGAGAACCTTATCGGAATTACATAATTTTTTTGACGTGACAACGTCTTATAAATTGGTTTGCCGGGTGACACTTCAAGAAACTGCGTTACGCTCCGCTCACGTTATGCGCTCACAATGAGAGCGAGTGAGAGGCACGCGTCCCTTCCACTCGGGCATGGTTAGCCCGCCTAAGAGCGAGAGAGACAGACATAAAAAGTGAAAGGCACGCGTCCCTTCCACTCGAGCACAGTTAGCCCGCCTAAGAGCGAGAGAGACAGAGCGAGAGAGAGAGAGAGTGAGAGAGATAGGCATACACACCGGTTCATGTCTTGCGCTTCTATTTCGCTTAGGCGCCTGCATACAAGTTTACACGTTGCCAGTTCTTTGTATAAATAAATGTTTTAAATTGTTACTATTATTTCATCCTTCTTCCTACTATACGAATGAATATTCACATTAAAATGATTTTACCACTCAAAGTCGTTGTCACGTAAAACTTTCGCCCGTATATTTAAGGATAGAAATAATTTATCTGGCCAGTTTCTAGTACACCCTAGCTTTTGCCTGTGACTGTGTTCGTATAACCATAGACCGCAATGAAGAGATTCAGAATCAAAAATGTGAGTAGGATCAAAATCAGAAATATAAGAATTGCTCGTTGAATAGTATTAGGTAACTATCTTGTTTGTAAATATACATGCCCGCGTCCATTTTTAAAACGTCTTCAAGACAGACATATGATCTAATTTAAAGCCCATAAAAAATATGAACAATGTTAAGTTTCAAACGGTGCGATAATAACCTTTTTTTCTTTTAATCGTCCCAATTTCCCTTTCAAAATCAAATTGTGATACACCGAATGACGCTTCAATTAGTTTATAGTTTTTTCTAAAATCATGAAAAAATAACTTAGCGATGTACATGGAGCTAAATCATATCTATGATTCACGTTATACATTCATAACTTAATTTAGGAACAAGAATAGTTTAAGGTAACAGATTACACTTCATATTATTTTGTCGTCTATTCGTATAAAACTTTACATAAATTCACATGAAAACGCAAATAAAAAGGACAGAAAGGGAACAGAGAATAAAACGCTGAATCCTTCAAATGATGTATTTATTAACACAACATTTTTTTTTTAATGCAGCGCTCTAAGTTACAAAAACATATCATCAATGGTTGTGTCCGTCCAAAATTTCGTAGATCTTGTCGTTGACGGTGATCATCTTGGCCTTGCAGCCGAGGGACTTCCGTGAGCACAACCAGATGCCCTTTGGACCGAAACTTTTAGTAGATCTGTTGTATCGATATTTTTGATGCACTATCACCGGCTTTCCGTAACGTGACTTGGTAATAGTGAAATCTGTAATAAGCGAAATATGTTTATATGAATTAGCAATTAATGAAATGGAAATCTAGAAATGGTTGAATGAAAACAAATTGAAAAGGGCCAATATTAAGGCTTCTAACTGTCTTTTTGTGATGAAAAGGCTGGTAGGGTACACATTAAAACCTAAATTCAGACTAAATGCACCTATAGCCAAGATGAGAGTCGGATTTTAGTATCCAGGGTTCCCTATCAGCAAATAATATGATATATAATTTACAATATCACTGAATTTAATTCGAACGAGTATGACATCACTCTTTATAAATTTTATAAAGAAACTATAATAATTTGACTACAAATCTGTTTGAATAGTTCGGTATCTATCGTATTCGAGTCGTAAGTCGAGTCGATTCGAACCGTAAGACTGACAGACGGACAGAATGAAATTGTAGAATACCATTTTTGCCTTTGGTTACGACAAGCAACACAACACCGGAAACCGACAAGCTTACTTACGTTCGGACGATTGATTAATGCAAATCGAGCAAATGAAATACTTAACACTCGTATCGACTCGACATACAGACGTACATACAGAATCGACCATCGATCTATCCCCATACTAAACGGGCACGAGCTCATGGTGTAGTCAGCATAACATGTATTTACAGTTTTTAGTCTCAACATAATAATGACTTCAAAACCAAAAAAAAAAAAAAACTAATTTGTTACAGTTTTTTCCATGTTTCCCGCACATAATAAGTATAATCATTTTAGTTACCTATAAACAAAGAAACAAGTACGAACGATGACTATTACTTTTAAAATAGTGGAAACTAAAAGCACCAGCAAAAGAGCGTATATTTTATGACACTTACATCATTTTGTTGAGAATCGCAGTTTTTCAGAAATAACTCAAAATAAAGTATATCTGATCATATTCAAATTAATTTTCGTTGAAAGTATTTATCAAGCGTTACATTAGTAATTTTTTTCATATATTTCGGACTTACGGTTTAAAAAATAAAAGGGGGGACAAAAGCTACGCTACTTCCGAAGCGATTATTTCCGAAAATATTCAGTTAATAAAAAAAAAATGTTTCATAACCTTATTAACCTTAAAATATTTTTAAAATAACCGTTGCAATAATATGTACCACATGTTGATTTATGTTGAAAAAAATTTCATTTTTTTTCAACATAAATAAAAAGTTTCACTTTGTGTTACATATATGTTTGGAGTGCCCCCTAGAAATATTTTTTTTATTTAACTATTAAATTAAGTGGCGACTTATACAATACACCTACATATTAAATTTCATCAATACACATCTTGTAATTTTGAGTAACATGTGCCTGTGACATACGGACGGAAGGACATGACTTAACTTTTGAGTTCTGTTTTTGCCATTTTGGCTCGAAATCCTAAAAAGATGAAATAATCGCGTTTTCTATTTACCAGTGATTATTTTTAATTGTAACAAATGACTTTAAATGTTTTAAGATGTATTTTCTATTAAAGTAGCGCCATCCAAAATTTGTAATTTTTCATAAGACATGTACATAAATGTATAATGAACTTAATGTGTTACTTCTGTATGATGAACATAATATATTTTGTGTTTATTTTTTCCTATAAATCCGATTACTTTTTTGTAATAAATTCCAATAATTTGGGGTTAGGAATTAAATCATTGAAATTCGAACAATTGCTTTCACTGATTAAAATTTCTTTCACTGAGAAAAAATAAAATTCATTTCTATTAAAACTTATATTCCAATTATGATACAATTTTTTTTCCAAAATAGTAATATTTTAATAACCGATATAGATTTCGTTTAAAATGTAACAAAAATCTTTAAAACAACAACGTTGCTTCTCAATCATTCAAGATCATTGCATGTATCTTACTGCCTCTAATTAAGCCGTTTGACTCCTCAACATGCTGACTTTGTCCCTACACCGATCACTCCCAGTTCTATTGCCGAGTGCTACGTTTCGATCGCAGAAGAATCCGAACATATAAGAATCTATAAAAATCCTACAGACCATATAAGAATCTATAAGAATCCGAATATATAAGAATCCTACTCTTCATTGTAGGTCGAGTGGCCAAGCTTGTCAATTAGACTGATATTAAGAGAGACCTACGATTTTTTTTTAGTTAAATTTGCATACATGTAGTTATGCGAATCACGAATTTATTGCTACGCTCGTAAATATTTTGGCCAGATCTATATGAACCTGGCGATGAGATGAGAAAGTAGAAAAAAAATGTCAATTGGCCGATTTTTTTTTTATTAACCTACTGTTCATCACAAAACAACAATTACGTCAATGGTTGTGTCGGTCGTGAACTTGATAGATCTCGTCGTTGACGGTGATCAGCTTGCCCTTGCAGCCGAGCGACACCCGCGAGCACACCCAGATCGCTTTGGGCCCGCGGCTGTGGTTGCTCTTGTTGAACCGGTAGCGCCCGTACTGGATGGCCGGTTTGCCGTAACGGGACAGCGTGAACACGGCCCTGGTGCCCGCACCTATTACACAGTTAACGTGATTTTTCAGTGCATTTCATTCCTTGCATTCACGGAGATAAGAATGAGATGGACGCCTGTCAAAGTTTTCGATACAATTCGTCTGTATCTAGATAGGTCATATAACTTGTAACTAATAATTTTTTTATTGAAATACAACACATTAAGGACGAATATTAAAAGAAAAAAATAATAGGAACGTGTTTGCGATACGATAAATAAATTAACAAATATTCGAATAGAGTATCTTAAAATTTTATTTTGATCGAATACATATTTGAAGAAAAAAAAAATGGAAAATAAGTTACCAGAACATCCGAACTAAGAAATACATACAAACTTGATTACTAAACTATCGAGGCGGTTATTTCAGATTTACTTCAAACAAAATTATTTAACGTCAAAACAGAGCATTGCCAATCTTACATAATTGTGACTGATATTTACTTTATAAATTTCATCACGAAGAATCGTCAAAGTGGCATTGCACCCGCGCCTCACAACCACCCCAAATACAGATATTTTAATCTACGGCCCCAAAAGTGTTTGTTGAAAGAATGTTTTCCACACTAGATGGTCGATTTTTCGAAAAGCAACAACACAAACACCATTTTAATTTTTATAAGAAAGTTCACTCTTGACACTAAATTTATCAATAAATGAATAACTGGTTGAGGATAGTATACAAATTTCAAAAAAAAACTTTTTTTTTGTTTTTTATATTTTATTTAATTCACCTATATTATAGACACAAGTTCCATGTTTAAACAAATAACACCTTCGTTCTATTTATAAAATGCCTCGAAAGACTCATTTATAGTCTTGAAAAAGCTTCGATAATATGATTTATTTTTAATAATAATATTTTTTTTTCTGTGATTTGTCTTATAATAAATAACATTAAATCTTAAAAATTAGCAATTGTAAAATCTGTGTACACATGTCAATACAGTAAGATTTGCCTGATAGTCAGTGCATCCACATTATCATTAAAAAAACAAATACAATGATTTTCATTGCCATTTTTAATTTTTTTAATTAACTCGGCTAAGCGTGAATTGAAAACACTATGCTCCAAATACTTTTATTTTAAAGAGTTAACCACTTAACTTACGATAAAGAACGTTTGAGATTTAAGCGTAACTCGTCTCTAAGGAATTCTTATTCCTATGATTATACATTATGGAGGTACATACTAGGCAACTTCAACAAGTGTAGAAAAAGATGAAAGTGTTAACAATAAAATACATTGTTTCAATATTAGATAAAATTAAGAAGAAAGTGTATGTTTTTAAGAGGGCAATAGCAAAACAATGGTCTTGGTGGTCTTGGTCATTGTTATTAGCGTGGTTACTAGTTAGAAGACTTTGTAGGGCTACATAGGACTTATAGGGCATTATCTACGTATTTTTGTAACGAGTCAATAAAGCAATAATTGGTCCTATTCATTTTATAATCAATAATTTTAAAAATAGATTTGACTAGAGATAATAAAATACAATGAAAATCTTCTACGTTGAAAACGAAATATCGACTTTTGCCCATAGAAGGGAAAGAGGCTAGGGAAAAGGTACGTGAAGCGATTTGATTCAAAAGAGACTAATATGGTTTGCAAACACTACCTCCACATTTTACTCTTGATGAATTGTTGTTTTTACTGTGATTTTAAATATACATTAAGTTTAGTTCAATAATATGAGGATAATCAATGATTATGATTATTGTCGATCTTGAACAGCTTGTCGTTGACGGTGACCAGCTTGCCCTTGCAGCCCAGGGACACCCTCGAGCAGACGTACAGCGCCTTCGGGCCGTGGCTGGTGTTGTGTCTGTTGAAGCGATACTTCCCATATTGGATCGCCGGTTGGCCGAAGCGCGAAAGGGTGAAAACTGGCTGAACATCTATAACATTAGACCTTGGTAAGTAACTATATAAATAATGTCCAAAAATATTTTACACGCAAAGCAACTCTGTGTATATAGGAAAATGGAATAAAAATGAAAGATGACGATATATGTCGCCCTTTAATATAAATTGTAATGCAAAAATACAATACTATAAAACTGAGCAATGCAGAAATAAATTTTAGCTTAGTTTATTGAAATTTTTAATTACAAAAGTTAAGTCTCACTTACATTGTTCCAAAAATTATATGTATGTTGGGAAATAAACATCGGCATCCACATAATCCGTACATTAACTAAAAGGAATAAAATAAAAACAAAAATGATAATTTAAGTCTGTTTAATTCATCAAAGTAATGGATTAAGTTTGTTGTTAACACTTACTAAGTCATCAATGATTTTCACTATTTAAACTTTTAACCCTGATTTGACTTTGGAACCCAAAAAAAAACCGACGTCGCTCCTGCTCTATGATTGTAAATGTTATAAGTCTATAATTAATTCTAATGTGAAACAAACAAAAAAATTGCTCAATAACGATTTTCCCTGTAGATCTATTTTAAATCACAACGGAAACCGGTTGTAAACATTCCCTAATTTGTTTTTTCCTCACGTATATAGTAGATCTTCTCGGTATAATGGTTTTTGAAACTCCAATAAAGAAATCGACGTAGTGAAACAAAAAGTTGAGCAAGAATTTTAATGCATAATTATATTCAATACAATACAATATAATCCTCCATGTATCCTTTTCAAATACTAACAGGCGCAAGCCATCTATCATAGATAAAATACACAATCGTCAAGCAGCTAAAGAACGTTTATTAAATAACGAAATGACTATTTAAGGATAAAGGACACGCTTACAGAGAATAAAATCTCATTACAATGCCCTAATGAAAGCTGCGATCGTGATATACCTAATGCATGGCTAGATTAATTATTTATAAATGTTTCGATAATGAGGCTGTATTATAAGTAACATTTGCAATTACCAGTTTAATGCTACCGTTTCTCTTTATTAATTATCAATATCCTTTTTAATTTTTCAATTTTTTTCAATTCTTTAAATTTACTTTATATTTTTTTATACTTTTAACATCGTTATGTTATTTTTATTATGCTTATATTATGTGCAGGTTTTAAGTTATGTTAATTACTGCTTTCGGTGTAAGGAACCGCGCAAATCCTAACCGGCTCCAGCTGAAAATCAGCGACACAGCCCTGGCGGTGGTGTTGCGCTAAGCTGGAACCGATACGGCATTGACATAATTACTGCTTTTTTTTTTTGTTATATACATATTGTTCTTATGCCGAATAAAACGTTCTTTCATATTATGAAAGGCTAATTTCGCTTTACACTTGAAAAAAAAAATATATTAAATATTTAAGGTTTGTAACACAAGTCAATATACAAATATGTAGAGCAAATTATTTATTTGTGGGTTGCGCCTTCAATATTCAATCGATTACCATGGCATTTTAGAAACAAACAGCTATGGAGATGATATTATAAAATCGTCGCTTTACAGCATCCGATGAATAAGGTCTGTGTGTAATCGCATGGTTTCTTCTGAATCTGTCCAATGGTTTTACGTATTGAACCTGTATTATGTATTCATTTATTAAAGTAGTTGTCAACATGTCATAAGGAAATGTCAATTAATTGAAAATTTTTCTTTTCCGAAAATTCTATCAAAGAGGAAAACGCGTCCAAGAAATGATAAAATACAGAGATGAGCTCAAATAGACATCGATAAGGCAATAAATAATGAAAAATTAGGTAAAAACTAGTACCTAAATTTCTATTATTTATTGTCTTAAATTATAGATAGCTCTTTTGTATAGAGGCCGCCATTTGCAACCGCTTGCCAATGACAAGTCCAGATATTGCTCGTCGTTTCGAAACTTCTCTAAGTATCTTAATTTTATTGAAATAGTTTTAAATGTTTTGCTGGGATACTCACAGTCATTTCGAGAAACGTAAAAATATTTAGAGGTTTGCAATAAAGAAATATGATATTACGTCATTATAATTTTGAATGAGGAGTTTTTCTATATATTTTTAAGTTATGAATTTCTTTTGTCACCAACTTCATTACAACGTGCCGGGCATTTCTATGGCATTGGCGGTAACAGTATTTAATAGCCCCCATCCGTTTTGGACCAGCTTAAAGGGTTTTAAGTTCTCACCCCTCAATTTAAAATAAAATTTTAGAAGGATCTGTTTCTGCAGTGGGCCACAAGAAATCGATTGTCGAATCATTCGACTATTGAAAAAAAAATCGATCAAATCTTATATCAACGGAACATTTAGCTGAAGTAGGTCGCTTACTAAAGTTATATCCATATATGTATAACAATGGAGCTGAACAATTTTAGAAGTTAGACTGAAAAATGAAGTACATAAAATACTAGGACGTATTTCATGCAATGATTTATGAAATTAAAGACATTTAGAATTTTTTTTCCGGTAAAATATGTTTTTTACATATTAACAGAAAATTCATTGCAAATTTGTAATACATATACCGTTGGAATATTTTTTTCCAGAAACGATCACAAACTTTGTAATGTCGTCAATAACCGATGTCGTCCAACATGTTCTAATATCACGTGACCGCATAATCTCCTTACAGTGACATAGTTTCCATTTTTGCACAAAAAAAAAACCATCCTCAAGTCCCACACAACTCCATCGACTCAATGGTTGTGGCTGTCGTAGACTTTGAGGATGGTGTCGTTGATGGTGACCAGCTTGCCCTTGCAGCCGAGCGACTTCCGCGAACACAGCCAGATGCCTTTCGGGCCGAGACTACGGAAGATCCTGTTGTAGCGGTATCGTCCGTACTCGATCACCGGCTTACCGAAACGCGACGTCGTAAAAATCAAGCCTGCAACAAGAGGAAGTGTATTTTATACGACATGAATTCGACTACTATTTGAGATGCCCACTGCTATATAACATTATCTGTATTTTTGTAGTCGACTTTATATGTTATTTGACATAAAAAGTTGGAGAACTCAATCTCACGTTGATGTATTGGCATCGAAACTGCTCAGTTTCGAATCGTGAAGTCAATCGTCGTTATCACAAATTAGACTTTTAACCGACTATAAAAAAGGAAAAAGGCTGCGCATAACTTTGTAGGGAACGATCCGATCTTAATGACTACCATCCGGTATTCAATTCAAAGGTGGTCCCATTTCGAATTGCAGGAAAACTCCATTTTTAAAAATTTAAAAGGCAAGGGCTAAAATGGTAAATAAAAAGAGAAAAATAAAATTAACGTGTATTGCGATCTCAAAAAACTAAAATGAGAAAAATAATGACTTATAACAAAAAAAACTTATATCGCCTTTCAGGAAAAACGAAAAAGAAAATTTGTTAAACCTTTGGAGTCTTAATCAAAGTGCCTATCTAAAAAAATTAACCAATTTCTATCTATGTGTAACTATGGTACACGCGTAAAAGAAAGATAAAAAGAAAGTCTGTTACACGGCTTTGAAGTACGACGATTCGTAGAATATCGATTTTGGCACCGACTCCAAACTATTCCAATTTACCATATTATACTTTAATCACATTATAATTTTACCATATTATACTTTTTTTCCGTTTTATTTAGCTACCAAAATAAGCTAAAGCACTGAAAATGCACGCAAAAAATGTTTTTTGATAGTCATATATCGATCTTTCGTAAAACGTTTTAGTGAGCTCCGGACTTTAGCATTTAAAATATTACATACACTTAAAAAATGCTACCGAATTAAACTTTCAGCTACTGAAAGGGATGAAAAATTATAGACATTACTTAATTACGAGTTCTTATCCAGTCTGTAACTTTCTGTCATCTATTTGAGATCCAATATATGCATGTATTATATATATAAAGAATTTGAATATTAAGAACCATTGTACAAAACCTTTTCGTTCGAATACACGGATGAATAAGATTAATATTTATACAGGTTATTTAAAATAGAGTTCGATAGGAATACCAGATGTTTCAATTTTATATCAGCTTTATCGTATCAAGTGTACATAAATATGTTTATTTTAAAGCTACAATATTAAAATGTGTTCAGTACCTAAAGGTGAAAATCAAAGATAAAGATAAACATAACAATGAATTTTTGTTTTTATATTAGATTCTTTATTAGTGTAATATAATCACATTAGTTTCCTAATATAAATCATAGGAAACCCAATTAACATTTTATTTTAAATTATAGCTAATACAAGAAATTCTAACGCTAGGATGACAACAAATATGCTCAATTGAGCATTTGATTACCGTAGAAGATATTTTTATCCAGATTCACATTATCTCATAAATATAAACCTATATCTACTATCACAGCATTGATTTGTAGGATTGGCTTGGTACTTTTCTAAAATCATAAAATTTTCATTAAAATCTTGATTACGTTTTATGAACAGAGTACAGTAAGATCTAAGCCTTTCTCTGTTCATAACAATACCTATTTTTATCTCGGACTTTGTTTTTATTTAAGCACTATTACAAATATCATCCTTAATTAAACTCTCAGTCATCAATCATTAAGTTACACGGACTTAAAGATTACAAAATATTTTTGACATATCTTTTGAAATATGGGTCTAGCCTAATACTTAAAAGTATTGTAAAAAAAGGTATATAGTTTGATGAGATAAAACTTAAAAGATAAAGCCATAATGAAATATTTTTTATATGATGAAAACTTTTAATCTGAAAATAATTAATTTTATAATAAGCATCTTTTAAGTGATCACTTAACAAATATATTTTCAGAAAAACAAGCAGTAACAAAAACATAGACGAAAACACATCGTGAATTCAGACCAGGTGTATAATATTAACAATTTCGATATACAATATTCTTAGAAAACAATTAATGATTGTGTAGGTTGTTGATTTTTTGTAGCATATTTTCTATAGTGATCAGTTTGGCCTTACAACCGGAAGCGACGCGCGAGCACACCCAGACCGCTCGCGGCGCCTTACTGGAGCTGTGAATGTTGAAGCGGTACCTTCCGAACTGGATAGCCGGCTTCCCGAAACGGCTGACGGTCAACCTCGGCCCCGGCACTGGATAGCAGAAATGACAAAAGCCGCTGGTAGTCATTCAAAAAACAAACATCTACATCTAAACATATTAGAAAAGCTGAAAGAGCCGATTTCGTCCATGATAAATATTTAAAAAACATTTAAATATTTACCATGACAAATGTTAACATCATATTGTCATGTTATTGTAAAAAAAATATGACAATAGAAACTGATTGGTAATCTTTTGTACTTCTGCTAACTTATTCACACGCCACATAAAAACTATTGAATGAGTTACAGCGATTTTCTGAGATATAACTTCTTAAACGGTGATTCAATTATCAATATTGTATAATAATGGAGATTGAAATTTCAAGGACGCTTCAGGTTGAGGCACTTTCGTTACATGAGAGAGAAGAAAGATGTAACGAAGAGAGTAGGAGAAAAAGAGCGCGTTCTGACGTTACGGGAGTGGAGCAAAAAAGACCGACGACACGACGATACAAAATGATAGAATAGGATAGTATTGCGCGTGCGCATGATGTAGACGCATGCATCTGAGTCTTTAAAGGAACAGCGGAGGTACCACGCATTGTGTAATTATTATTTATCATTGTGATGATTGTTTACGCATTTTGTGTTTGCGTGCTGTGATTATTGGATTATATCCGTGAATAGTTAGTATGTACGTATATTCACATTATTATTTTTTTTTCAATATTGACGTTCCTAAGTTTAAGACGTTTCACTTCTATAACGTGTAGTGTTGCACGCGCAATGTTTTTAATAATGTTAGAATTTATGGAATAAAGTAATGAAACAAAATTTTTTTTATTCCCTTAATCGATTTTTTTATAAGTTTATAAAATGTTTTAAATTATAAGTTTTGTAAAATAAAAATAGTATTTATATAATAAATCTTTATAAATAGAGGTTACGAGTAATGTTCCAAAACATGTGCATTTATAATAAAAAATCTGAAATAGGAGTCCAAGTGTATTTACGTACTCGCCAACGGATCCGCGGGCCAAATAAAACTGGATGAATTCTTTAAACGTACGAATGGAAGGAAAAATGACGACATACATATTTCAGTCCCCTGTGTCATAGATACACGAATTATTCGTTTGAAATTCAAACACGATGTATAAGACCATTGCTTACCACCTTGGCACTCACTTCACAGCGCTAGAGACACGTGCATCGTGCTATGTGATAGAATTGAAAAATCATTAATTTACAATTCGTATTATATTAAGTGTAGAAACGGTATACTTGTCGCCGTTTCAGGCATTAGATGTTCAGTGCTGAACCGCCCATGATTCTCCTTCTTTTATTTCTACGATGTATGGTCCTGGACTATTTCTACCTACGGTGGTTCGTGATCTTTACCTGATCGTCATTTCACCTAGTTGAAGGTTATTCTACGCTGTGACGTCTAGTTCTTGGTCGTCGCATGAGAACCATTTATCTTCTCCGGTTATCCCTTCTACGAATGATGTATCTTGGCCGTTGCCATGTCAACTTGCCGGTTCTGTAAATTACGTTAGTTACTCTAATTCTTTTATATATTTTCAAGTTTCCGTTGATTTCGCAGAGAAACCCCGGGCACGATCCCTTTTATAAGCTATGAGCTTATTAATGAGACTAAAACTAAAGGATCTGGCATCCGCATATGAATATTAGTAACACAAACTTTTAAAATAAAATTGTCTTTCGGAACTTTACGCACACAGATGTAGCGGGCTCCAAGACTCAACGTAACTTTCCGAACGCTGTCCAGCCAAACTACATCTTTCTTGTAACATTTATACAATCCCATAGTTTGTCCTATATATATATTCACCAATAACTTCGTTTAGAGAGTTCTCAACTGGCACCGGAGTAGTTAAAATTAAGATATTCAACATAATTCTCGTCACGTCTGCGCTAATGTCTAGATCTAATTTTTGAAACACTCTATTAAGCTCTTTAAACATGGCGCAGAAGCCATTTAGCGGTTCCGTTGTTGTGACTATACAGTCAGTAAATCAAAAGTAAATGACGTATTCGCTGTTGATGTCGATATTATATACTTTCCAAAGTAGAAGCTTAAAAGCGACTTCCAATACGTATTAAAGAGTTTCGGAGGTATTGACGTTTCTTTGTCTCACATCATAATGGATTTTGTGATTTCATTCTATACCCGTATATACTGACATAGTGACAGATATCACTAATAAATACGGCATTGCTGAAAAGAATGTAGCACTTTTAAGGTATCGATTGGAACAAAAACCTTTTTCTTTACCCCGATACGCTAAGCATAGCGTTCGATTATACTTCGCAGAGTTTTTTAATTTACTGAAGCGTTCGGGCGTGATCCACAATGCTGAAAACTTTCCTAAAACCAACGTGATTCCGTTGTTTAGAAATTGTCGAATCCATGAGTAAGTCGGTTTGTAGTCACCCACAAAAACAACTCACATATGTTTTCGAGAGCGTGACTGGTCTGTAATTCTTCAACAAGGTGTTAGGCATTTGTATATCTGGCGGTATATGATGAAGCGTTGTTATGAAGAATGAGAATTCTACTGCGAGGACATTTTCGCTTATTTTTTTCAAAACAAGAAGCAAACAATTGTTAGTGTAGTAGGCTGCAGTAAATTGTTTCTTTGTTTTCTAAAACAATTGTTGCGTAAAGATTTGTCATTCCGAAGAACGAGGCCACCATCTTCTTTCCGACGTTTCGACCTCATTTCACTTTAGTAGGCAACTCCACGAAAGGAAACACCCACTGAGCAGAGCGTCTTTTGGTTTCGAGATCATAACAGTAAATCCAGTTTTCGTCACCTGTAACTATATCTTATACAGGTAAGAAGAAGTCCTCTGTTTCCTCTAAAATTTCTGGCTTCAACGAGATGATCCTTCTTATTAATCTTTAGCTTTATCACCTGGCTTTTCCTAACAGATAGATTTTTTGCAAGCACTTTAGAGCCACTAGCATGCTTTATCGTCTCCTCGGTGTTATTTGAGTTTAAATTACTGGTGTCATGTTGCACGGCCTTATCAATCTGTTCGTTGGTGTGTATATATTTGGACATATCAGTTGAAAACAACAATCTCATTAATCGTTTTTGGTTCATTAGATTTAGGGTATACCTAAAAATTTTTTGAATTCTGCTTTAACGTCAGACCTTAAGCTCCTTTGCCTCGATTGCATGAAGATTCCACAAATCTGTATTTTCTATTAAGGTTAATGGTAAAATAAGTGTATTCAATACATATGAAATTGTATTTATTTACTTGCAAAACTGCAAATATGTTATATTTACTATATCATATTTATATCGTATAACCAAAAGGTGGGTGCTACGGGATCATTATTAATAAACTCATTTAGAAACTTCATAATATTTTTATTTTCACCTTATCTCATTAACACTAACGATACATAAAATTTCTTTCTTATTTTGTACTGTCTTGGGTCTAGAAAAAGCTTATACTAAAGTGGTAAGGCACAATATACAGGAAACGTTTGAGTAGCGGATCGATAAAAGCACTTGCAACCTCTGTACAGAGATACTAGTGCCTTCGTCAGAATAAACGAAATATGCACTGACTGGTTTAACATCCGTATAGATGTTAGACGGGGATGTCTAATCTATCATCGTTACTGTTCAACTGAGTTCAACTGAGTAAGTTGAACAGCAACACATGAATGTCTGTACGATTTAAAGGAGCATGATTGGATAGACAAAAAATGGGTGAGCTATCTGTCAAACGCCTGCTGTACGTCGACAACCAAGCGATCCTTGCGTTGTCGGCGTTCGAGTTGCAAATGATAACTAAAACTGATAATTATGTTAAGGTAAGAGATACGAAATTAAATGTCGACAAAACCAAGGTCATGGTATTTGAAAGATTGAAAGATATGGAAGCATGACGAATACAATATACGTGCAAAAGGTGAGAAGAAGAAACAAGTGAAACAGTTTTTTTTTATATTTGAGAAGTTTCTTTACACATGAAAATAAAATATGATAGATGTGTTAAAATGAGAATAAATGCGAAAAATAAATGAAAGGGTCCTTACTCGCTGTTGTGAATAATAAAAGCGTCTCACGACGATTGCGTTTGACTATCCATAAAGTAGTTCTGATCTATTCGTCTGGAAAATGAACACGAGTGATAAATAAACATATTTAGTATTTGAAAAGAATATATGGCCGCATCTTACACCTATCATAAGGAGACTTACACTATGGGAACGGCCATGATATAACTCATCGTAGGTAGTTGCGCTAAACTATTAGATCTTTAGATTGCCGATCGATTTATGGTGAGCAAAGAAGTTAAACCACGATTTACACGCGAGAAATGTCTGATATTATGATCACCAAGGCTGGTTGGCAGACTTGATAATTAGACCATGCTCTTTTAGCTCACTATAAATATGTGATTTTTAATTCGAAAGAGATATAAAATTTTTCGATGCATATAGTTTTTTTTTATTTGTCTGTTTATTCGAAAAAAAAACTGAACCGGAGACACCTCTTTGATACCTATACAAGTCTGGAATTATTTTTTTTAATCTATGTCTTACCATTTTACCTAAAAACTGTCATAAAATTAAGATGTATTCAGTAATCGCATGATAATTGAATTGATAATACAAGTTTTTGAATATAACCTATAGTCATTGTTAATCATAATTTAAGCAGTTCCAAAATTTTGACAAAATAACAAAAGTGACACGATACAAGGGGTGAGAAACATGGAGATGACCATAGAGCATAGGATAGTTATGCGGCAAGACGAGCGAGGGGGAGATCGACGTATGGAGATCGCAAAACTAAAAATTAGGGGGTTCTGAATGTACATAAATAAGCCCTCCAGCAGCTGGTGTCGTGAGTGTGTCATAATATAATTATACATTATGTATTATGTCTTGCATTATAGAAAATATATCACGAGCATGGTACACGTTCAACGACCAGTTACTGCATACAACTATATTTTTTTGTTCAACAGTCAGTTCAATCTTCGTCTATCGTGATAACATTTATGTATTATCCAATTACAATCTCAAATTGATTAAATCAAATAGCATTTTATAATTTCATTAAGTGAGTCAGTAAAATCAATTAGTATTTAAATAAGAAATACCACACAAACCGATCGATTTACATTGAAATGATTTATCAGCACTTACGTAAAAATCCAATTAAAACACTGAAAATCATATCATTTATCAACGAAACAATCAAAGAAAGAAAAAGAAAACATCCTCATTTGTATATAATAATCAGTGATTATGGAAATTGCTAAATCCTAAAATCTCCTTTCCTAAGGTCACGACCCTAGCACGGCAGCCGGTGGCGATCCTCACACAAGCCCAAGTAGATTTAGAGCTTTTAGTTGCGTTCTTCATATTGTATCGGTACTTGCCGACTATCATCACGGGCCTGCCCTTGCGGGACGTCGTAAATATGACGTCCTCCTGATTCACTAATCGTTGCAATGTACCACGTCCTGTAACAGGTGTTGCGTATAAGGAAAATTGCTTGAAGTAACAAAGGTAAATTTATTCATAGAAAGCTCTTGAAAATAGGAACCGACTTGAGAACTGAGGCTATATTCGCACATTTCAGTTTTCAAGAATGATTACTTTTATAAATTGGGATAATATTAGACAACTTCTTTGATCTCATTTGCCTTTCAATTTATGCTAACCTTATAAAGATTAGTGATGAGCAAAGCCAAGACCAAGACCAAGATTTAGATAGTCTTGGTCTCGGTCTTGCTTATTCAGTCTTTGTCTTGAGTTTGCTCAAATACGTCTAGTCTTGGTCTTGGTCTCGGTCTTGGTCTTGGTCACGGTCTTGGTCTTGCTCACCCGATCTTGGTTTTGCGGAAATACATTTAGTCTTGATCTCGGCCTTGCAATAAGGTCTTAACAACCATTTTTCAATAATTTTTTTAACATTGAGTTTTTATCGACAAACATTTTTAAACCTAAATTCTAACTGACAATTCGATACGCCAACTATATTGTTCCGAGAAAATCATATGTTAACGCTGTTACAAATATTTTATTTCATATAAACATTGTTAGTAAGAATTTTCAGTTGAGTCTTGCGTATTTGGTCTTGGTCTTGCATAATCAAACTTGGTATTAGTCTCGTTCTTGTTTATTCGGTCTTGGTCTCGGACTTGCTAGACAAAGGATAGTATTGGTCTTGGTATTAGTATTGGTCTCGCTTTTTCGCAAGACCAAGATTGTAAGGCCAAGACCAATTTTGCTCCTAACTAGTAAAGATATAGTCTTACTTTGTGTGTTTTCATATGTGATTCTAATTGAGTTTAACATTGAGGTTTGGATAAAGATTGTTGTAAAAACCTAAATTCTAATCAGGACTAAACAGCCGTTTGGATCTAATTCAAACATAATTTGAATATCCGTGCACTTTTCTATGTGTCAAATATTTTATTCTATCACTATAGAAATTATGGTAAAAATAATTGTTTTTCAACGGCTCGAACTACAGTGGACAATGTCAAATAAAAATCATAGAAAATGAGTCAAATAGTATGGATAGAAAAAAAGGAGCTAAAGCGAGAGCTGTCGATAAAAAGGTCTGCAACGGATACTTACGTCTCCAAAGGCGGGAGTCGCGAACGGTAGCTAAAGAGAAATTCAAATTTATAAGAACGCATTTTTTTTTATTTTTGTAATAAACATCTACAACGCTGGTTAAGTCTTTCTTTATAACCTAATTTACTATTATACGTACATTAAATAGTGCAATACTAATCGAAACTTTCAGACGACATTTCAACGTATTATTTGAGGATAACTAGCGAAGTCAAACGACATTCATTGCTAGATTGTACTGTCATCAACATGAATAAATCATACTAATAAATACGAGAATACGTTAAAAAAATCAGAACTGCAAAGTTCCATAAGCCTAATCTAGTCCTCAAAACACATTTTTCAATCCGCACCAGACACCTCTTCGACCGCCTTATCAAATGCTGTCAAATGCATCTTCGGATAATGAAAACTATTTCACCTTGAGTTGACTTTTTATTTTAGGTTTTTCTAAATAAAAAGTCAACTCAAGATGAAAAAGGTCACACGGTACTACATCTGGACTGTGACCTATAAATTTGGTCGTGCCGTCAAGAAAGTCATTTGATTTAAGTGCTGACGGCACTGATGCGACATCATAGGGAATCAGTAGCCCACAGAGGCCGATGGTCTGTCACTTGCTGCTCCTTACAGTGAAAACTTCTGGCAAATATTTGGTTACATATCATATTAAATACGAAATCGTCAATCAAACTGTACTCGTTGTAGATACTTTTTTCAGGAAGAGAGAATATTTTGTTACTTGACAAAAAAATATGTAGAGAAAAATTTGAAATTGGAATATCCACATTTTTTCTTTCAAATAATTGAATTCTATATTTCGTAAAATCTAGGCAGAATATCTTTATGAAATCGCTTAATAATTTGCTTGGCTCAGTGTCGTAAACCAATAATGAAAAAAAATCAGTTTAGTAACACATATACCATACAGACTAATATAATAGATAGAACTGAAATTACATATATGATATAATACAAAGAACTCGTGATGCAATAAAGGTCAAATATATCGATTTTTTTAATGATTATGATCATTAAAGACACCGACGATAGTGTTGTCTACAGTGACGACCCGACTACGGCAACCGGTCGACACCCTTACGCAGACCCAAGTGGACTTTGGACCTTTCCTGTCCCGCGTCTTGTTATATCGGTGCTTTCCGATGACGATCACGGGCCTGCCGTTACGAGAAGTCGTGTACTCGGCGTCGCCGGAGTTTGTTTCTGCGTCAGAATTGCCACAATCTAAAAAACGAAAAGAAAAACAAAGTAGTTTGTTATTACGCATATTATCTAATAATGCAAATTAACAACCGTCGTGAAATTAAAATTGAGCAATCATTAGGAATGGATTGTCAACAAGATTGTTTGTGATGATTTATTCATATTAACGATTAAACAAATAGATCTCTTATATGCTATATTTCAAATCACTGACTAGATATTTTTGGATCCACAACTACTTCAATTGAACAAAGAATACATGCGGGCACAATAACCATTTATGTAAGTTAAATCATACGTCTATGTAACAAATAAGGTAATCACTGTGGGTTATTTTGAGAAACAGAAAGAAAGATGGTGTCATAATTTAGATGCGGTTGAAAATTATTTCTCTCTCCACTCTTACTGATTTAATGGTCGTGATGATTGCAAAAATTAACAATATCTTGTCCTATGGTGACGACCCTGGCGCGGCAGCCCGAGGACACTCGCACGCATGCCCAAGTCGACCTCGGACCTTTGTTCTCGTTCTTCTTGTTATACCGATATTTTCCAACTAAAAGTACAGGTCTGCCGTTGCGAGATGTGGTGTACATGACTTCTTCCGATTTATATTCATCACCTAGAGTTAATAATGAGATAATTGATAATAAAAATACATAATTCAACTCCAGGAACAGTCTTCATAAAATACGACCACTAGATATAACTATTGTGGCATTTTAGTTAGATTGAACGTTCGTTCTTCTAATAGGCAATGGAGACAAACTTATGTACAAGTTCGTACAAATTGTCAAATCATGTCAGAAATAAGGTATTCTTTTTCATTTGACGACTTTATCCGTCAGTAATAATTACCTTTTAAGCTACGTTACAAGGGATTAAGAAATCAAGTAGACTCATGTATGTAAAAACGTTTTCAAGTTTCAGGGCATACTTCTCATCACTCAATAATACAAAACACAACAAAAAACGTATTTATAGAAAATATTCAAGTAATAAGTTTAATTTTGTGACACTTGACTTTTGTTAATAACTGATTCTGATTAAACATTAATGAATTTCTAAGCATTTACGTCACACTTTCAACGAATACTACATCAGTGGGCTTAGACAAAATCACTTTCCATTAGTATTATTGTCCATATGCCAACTGTGATTGGCATAAATAGCAGAATCGTAAATCACATGACTTTTCTACAATAAAAAGTACACTTACAAATCAGTTTTTCTTTTGGTTGTGAGTCTCGAACGGACAACGGCACTGTTTAGGGCCGCTCCTAATTTATAATGAAAACATGAACACTATTTTAAGGCAAAAAATTTAATGAGTGTGTGTGTTTTTAAACGTAATGACTTCATTGTTGTAGGTGACGACGCCGGCGCGGCAGTCGCGCGTGCGCGAGCACGACCAGCGCGCGCGCGGCCGCGTGCAGCGCCAGTGCTTGTGGTAGCGATACTGGCCGATGCGCAGCACCGGCTTGCCGAACTTCGACACAGTGAAACGTATTTCTGTAAATATTGGAATATTTATGTGATTTTTCTGTTATTTTCGACGTAATCCAAGTTTTCTTTACCTGTTGAGTGATGTATGCGCCATATTACAATAGTATAAAAATACCTGTGAACAGTCCGTACCATTCAGATGTTATATTCTCTTTACTTGTTTCGTAGCCCAAGTTAGGTGATCGACGAGTATTTAATAAAATCCCTTTATTTATTTCAAAGAATTACTTTATTTAATTTTAACATTACAATTATACGTTATAAATTAACACTAGGGATGGATGTTACTCGTAGCACGGTTATGTGTGGACTCTCTCGGAGCAAGGGGGTACCTCTGCTTATATAACAAATGATGGACAAAGAAGTAAGCCGTCGCCATGCGTCTTGCGTACGTCGATCCCGAATTATCTATAAGTATTTAATTTATTACTTTGTTTTCGTAACAGAGAGTCCTTATAATATGGGTGTACATAGATTATGTGTGGTACATAACGTTTACAATATGGGTGGTACATACCGCGAATTATAAATCATTATTTTAATAAGCTGTCAAAAGGCATCTAAGACAGACGCAAGATCAAGAGAACTTACAAGTTTAAAGTTATTTTACAATAAATGTGCAGCAGAAATCAAACGATTCTACTACCTCTTCATTGTATTGACAATACATAATAATCTAAAATAGTAAGACATTCTTAAATAAACTAACAGCCGATATGTAGTCATTTTAATATACTTCCACCATGAATGTGGATCTAAACAGCCACCGGAAGGACTGGTCAATACCCCACAGCAACAGGTGGTAAAGCCTTCATTACCCTAGCGGATAACTTATTCCCATTATTATAGACGTTTTTTAATTTAGTTTTTTTAAAAAGCGTATTTCCTTACTATTTGTTTATATTTAAACACTGGTTGGTAATGTAAAAAGATAAGAGACATGTATAAATAATACCTATTACTAACATTGCTTTGCTTGATTTAAATGAGAAATGCACAATAAAAAAATTATTAAATAAAATAATAAAAAAATTCTAGTGTACCTTTTAAGCAATTACTCAATTATCAAAGGAAATACAAACTTTAAAAACAAGAATAATTTATTAATTTCAACTTCAGAATACGGAACACACTAGGACCCGCCAGCGCATAAAGCGACATTAACTATTCCAAAAAGTTGATTAGTATCACGCTCCAGCAGAAGTAAGTCAATCCTGAAATTCCATCAACTCCAGATCATGCAGAGTTTTTCTACTTCTCAAATATGTGCAGTTATAAAAAAATCGAAATATATTAGAGAACCTTTTTATTCATTAATTCTTTTTGTGGATCTCAACATACTATATTAAAGCCTAAATTGTTATGACCTAATTCTTTACATTACTTGTTACTTTCGGCTCAAGATAAAGAACAATATATAATAATTTGAAAAAACTTTGTTAGTACATATTTATTTTCTAGAAAAAGTTCATTTGGTATAGACAAACCGTGTATTTGGTCTAGATATTGCTTTACAATCTATTATCGCACACAATAAAAAGTTACTTCCTTTAAATCACAAGCTTAATGAGTGTGGGCATTAATGTATTTAATGATTTGATCGTCGTAGGTGATGACGGCGGCGCGGCAAGTGCGCGTGCGCGGGCAGGACCAGAACCGCCTGCTACCCTTGCTGCGCACATTCAGATTGTAGCGGTACGGGCCGATGTGTAATACCGGCTTACCGTACTTGGAAATCGAAAACGTAGTCTCTGTAAAAAAGAATCAAATGTTTACTTTTCTCATAAGTTTGTATTATGTATGGGTGATCCTAGTTTGTGCATTGCGTCCCACAATCAGGTCAACAAATTAGAATTATTAATTTATTACTTTATTATAGCAAATATTTTTATGTACCCATCCTCTCACTTTATCACCTCCATGTGTTTATCGGACCTTACCACAAACTCAGTTATTTTTTCTCATGTTTTTTTTGTTTCCAAAATCATTACGTATATATTTAATATCTCCATGATCGAATAAAACACAACAACTATAAAATACAACACAATACCGTATGCAATCGATCATGCGTGTTTCCGCAAATATTTATAATCTCCTTTTATTATAAAATGACTTTGTCAACGAAACCATAGACATTGAAGTAGTCATCCCTGAGAAAAATAGATCAGAATGTGAACGTGTAATCTCACAAGATGCGTCCTTAGGTGATGCGCGCACAATTCTGCCGCCTCCCGCCCACACGTCATCGGAGGTTTACACATTTTATAATAATTTATTAATTTATGTTATTTATAAGCATATTTTCAATGACATATTTTTATTATAGTTACTTTGTCAAACTTATTCTAAAAAAGGAAGAGATTATGAATATTTGCAGAAATATGCATGGTCGATTCATTATCATATAGACAATTTGTTTTTCCATTTTAAGGTAAAAGCACTCACATGTCAAAGTTATGATGAAACTCATTCAAAATGATTCTCATAAGCTTCGCGATGTTTACCAAGTTTATGTAAAGAGAACTATATGTCTTATATTAATTGCATTCGCTTCAACGTAAGATTTTTCCCTGTACACTTACGAGATAAAATGTTGTAGGCGTGGCTTTAAACCTGACCTTGTAAATAAATTGCAATAATTTATTTATAATTAAAGGCTATACAAATAAATAAATACATCCGATGCTCTGCGCGGAAAATATTCGCCCAGAGCATCGGATGTACGAAGCGCGCGCTTTGTCCGTTTTTCCACGAAGGTCATTTTCTAATAAATATTTAACTAATGATTTCAGAGAAGAATATTTTTGACATTTTTTTTCTTGAAATATAATATTAATTGAAAATATAGAACATAAATAATAATATAGTTTTAAGAATACTTTTTAGAAACTGTAATCGGTGAAAAAACCGCTATTATTCGAATTATCGGAGATGATAGACAAATCGGAAAATTCGTGAACAGACCAAAACACACAGGTTAATTATTTTCATAACACTACAGATTGTTCATTGCATATCTAATTTTCATCGATTTTTCAAATGCATAATAAAATATTAAAATTATGTTACACGCCGTGCCCCTGCATACGCCCACAGCTTTCGAGATTCAAAAGCTTTCAGTACGTACAAGATTATAATGGGAACTTATTTGTAGGAAAGTATTCTATAAATAAAAATGGCGTAACAGCAAACGTTTATTGAAGCAGAAGTGTTAGTGACAGTGGTATGGATTTTCCTTGATAATGACGTTTTCGCAAGTGGTAATGGAAGCCCGGCACCCGCGTCTATTTTTGACGCACAGCCAAAGCGTTTTCGGACCTTTACTTCTGCAGTATTTGTTGTAGCGATACTCGCCTATTATTAAAACCGGCTTGCCCCATCTTGAAGTCGTGAAAATTACTGCGGACAATTTTTTTTCACATTTTACATACTTTTCCACTATTACGGTCTAAAAATCATAATGACCGTTCATACCACCGTACCTATAATTTTGGTTATTCGTACAAGAGGTGGAAAATTAAATACCACAGATTATTAGATTATTCAAATTAGTAAAAATGAAATAAAAAGAAGAAATTAATTTTAATGACCATAAAAAATATTTCCATATGTGACTTTTTTTACGTTATATTATTTTACTTACTGTTACTTCGCACATACTGCACAGTGAATGTATCGTCATTTTATTGATTTAATTCTCATATTTCTCATCATTTACAATTTTCTCCACGTACCATAACGATGAAACCAGAAATCATTTATTGATGTCTAAACCAAGAAATGTTATTGTTCAAGACGGTGCGCAAGGCCCCATTAATTTTATTTCCTGCATTTGTTCTTCCTTAATACTTACTCGTCGTTCGTAATTCATATACATCAACTCAGATAAACATACTGTCTCTTATTAAACTCTTTCATCCTATTAAGGTATTGCATTCAGTGAACTCTGTTTTTTTTTTTCAAACAGCATTACAGATACTCATTTTCATACAACTTTTCTTAACAGGATCGATTAATCTGTTTACCAACTCTTGCAACTCGAATAACGTCCGTGCAAGAATAATTAATCAGTCGTCAAAAACAAGACGACTCAAATTATGTCGTTCCTCTGCTGGGTCAGAGTATTCTTAAGAACTAAGAACATTAAAGCACAAACAGGAAACAAAATTTCGTAGTAGGTATTTGCCGAAAACGATTTACAAGTACTTAATCCTTTTTTTTTGTCTCAAAGCGAACAACACAATATAAACATTATAATGACGTATTTATAACATCATCACGCCACGTCGCTGTGAAAATGTTCGCATACATTGCCGTCTCGCCTGCATAAGTGCATAATGTTACATTACGTTTCGTGCTTTAGATCCTAAATTAAAATAGTTAAATACATCTATTTCTATAAAAATTTTATTGGAATGAAAATATTAACAAAACAAATATTTAAGCCACCTATGAATAAGAAAACCATATAATTCACATACACATATTTCATTTGGCTCAATGATGTAGTTCCGAGAGATACTTTCAATTGCTATGAAAGTAGTTTTTATTAGAATTTTTATCAAATAAAATAAATACATAAATGCAACAATTTTATTTATCTGTTTGCAAAATCCATATATAATTTATAATCCCATTAATGCGTCAATTTTTTTAAATTTCATAGATAATATCATTCTTCGCCAACCCATACATATATACATATATATGATGATTTACGATTACGTACAATAAAAATCCGTCCTAGTGAGTGTGCGTATGTTTGACCCAGACGATGGAGTTGTCGTACGTGGTGACCGACGCGCGGCAGCCGCGTGTTCTAGAACATGCCCAGAACCTGTGAAGGCGGTCTTCGTGAATATATTTCAGATTGTACCTATATTTGCCGATCCGGAGTACTGGCTTGCCGAATTTGGACGTTGTAAATAACATATCTGGAAATATGGAATAATCGAAACAACATTAAACTGCTACACTTTTTGTTTGAGATCAAACGACATTAAGAAAGAATGCCTTATTGTTTTTATAATCTAAATAGATGAGTATTGTTTTGTTTACCTTTTTTTAATATTTCTTTAGGAGGTAACCAATTCAGGTTTTACTAAGATTTGCTTATTTTTGCGCATTTTGCGTAGTTGGTAACATAAATAAAAATAAATAGGTATTATGTAAAAATCAAACCAGCATTACTAGGTTCAACGACTCACTTTGGTGAATGGAAAATAACGTTTGTTTCTCTTGTATATAAATTATTTAATAAAAATTAAGTATTAGTTCCGTTTTACATTTTAACTGTTATATCAAAAAAAAAACATGAAAAATTTACACATTAAAAAACCAGAAATTTATGCGATAACTTTCACATAAGAGTTTATTTATACGTCTAACCATCATAAAAGCGTTATGTGACTGCATTTAAGTCAACAGGTACTACTGGTGAATCCATCGGTGTGCCGTTTTGACCATTTGTGTACGAAAAATAATAAAACGTAAAATATACAATGAATAAGTATGCTTAGCATAAAAACTGACAGTAACACAGAAAATTTTCGATGTTTTTAGAAAGAAAAAAAAAATGCAAATACCGCGAATGCAAAAATACCCTCGAAACTTAGTAATGTTTCATTGTTTACTCGTGATTGTGATTCAGCTTCTGTTTGATGATCACATTTTCGAGGGTGTGCACGGATGCACTGCACCCGCTACTGGTTTTGACGCACACCCAGCGCATCTTGGGGCCCGTGCTCTTCCAATACTTATTGTAACGGTAATTACCCATCACCAAAACCGGTTTTCCGTATCGTGACGTTGTAAAATATACTGAAAGTATTTAAAAAAAAAGCAATTGAATAGTTTCCAAATCGTTCAGGGTTACATTCATTTATCACTGTTTTCCTTTTTGATAATTGTAAAATCAAAAGACTTTGTGGCTACATGGTATTAACTTTTATTTTTAAATTAGTTTGACTGTAACAAAATACCAATTAATTGATATACAAATAAGAAAATCAAATGAACAGTAAGATCATAGATGCAAACGTAGATAAGACAAAACGAGAATAAATTTTTGAGAGAGAAAATATTCGCAAATACTGAAATACGGCTTAATAAGCGAAACGGCTACTACTTCTACACGTATTAAAACAAGATATCAAAATGTCTTATTTTCCAAAATTAATATTAATTTTGGATTTTAAGTTTCACAAATTTATTTAATCAAAATTACATAATTTTACTTAAACAAAAGCTCAAAAATACAATATAATAAATGTCATAGATGGGTAAAAATTAAACATAAATATATAGGAAAAATACTGAGGTGATGAAGCGCATTATCAACATAAAGCCGGTGCCTAACACATTAAAAATACAAAAATAAGTTTGCGATCAATTTTCAATTAAGAAAAAGTAAAAAATATTTTCTGCCTTAAAGTGAATTTTTATTAACTTTTTATAGTATTTTGAAGAATCAAACAAGCGTGCGAGCTACCAGAGATAGATCACCGTCGCTCAAGGACACTCGCAATTCCACAGGAGGCACCAATACGTTTCCAGCCTTTTGGAAAAGAATACAATATTCGATGGATAAGGAAGTGGACTGATAGAGGAGGGGGGCGGACGAGGGAGTAGGATAATGGAGTGTATTGAAATGACGGGGGAGTCGGTGAATGGAGGGGAGTGGGCCACTGGAACTCTTATTCACTGGACGAAATCTAAGCAGTATAGAAATATGCCTTCAACTGTAAATATTCCTGTTTTTCTACTACATTGAAGGCTGTTTATTAATAGTGCCATATAAAATGAACTTCGTGTATTATTTATATTAATTCTATATCTCACAACGAAAACAATACTAAAGGTATCAATGATTGTGTGGCTTCTGTTTCACGATCAGGTCGTCGACGGTGACGAGCGTGGCCGAACATCCGGAGTGGACCTTGATGCAGATCCACCGCGCCCGCGCCCCTTTGCTGCCGATCCACCTGTTGTAACGGTATTCGCCGATCTGTATCACCGGATTACCGAATCGAGTTTGTAACAGCACCGCTTCTATACAGAAATGATTAGACTGTTATTTTAATGTGATCCGATAAAGTCTATCGTGTTATCAAAACCGTGTTCGAAGTATTGAGTTTCGGCACAACCGTGAACGATTCTCGGGACCTGTCAGTGGTTGTGCGGCTTCTGTTTGACGATCTCGTCCTCGATGGTGACCAGCGTGGCGGGGCAGCCCGCCTTCACCTTCACGCAGATCCAGCGGGCGCGCGCCCCCGAACTGCCGCTCCATTTGTTGAAGCGGTACTTGCCGATTTGGATCGCCGGCTTGCCGTAACGGGACTGAACAAACATCGGCCCTGTGAGCGGAAGACCGATTTTAATTTCCCTCTCGTAAATTATAAACGTATTTATCTGCAGTATACACCATAGAGTATAGATTCGATGTAAAGATTTTCGATTTGTTGATGGATTTTTGTGTTTTATTTGCAGTAATGCTCTCGGTTATAACTATAAAGGAAAAAAAAAACTAATCGGGAGAACAGGAATGGCTCTTTTTCACAGGTGAAAATCCTTGATAAAACGATCGTCTTCACCCTTGGTGCAAAAAGGTCTTCCTTTGGACTCGCTAGGTATGCATTTTTCTCCGAATTCTAATAAATCAGCTTCTATTGTAGACCGAAACGTAATTGGAAACCGGAAGAAGTATGAGCAACAGGAATCGGACCGCGAGGTACGAACTAAGTTACGAGATAAGAGGCAAGATCGAAATCAGATGTAGTAATAAGGACTGTCAATGCTAATCGTGTCTTGTAGCGGGGTTTTATTACTAATGCGAGACCTACAACGATATCGATAAAGCAAATTAACAATTTATTTAATATGAAGAATAATTATAATACATTTTACATAAGAAATTAATTTCATAACATGAGAAGGAATTCTGTATCGCCAATCTCGGACGTAACGTTGTTCGGTTTGGTCAGTGATTATGCTGTCTTTCTTTCACGACAGCGTTGTCTATGGTTAAAATGGAAGCTGTGCACCCGTGAGAAGTTCTCTTAACGCAAACCCATCGGACTCGGGAGCCGGTATAGCGTAAATCTTTATTGTACCGATAGCTTCCTTTCTGTAGCACCGGTGCTCCAAATCGTGACAAGAGATATTGAAATTCTAAAATAATTAAATACGCGCATATTAATAAATTGTACACATTCGACGGCTATAAATACCAAAACTATTCTGATTTTCATTAGTAAAACACTTTGCCAGTATCAATAAATTAAAATAATTATCTAGTCCATTTGACTTTGAATAAATTACGATATACAATCGGGGACTACTTTTCCTTTTATCGCCTGTATCGTATTACTACATCGAGATAATATGCAACCTTAACATTCGCTCACAGATAGCCCGTGTGGATACACAATAAGTTTCTCCATTCTATGTCGCTTAAGCACATTATCAACCATGATCTTAATCTAGTCCCGCTCATCACTCCGATAGCGGTCTCGATGCAAATCCCGATACCGATTCTGCTCTCCAATTGTATGCTGGTTCCACCCTCGATGCGATCGCAACCAAAAACAATACATATTCTTGAACCGAAAACACGCATACTTTTAAATTGTTCTATTTGTTTTATCATATGACCATGTCGCTGTCTCTCTTGATTCCAAATTCCAATCATTGACCGGCGTTGATCTTGATTCACTTTTGGACATCGATGAATGTAAGGAATTTTCGCAATATTAACACAAACGCCGTGGGAAAACACCATATTATCTGTATAAGTTAAAATATGCATTACTCTTAAGTTTCATTAAAATCCGTTCAACAGTTTTTGCATGAAAAAAAAGCAAACATCCATCCATCCTCATAAACTTTTACGTTAGTATATCAGTATGATAAATTTCTAAATTAAAAACGTATGTTAGACAGACCCTGGCATATTTTTTCTATAAAATTATTCCTTCCTATCTTCTAAGACCACACACTCGGTAGATATAATTATCCAATAATTAAATAGAGAACGTAATCATAAAAAACAAAATTTAATAAACTGATTAAAATGCAATTAAAATAAAACAAAATTTTACGTCACGATAGTGTGTCATGAACATTGTAGAGACATTTTATCAAATAGAAATTGGTTGTGTGTAAAGTCGGTTTACGGACGATAATTTTACGTAATAATGTCATAAGAAAACATTGATGAAAAATTGCATTCTTTTATGAATTGAATAGAATTATTATCGCTGAATTATCATTATTTTGTATAATACAAAGAAGGAGTTAATTGAAAATGACAATGTTTTCGATAAATTAACATTTATTTACACTCGTTAATTCAATATTTTTCTACTTATATTATACAGTAAAAAGATAGATGCGTCACAAGCCGAACACTTAGGCCGATCGTGCCTCTCTATTGTTCCGCGCTCTCGCTCGCACGCTCGGCTCAGACGAAACACGACAATGAGTCATGCTTTTTCGTGCCTGCAGCCGGCGTTCATCGACTTATAAGACGTTATCACGTCAAAATAACAAACATCAAATTTCATCAAAATATTAACATTTAATGCGTCGTTAAATCAAACGTTAATCATTTCGAAATGGTAATTTAAAACCGACATTCACATCGAAATTATCTCGGAATAGGACCGACGACGCATTTACAAATCAATGGTTGTGCGGTACGCACTTCACGATGACGTTGTCGACCGTCGTGATCGCCGCCTTGCAGCCGCGTGAGCTTTTCCTGGTGCAGTACCAACGCGCCTTGGTCCCGTTGTTGTTCAAACACCTGTTGTAGCGGTACCTGCCCATCTGTATCACCGGCCTGCCCCTCAACGACTGTAGGAAGATGGGCTCTGAAATAAGAATAGGCATGTAGAATGAATTCACAAAATATAATTATAATATTTCAAGGTATTCAAAGCTTTTCTCTATACTCTTATACAAACAACAGACTCAACGGTGCCGAGCTGACGCGACGATTTATCATGAAAAGGCCTCAAGATTGAATGGCACCTAACGAGCTTACCCGCCAACGTACGCGGTTTAGGTTGAATCACCTCAAATTACATCTGATATCATTATACATCGCATTATTGCTACATGAGGTCCGCTTTGTGAACTTGATATTCAATAAATATTTTTAATTTACGGAAAACTGACAATAGCATTCTACATTTATTTCATTAAAAGAGTAATAAAAAAATTATTTCTACTTACTCTCCGCGAGTGCTGTGACACAGTGACGTAGCTTTAAATTAATTTTTTTTTTGCGTTAACAGATCGAGATAAAATAGATATTGTTATGCAGAAATAAACTCTGACATTAACCATAATCGATGTCAGTCGTTTCAGGACGATTTATTGTTTCCATACCATGGTGATCGTTTGATGCAAGGTGGGGGGCGGGATGATCAAGAACGTTGCCTCCGAACTAGAAGAAACTGGATATGTTTACTTACCACGAACAAATTAAGCGGTGAGGTTTTAACTTGAATCAAGCCAATCGCTCCTGCCTCTGAATCACGTTAATCGTCGATCCCGAATGCCATCACTGTATTGGGCACAACAGTAGATACCCGTCGAACTGAGGTAACGTCCATGAGAGTTCGATGTCCAAGTTCTCAGTTAAAGGTGACTACTATGAGACCACATACCTCTTGACATATACGGTCTCGCAGTATTTTAGCTTGCTTGTGGGATGCTGGATTGAATGGAAGAATCCACTGCTGGCAGTGGGATGACGAAAAATTGATGCAAATAAGACCCACTGTCCATGAGATGTAATTACTGCATGATAATCGATCATAACTCATTTGTAACACTTTGCATTGGAGAATAGTAACGATCTATTCACAAATATTGTATTGTTCTTAAGTGCTCTTACAGAAAGAAAATGCAACAAATAATTATTACTTGCGCCCTGATTTGTATACCAGCCAAACAATAGTTATTTTCAAGTTATGTAATTATTTCATAATCACAAAAAACTATACTTTGATTTGGCAGGGAAGGATTAGAACAAAGACTAAAATAAAAATAAAATAATTTCAATTAGAGTGGATTAGGACGCAAAGGTTTAAAGTGACATATAATTTTTTTACATCTAAATTCTGAAGTTCTGTTGATAATCAATAAATTAATCTTAGAATTGACGGCAGCTAAAAAATCGCGACATTACAGTTAGAATAAAAATGTTGTTAGCATTTATACATGCAAAAAATATGTGCTTAGTAGATCTGGGGATCAGTAACAAACACTATCTCGTAATTGAATTGCAATGTTTGTGTAACATTTATGAAGTACATTCTACATCGAATCTTTTACGAGACAAAACATATTTATTTTGCAATCCATACGAATGAAGTCACAGGCAAAATTAAATTAAAAATTTAAAGCCCAACGCAAAAAAGCATACATTTAAAAAGTCAAAAATACGCGACGTTATAGCGCCATTTCAACAAGCAAACCTTATCGTACCATCTATCAATTTCTATAATAAATATATATTGATACTTATAGATGTTACTCAATCGAATTTGATAGTTTAACATAAGGTATTATTTTTGACTTATTAAATGTTCGCTTTTTTACGTTGGGGTTTTTTAAAATATTTAATTTGAATTTTATTTCAAAATTTTTGTTGTTTTTGTGTAAATCCTAGTCTGCATACTAATTTTTCCTTTTTAGGACTGCGAAAAGCTTCCTAATTTAATACATTTGTCTGCACCCCCTCTAGGAAGGTTAGGGGGTGAAGGTTACAAGTTTCTTAATTTTTTTGTCGTTTGTGTGCCTTTGTGTAAATCCTAGCCTCGATACCAAATTTGTTTTAAATTTTAGGTCACACGTATGTTTGAAAGTAAAGTAAATACCCTTTATGCGTCTAAGAATCCTACCGCAGCTAACAAAAGAGCTGACAACTTTGAAACGACTGAACCGATTTTTATTGAAACATATCTAAGAACCATGGCTAGAAAACCTGCTTTCAAATAACAAAAAAAAACCACATTTAAAACGGTTCAGTCGTTTCATATTTACGGTGCCACAGACAGACACATAGCACACACAGAGTAGTCAAACTTATAACACCCCTCTTTTTGCGTCGGAGGTTAAAAAACTTAGTATTCGTGTACAAATACATAATGACAGACGTAATGATTAAAACTTGTTTTAAAAATGATTGTTTTATAAATGCATTTGTAAAGTTTATTTTGTTCAATCTGGCCATTTATTTCATTACATTTCTGTACGTTAAATTTTATCGATAGATACATTATCATAGTTAATTTATGATAATTAACCTAAAATTCAATTTATGTTGATTAACTTAAATTTTAATTTAACCTTCGATACGTGAAAACATTTGATATATGATAAAAATACTTTCTTTCTTGCTTGATGATGGATTGTGCCTTTATCACCAAAATATGAGCATCCGTAAGAATACTTAGGTATAATCTTCTTGCAATGGTTACGTCAATGTAACGTCAGTATTTACCTTCTACCTTTAATTTACTCTTTACTTAATTGTTTTTTGTTTAAAAAAATGGAATTGCACAATGGACCATCTAAATCAATTCTCACTTCGCCATTGAATTCTAATCTCGTCACAATCTCTCACCGCGCAGACAATTCAGTCATTGTTTATTTTTATCGACTATAGTTGAAACAGTCACAACACTGTTCTTTAGTCTATAAACTTTTACACACTGAATTTTCGCACACCATTTTGTTGTGCCATATTAATGTACCACGTATTATGCTAACTAATCTCGTTGTAGTTATTTTTATCAAATATCTACAAAAATACATATAGACATCTTTACAACTCAGTGGTTATGTGGTCTTTGTTTCACTATGACGTCCTCTATGGTCGTAAGTGCACCGGGACATTTGAGGGAATTTTTTTTAGTGCAATACCACTGCGCTCGCGGACCGCTGTAGTCGTTGTGTTTGTTGAAACGATATGGTCCTATCTGTATGGCGCATGTTCCGCTTCGTGAAGCCAAATATATGGGGTCTAAAACAATATTCATACCTTGTTTATTATCATATTAATAACAAAATCATATAGAATATAATACGCGCACAGATAAAAAAAATACAAATGAAATATAATATCTAAATAAAACCATCACATTCGCTTTTCTCCCTATACGAATTTTTTAATGCATTTATGACTCCTTTCAACAATTACGAATTATTGTTTAAGATTGTTTATTTCCCTTTGAAATACTTATAAATTCGTATCGGTGATTGTGAGGGTGTTGTTAAGTGATTTTGCTATGCACGTGAATCATATCATTTTAAAGATGTCTGTTTGGTACAATACCAACGTAGGCGAGGTGGTTAACAATGATTGGCCATGTTGTAACGATACTTTTCCACTTATTATCACGGAATTGACCTTTCGCGATGTCAAAAAAACAACTTCTAGAAGCAAAAAATACGTGATTATTTAAACAATTTCAAATCGTATTTTCACATTAAAAATATGTTTTGACTGGCAATAGCTAGGCTTAAAACTAAAACAAAACATCAAGGATAAAAAAATCTCATATATAGCAACTACACATTGACAAAGTAATTGTACCGTGTTATCAGAAAAGAAAGTACACTGCGTAGAATACTTATTTTTTAACATATGTTTATTTCGAACTTAATTGAAATATAATGTATCATTTATCTTTTAAATACTTAATGAATCTTTATTATAAGTAAAATATTATCCGAGCTGCGCAAATAAATGAACAGGAACTACAACACAATAAAATACACATAAAATTATGAAATAAACATGTGTAAAAAACATGTTTAATTTTAATAGTCATTAATGTCTCAGCGGACTGACAAACGGATCATACAAATATTCAGCCGCTTCGATATAGGCCGGTTATAAACATCAATAGGTCATTCGTCCACGTGACTATTAACGAACTTTAATATTCCTTCCAAAACTTTTCCATAGTTTTATTAGACATAATACAATGAAAAAGTGAGAAGAAAAAATCTATACCTCAAAGATATGCAAAAAAACTACTTTGGGGGTATTAGAAAAGTCAACAGAATAAATTTAAAGGGTTTTGAGAATTTTTGTCTTTCTGTCTATGAATTTGAACACTCTGCAAAAATTAGTTGACAGAATTTTAAGGATTTCGGCATCGTAATAATTTACAGCCTATAGCAACTTATAGGATAGTTTTTATCCCATTTCACTACTGACTGTTTACGATATGTATATTTTGAACAGAATCGGAATTTACATTAAAATCAAAATCAAAAGCTAGGATTGAAATCCAACTTATAACAAGACCGGGACCATGGTTGACAGCGTGATCGGTCAATATAAAAAAATGAAAGAATTCATTGAACGCCTATGCGGGCAGAGTCGCGGCTGAAAGCTAGTTAATAAAAATACACTTTTAAAACGATGAGAATATGTAGCTGAAATATAATTTCTACAACGTCAAACAAAATTTATTAAAACATACTTCACACAATTGTAACATTACTATGTAATTTAGATACGATTAATCAGAAACTACAAATAATTAATATTCACAGGAATAATTTCCGTATGTGATGGCAACATCAACTGCTCTTTTCGCCGGTTCAATGGTTATGGGGTTTTTGCTTGATGATCTCGTTGTCGACGGTTATCAGCGCGCCCTGGCACTTCTTCGAGGCCTGCTTGATGCAGTACCAGCGTATGCGAGGCGGTTTACAGCCGTTCGTCATATTGTACCGATACTTTCCCATCTGTATGACAGGGTTGCCCCGTTTGGTTGTGAAGACTTGGGGTTCTGGAAACGGAAATATATCGATCGATAAAAAATAAACTCATTCATGTTACTTCAGAATCGGAATGGTTCGTAGAAAAAAAATTCTTATTCTAAAATAATGGTAACTTTTTACCATGTCCACGTAGCTTGGTAACGAGCAAAAAAAGAATAACTCCTGACCATAACAATATTGTTTACTAGACGATGATCTCATCCGAACGATATAAAACGATCGGGCAGCGCTATTATAATATAATCTACATCTCATTAGGTTTGGAAGAAAGTTTTCTACATGATCTATACAAATTAAATACATTGTTTACTTTTAAACTTTAATATAATTTGTTATTGTAGTAAGAACATCATAATAAAAAAAAACTTTGATAAATATAATTCAGGAGGTATCACATCGGTCCAATGTGGTTTGGAGATGCTCAAAGACCGTATAGCCCGTCAAATTTAAAATAAAAAGGTACGCCTCAGCAAAGGCACATCATCCGATTGAAAAATCTTCCCATATTTACCGATAACATAAAATTGTGCCGTTTACATAGACAACTTGCTGCCGTCTTGTATACAGGTTGTAATCTGACCTAAAGGTGTGATTGTGGCAAATGAATTACGACAAGAAACGAGTAATTTATATAGTACCGTCTAGATACTATTCTAGACAAAAAGTTTTAAGGTAGCGACGTTAGCGGTGGTGGCGCAGGAGTCGAGAGCGTCAGCTTCGATCAGGAGGTACCTTTTTCAACCCCGACCATGAAAAAATTGACGGATCAGTTTTCAATATAAGTGAAATCAAATCAGTTGCTCCCGTGCCTCAGAGAAGACGTCAAGCCGCTGATCGCGGACGACGGCACCGCATCGATGACGACGCTCATTGGCAGTTTTTTAAAAATTTAAGGGCTTCACAATGAAACAGAAGGTTCGTAAGAGTATGTATCTAAGCAGGAGAGTAATAGAAATCCAATAGAATAACAACAAACGTCATATCAAAAGGTTAACATTTATTTAAAACAATGAATCGTAATCAAAGTGTAATAATAAGAGACAGACACGTCACAGGTTGACATCTATTCAGCTACCGAATCATAAATTTACACACGGCCAATGTCAGTCGCTGTCACTTCATGTTTCAGTGATTATGGGGCTTCTGTTTGACGATCGCATTGTCTATGGTTACAAGCGCACCGGGGCATTTTTTCGATGCTTGCTTGATACAGTACCAACGCATCCGAGGTGGCTTGCAGCAGTTGCTCATACTGTAACGATACCTCCCCATCTGTATCACGGGGTTGCCGCGACGAGTTCTAAAGACTTGAGGTCCTAGAAGCGTATAAAAATCTTATTTATTAAACTACATACGCAGCATAAAGCAACAATACATATGATGGAAAATTCGTTACATATTTACGAGAGAGTAACCCCGATTGACTAAATGTGTAACTTATACAAATAACAAACTTAACTAATACAAATAAAGAACTTAAAACATTGTCGTTTCGTTATGGAATTTATATGGAAACTAAAAAAACTCAATGTTTTCATTTCGCTACTGAGTACATTCAAGGCGTATGGATGTGTATAGAGTTGTTGGCGGACTTAATTTTTAGTTTTTTCAAACTAGGTCATACGCTATATCGAGATGTCATCACTTTCTGTATTAGCATGGAGCACTCCAAGTGCTGCTATCAAAGATTTGACAGTCATTCACAGTTTGACTACAAAAACATTTTTTTTATTGGTAAGAGATATGGAGTGTACCTCCTGTTTATCAGTAGGACTTAATAAAAAAACTAATTTAAATGAACTGAACAAATTGTATTTTGGTATTTGTTTACAATTGCAAAATAGAAAGAATAGAAAGTTTATCAAAAACTTTAGTTAAACATAGATTTTATCGGATTCAAAAACAATCAAAAACTCATATTATTCAGTTTTAATGACTTACTTATTAAAATTTTTTAAATACACATTGTATTTAACCATAGATATTAAATTTAAATGCTTTTGACCAATCTATATTACTTAAATTCCAATAATTTATGAACACTGGTTCTACTATTTAAACCTGATTTTAAACTGTAACATAAATCTTATTTCAGTCTAAAAAATAAATATGTGTATACATAAATTTATGTACATCCTAGTCACTTCAAAAGTTTTCGTTCTTTTAGATAAACTTAAAAGATAATACCATGTTGAAAATTTAAATGCAAATAGAATCACAAAAATTTTACTGAGATTGTGAGTACGACTGATCAAATATATATACCCATCTAGTGATGATAATATTAAGTCACGATATTGAAATCACAGAATCACGAGTAATGCTACGCTAGTTGACGCAGAACGCACGCAAACTTAAATTTAATCCTGTTACAGTTTACATCTCTTATATATGAAAACTAAGTCAGTATAAACATCTAATAATTTTAGATACCTAAAATCTGGCGCTTTTAAATAAAACTTTACAGGTGGTTTTTCTGCAATATTAAAACTATAATAGAACAATGAAATGCTTGTATGTTGCAGGTGGTCAAACTATTGTATATGCAACAAAACAATTTATAAGTCTCATATCAATGATTATGAGGACTCTGTTTGACGATAACATCGTCTATGGTCAGAAGGGCCGCGGTGCATTTTCTTGAATTCTGTTTGGTGCAGTACCAACGCACTTTGGAGCCCTTACAAGTGCTGCGGCGGTTGTACCGATACTGTCCTATTTGAATTACAGGGGTGCCCAGTCGAGAAGTCAAAAATGTCGCTTCTGAAATAAAAAAGTTTTCAGTGTTAATGTTAGGGTTCCTAGGTCAGATCAACGTGTAAATGGAGCAATGACTTACACAGAGTGGATAACAGCCGTTTGATGCGAAGGCTGAGTTTCTAATGAACAAATCCTTTTGAAAGAGATCCACGTCTATGTATTGAGTAGCCGTAAGAAAATCAGCAATATACTGGTGTGGTTTTTGACAAAATCGAATAAAGGAAAGAAATTGGTAGATGCTTTAATAATAAAATGAATATGAACTTGATCTCTCCGTTTACCTTCGGCATACCTTCGTTCGTCTAATTGATTACAGAGAGCTTATCAGAGGTAAACAGAAAATAACATTTGTATTGTTCCTTGTTATTATTATTGTTACCGTCAAATTTATCCGCTTCTAACCTATTTGTTAATCTTACTTTTACTATTGTATTTGGAACCAGTGACATTTTTAATGAAGTTAATGGTGTAACATTTTGCTGTAAATAATGGTATAATTCGGTTGCGATCGGGCCGCATCGAATGCAACTTAAATACCTCTAAGGTGCCGAAGTACCTCAAGATCACCTATCGAGTGACCAGAATCTTGTCAAAGATTTACCAATAAAACAAGGTCACTTGGCTTCCCTCGTGCATATAAAATCGGCTCTTCGCCTTTTCCCCGTTTTCGTCTATCGATGCGCCAGAGCAGAAACAGCAGTGTGTCGGTTGTCGATCTTTACAATACTTGCCTCGTAGCAATAATAAAGTCAACGTTACCTCAAGGCGCACCTGATTGATATTTGGTATTACGCCCTGCCATACCTGATATTGCGTTCGGTTTGCCACTGACCGTTTTCGCAAGGATCGAATATGTCGGGCGTAGTATGTGACTTCGTGATCGTGCCATATGTTAAACTTATTTATTTTTTGCATAGCATTGTTTATATAAAAAGTATCGTATTCGAACATATAATCTATGTGCAATAAAATGGTGATATAAAAGATCGGTCAAACACGAACCGAACTTGCGTAGGGAGAGTTACTTACTACAAGTCATTGCACTACACCTATGTTATTTATGTCTGAATTAAAAAAAAAATTGTATGTATATATAATATAAAAACCCTAACGTTCAGGTTTTAGTGTGAACTATACTAATCACCAAAAGTTTACAAGATTATATGCGAGTATAATGCGGATACTAGATTTTAATATATGTACATTCTTTAATATTTTATTAACTCTATATAATAAAATTATTAAAAATACTTTAACTTTTTAGAATGAGCCCTTTCATTTCAAATGATAAAAGACTTTTTATAATTTTTAAAATTGTCTTCTAAAAATAATCATCTACATCGGGATTCGTTTATTTGTGCTACAAGTTCTGTATCGGATCGCCTAACACTGTATATATCATGTTTATTTCGTTCATTAGATTCTAAAAACAAAAGTTAGGCTAAGACAGACGGACGAGCAGACACGAGAGTGATCATATAAAGCTTTTATTTTATCATTGAACATACAGAATCCTTCCAAAAAAAAACAAAATAACAAAAACAGTGTAAACATTTTAATTTCCAACCAACATGTCAATGATTATGCGGTTTCTGTCTCACTATGACATTTTCGACGGTCGTCAACGCGCCAGGGCACCTGTAACTCTTACCTCGCGTGCAGTACCAGAGCGCTCGATGGCCGACAGAGCTGATGTGCTTGTTGTACCTGTACCGGCCCATCTGTATCACCGGCCGACCCAGCCGCGACTCCAGAAATAGAGGCGCTACAAGCAGACAAGGATTTTGAAATATCAATAAAACATGCAATCTTATTTTATTATAAACATTTATAACAGATCCGTACAGCACACTAGTTGTTTGGGATTTGGCAATGTCGTACAAAAAAATAAACATCATATGTTCGGTATGTCTTCACATTCCGAAAAAGAACAACCAAAATGTTTATATCGCTTAAGCATTTGAAACCACAGCATAAATACAATACTATGATTTTTGGAATGGGAAAACAATTTACTATACGGAAAAAAATGTATTAGTCTTAATACAGAACAGTTGTAGCATAAATAGTCTGTTGCAGCTCTAATTTAGAAGGACACATTTTTAAACTATTTGATTTATTCTACGCAGAAATGCGACACGACTTGTAGCGATAGTATACTCAGCAAAATATTTAATAGCTTGTAACTAAATATTGAGGAATACTCTATTGTAATAAAAAAATATTACAATAGAGTATTCTTTACTGTGTATTTTCTAGAATAGTCTAGAACGATGAGCATCACGCAGTGGGACAAAAATCTGACGTTACGCGCTTAGTTATAATTCTAAAGGTAGAAGTATCGTACTGACGCTACGACCTACCACTATTTGTATTCTTTATTAGGTTTAAAGTACTTATAAAGTGCGCAACGACAACATTTAGCGCTCAGTATATTAAGTTAGAATATTTTAACCATCCTAAGATGATGCCTCTTCTAATTTAATTGTCTTCATCCTTTTCTAATGTGAGACGTACCAGGTTAGAAAAAGTTGACAAAGACGATCTTATTGTGTTTTCGGTAAGCGGTGCGTGATGAATTGTTAATTTCGTTTTTTTTTCTGGTCCCCAGTCAAATGTATTTATCTTGAAATAACATTGAAATGGATTATGTTTTAAATGGAGTCAATTGGAATAAATTTTCATTTATTTAATTTGTATTCATACATTTTTCAGACAGTAGGTAAAAAATGCAAATGTTATTGTTATAGTGGAGTTTCAAAGGCTTTTTTCGTATATTATATTTCGTATTTTCGTATATTATTTTGTGACTGATATGATATCATTTATCTTTTCGGTGAGTGTATAACATTACATTCATACGGTTTCTTAAAATCGACAACTATTTATTTTACAAACGTATTGAAAAGAGTTTACATTCAAATCTAATTCAATTCAAATTTTTATTGACCAAAAGTTTGTTATTTAATTACTCATATTAATAATTGTTGTATCTATTTGTTTCGCAATTTTGCAAGACAACAAACAGAAGTGGCTGCTCAATGGTTAGTAGAGAGCTTCCATTAGCAAGGCCTTAGCTTGATTTTAAATGTGATCTAATGCCTTGACGCTCAGAAAAGTAAAAGTTCTAAACGGTGACTGCTTTATGATTACTATTTTCTTGATGGAAATTCACTTGATTCTTATATGTTAAAAATAGATAACATTAATTACAGAGATTTATAAACATACACTTGTCTTTTTGAAATTGGCACAGAATTTAATAGTAAACTGATACTTAAAATATGTAATAACTATTAATGTATAATTTCATTTATTTTAGCTGCATCATAAAGAAGAGAGTGAGATACCTGAGACATCCTTATAAACTTTTATTAGTACTTAGAGAAGAAAGCAGTTCAAGCAGCAATTCCCATAGACCATTAGCAAACACAGATTCAACATATGAATCCCTTTGCTCTAATCGTTGAAAAAATAATTTCTTTCATTGCGACCCTATATGACTCCATGCACTGACACATTTTTTGCGTATTAAATTATTCAAGATATGGTGAGATGTTTTTGTGTCTTTCGTGACAAAATTAAAATTCAAGCTAGGTATGTATAACCAAATTTTTTTAGAAAATAATATGTTGTGTTGTGTAAAAAATTGTGTTGTTATTTTTTTTAGAAATATAAATGAGGTAAATAGTATTACAAAGTTTTAACATTATAAATTGGTCGCTAAGAAGTTCTCATTTCAGAATCATTTTTATACTTGAAGTTTAAGAATTGTTAGTTGTCAGACTTATAGACCTGTAAGACTTGCATATTTTTCAATTTATTGTGCTATATTAAATACTTAGACAAAAAAATATTAAAATAAAACGATGAATTCTTATCAGAAGAACATATCTTACTAAAATTGAATATGCCTGTATTACCTGGCGCATATAATATACTAACAATAATACAGTACAGTTCAAAGCCTACATAAGTCGCTTATATATCCTAAAGTTAATAAATTGCATCTTAAAGGAAAGAAGACCTGTATTTAAAGTTGTTAGCAGTGCATTCATTTTAATACTGTCTATCAGCTTTACAGAACCGTCAAGGATGTGAGAAGCTTGCCACATTACTATTATAAGATCTTGAGCACTTATTCGCCGGGTGCTCTCATGTATTGACGCGGTATATCGTTCCGTATCAATTTCGGCTAGTCACGTAATGACGTTATTTTAAGATGTCATATGGTTATTTTAGCAGTTTTTAACATATGTTTTTTTCCATGCAATTTCAACATTTTTATTATTATGTCTCGTCACCGGTTAGTGATACTTGTATGTTTTTAACTTTCCGCTAAGAAAAGTGAAAGTTATCAAAAATCGGAAAGTTATTAGTTCTACCCCGATTTTCGAAAATCGAGTTTTCATCAGATCTCGACGTTTTGAGGTCACAGGAACACACCCTGACAATTTTGTGAGTGTGTGTGTGTGTGTGTGTGTGAGTGCGTGTGTACTTCTCACTTGTTCTTTGCTGGTCTCATTTATATTGTCTGGGACATTATTATTCTCCAAGTAATAAAAGAAGAAATGGTCGTTTAAAGTCGTGTTACACCGCTCGTAAACGGTTCCTTTTTTTTTTTTGTTACCGAAACATGCCTTAGCGACTGCATTGTATGTTAACCACAACTTTTTTCGAGGTATGTCGAAAAAAGCTGTGGTTAAAAGCGAGGTATGTGGTTTTCAAATTCTCAACCAACCATCAAATTTGAAATACCAAAAAATGTCCTTTTCTCAATTAACCTCGACCAATGTGTCAATCGAGTTCGTATATATTTAAAACAAACTGCACTTCTCCATATATCTTTATCTACCTTCGAATGGGTTTCTTAATGATGATTTCCTTCACCATTAGCGAATGGTATTACTGCATAAATGAATGTTTAAGCATAGAAAAATTCATTGCTATAGAATTGAACCTATAATCTTCATATTTAGAACAGAACGTCTCACCACTGAGTCACCAGCGACACCACTTTTTATCTTGTTTCTGTCTTTATTATTGTGTCTGTCTCTCTTTTACCGTAAAAGCGCACAAACGAAAAAATCGCATTATTATTGTTTCAGAAAGAAATGAAAGAAATTAATCGCTTATTTTATTTTGTATATCAATGATTATGAGGTTTCTGTTTCACAATAACATCATCTATGGTTTTGAGGGCGCCCGTGCATTTACAAGACTTATTTTTGGTGCAATACCAAAGCCCTATAGATCCAGTCGAAGAGGTATGTTTATTGTAGCGATAGAGGCCCATTTGTATCACAGGCCTGCCCAGGCGCGACGTCAAGAATACTGGTCCTGAAAAACAATCATATATTTATATACAGAATAACTAACATGCTTATAGATTTGCTTTCAGAAAATAAAACAAATTTCGTCACACTGTCTTTCCTCCTCAGAGAATTGAAATGTCGACCGACATATGGCATTGCATTAATTGCTATCATTATCAAATCGCAATATTATCGTTAAGTGACACGAAAATGGATATCCACGCATTACGTAATTATATTTGCGCAGATTTATACGCTAATCGGCTACTGCGCAACTACGCGGAAAAAATATCTTGAATTAAGAAAACGTTGTTTTATATATCACCAAAACAACATTTACCTAAGCACAGAATATTATTTTGTTAAATGTATAGTTTTATATCATGAAAATTCAATTTATTTCATAATATTAGAAAAGTTTAACTTGAATAATTTATCACTTTGAATGAAGTAATTTTAATCTTTAAACATTATTATATTTTCTTCTACCAACTCTTTTATTATTTTATTAAAAAAAAAAAAAAACATATATTTCAATAGAATAATGTAATTGTTGACATAAAGAAGTTTTTTTTATGTCAATAGAATTCTTTTTACTTAATATCTTATAGTTTTGGTTTAAAGACAGCATTTTATTGGTCTATTTTTGATAGAAAATGTTGCCAAATACTTTTCCATTAAGAAAATTTATATTTAATTTAAAATATTAGAAAATCTTAACTTGAAAAGCTTATCGTTTTGAATGAATTAATTTTTAATTATAAAATTATAGTACTCTTTACTTTTAGCAATACTTCTATTTTTTTATAATTCTTACCTCTACTGCATTTTGAACTCTAAAAATTCCAATAAATGAAAAACAGCATTAAATATAGAAAACGTTTATTGATTGCACAAAACAAGATAACATAAACAAAATCAAAATTATATTACACAAATTGCTATACTATTTATAAAGTGCAGTATACTTAATAAATATTGTGGAATGGTATTGTAAACTTTATTAAGTGTGGATTATTTATACAATATGCTTCAAAATATATATAAATAAACATTATTATATTATGTAATTCAGAATCATTAAAGTATATAATACCTTTTTTCATAAAATCACAAATAATACCAATGCTAATCATATTAATAATCTATATCTTACGTTGATTAGTTACAGGCTAATCATAATGCAATAGTTAGCAGTCTATTATTATTAACTGCCCACGCTAAATTATTTAAAACTCAAATAATTCCGATTGACAAGCATTGTTTTAAATCTAACCCAACGAAATTATCACTTTATTTTGCTGTATATGCCTTACAACGTCATGGCTTACTATTTCTAAAATACAACAATAATAGTAAAATAATTTCTTGTTTTCAACATTTACATAAATACCAATAATAGTACAAAATGTTGACACAGATTCTATATATTAATATTACAAAGGACATCATCAAATGTTTATATTAAGTTATTGACAATATAAGTAGAGGTGTCAAATAATAATATCTGACAAATTATTCTTTCGTGTCGTATCGAGTATTACATTTGTCATATAATATTGTAAAAAATACTCTTTCCCCGTGCAGATGCTTTGCAACAGTTTTAAGGTTGAAATTGGGGAAGACCTTCAGGTTTCTAACAAATCTGAGCATTAAACATTAGTTTGGTTGTTTGGCTTAAAGTCGGCTGTCATCGTCGTAGACGTCATAGGTTTCATTTTCTGTTACAAATATCTCAACTGATTCTCTTTGTCTTTTGATATAATTTGTACATAAATATAAATTCACCTAAAGCAAAGAGTATACCCAAAATACGAATGAAATATACGCATGATATTTACTTACTATGGAGTCTAAATATTCAGATAATTTATTTTTTAAATCAACCTTTACATTAATTATGGGCATAATAGTGATGTTTATTTCGTTCATTAGATTGCAAAAACAAAAATTAGGCAAAGATAGACGGACGAAGAGACACGAGACTGAACTACAAAGCTTTCTTTTTATCATATAAACTACGGAACTCTACCAAAAAAAAAACAAAACAGTATAGACGTTTTAATTTCCAGCCACCATGTCAATGATTATGCGGTTTCTGTCTCACTATAATATTTTCGACGGTCGTCAACGCGCCAGGACACCTGTGCAGGGCAGCCTTACCTCGCGTGCAGTACCAGAGCGCTCGATGGCCGACAGAGCTGATGTGCTTGTTGTACCTGTACCGGCCCATCTGTATCACCGGCCGGCCCAGACGCGACTCCAGAAATAAAGGCGCTACAAGCAGACAAGGATTTTGAAACATCAATAAAATATGCAATCTTATTTTATTATAAACGTTTATAACAGATCCGTACAGAGCACTAGTTGTTTGGGATTTGGCAATGTCGTACAAAAAAATAAACATCATATGTTCGGTATGTCTTCACATTCCGAAAAAGAACAACCAAAATGTTTATATCGCGTAAGCATTTGAAACCACGGCATAAATACAACACTATGATTTTTGGAATGGGAAAACATTTTACCACACGGAAAAAAAATGTATTAGTCTTAATACACAACAGTTGTAGCATAAATAGTATATTATAACTCTAATTTAGAAGGACGCATTTTTAAACTATTTGATTTATTCTAAGCAGAAATACGATACGACTTGTAGCGATAGTACACTCAGCTAAATATTTAATAATTTATGTTTGAAATCGGGGAAAGTATTCTAGGTTCTAACGGATCTGTGAATTAAAACTTTAATTAAGTCTCTAAATTGGCTGATCTCGTAAACGCCACAGGTTTGTTTTTCTGTTACAAATATCTCTCCCGATGCTCTTTCTCTTTTCGTCTGGAAATAATTTGTACATGAATATAAATTTACCTAAAGCATAGGGTATACTCATAATATGAATGAAATATAAACATGATATCTACTTACTATGGAGTCTAAATATTCAGATAATTTCTCTTTTAAATCACCTTTGTCCTAATGATAGGCATAATCGTGATAGGTAATGATCATTATTTATAATTTGTAAAATATGCTTTACCCCCATATTATTTTCTGAAAACCGAATTCGTTATCATTCAATAAATAAAACCTCACCTTAACATATAAATATACCTACCTACCTACCTAGATACACTACATACCTGTGCATAATCTGAAATTTTTGTGTGGTACTGTATAATAATCACCATGGTCAAAACAAATCAATAATTCAATACTTTAATAGGTATACACTCACCCACGAATTTATCAATATTCCTTGAGCCATATTCAATGGTTAGATAGACTAGAACCAGATTTCAAATTTGAAGTATTTTTTTATTATCATGACTAAACGATATAAATTGAAAATGAACATAACACCCCAAGCTACACCGTGGTCGAAGTGGCGCAACCATTGGAGATTAATCGGCGATGGATAGGGATGAATCCGCGCGTATAACGAGTCACAACATGTAACAAACGCCATTCAAGACAATTTTTTTCCGGTTTTCTTGACTCAATATCTAATTAATTCAATTTTTTAGGAACAAAAACACGAATAAATTTAATCGTAATTAATCTTCAATTTTCAAAACAGATTCTATGATTTTTCAATACAAAAATATTTTCTTTGAATGAAACATTTTGAAAATATACTATTTTTTATTATAGAAAATCGACTATTTTGGTATAAAAATATTTCGTTTCTTTAAACAACATAATGAAATGTAATATTTTTTTCAAAAGAATTTGCTTTCTCACTAAAAACAAATTCTATTGAAAAATATTACTCTGTTTTAAAGAAATTTTATTTAAAGCAACAAAGTATTTTCAAATTAAAATAATCAATTTTCTTAAATAAAAAATTAAGTATTCTTAAAATATGGTTCATACGAAGAAAATATTTTTGAAATAACAATATGTTTTTGTTCATTTGTTAATTTTGTCCAACCAAAACAAATTTTGGCATCTGTTTTTCCGCAATTGTTTAAGAGTAAAAGAAAAAATGGATAAATGACACTACAGCGCCATTAGAAACAGGAGACAGTTTAAGTTATTATATTGTGTACAATACGAATGATGTGTGCTATGAATGTGTAATATACGAAATATGTACGTACGCCAGGAAAAAAAACGACATTAAGGATCAGTGACTATTGGCTTGTTTTATTTATGAAATCGTCACACATTCTATACTATGCACTAATACCGCTAATAAGCTACCGCATCTGCATTATTTTTTTTGAATTTCACTACTCAAACCGTTACATCACTCTAGCGCATACAAACGGTGCACGCTAATTTGACATTGAGTCGACAATAACGAAACGGTAAAACAGGTATATTTTAATCGGTACTTTTGTATTACCCCAAATTTCTTAGACGATTACACAAATCTCACTCGCTCTCCTTAAAATCAATGATTACGGGGTTTCCGCCTCACGGTGACGCCGTCGACGGTGGTCGGCGCGGCCGTGCACGTGCGGGGGCTGCTGTTCTTCGAGCAGTACCAGAGCGCCTGAGAGCCGACGCCCGCGTACTGCCGGTGGTACCGATACTGGCCTATTTGTATCACAGGCTTGCCCGTTCGCAACTTTGAAAATAAAGGTTCTACAAACGACAAAGGTTTCAGTTTAAGAAAAATTATTTACTACACCATTGTCGGCACGTACGCATCATTGACTGTCAACAAATCTTTGATTTTAATAGCAACAAATCGCATAAAACATTCTTTGATAAAGAATATTGTTTTTTTTTATGAGAAACAAAAATACAATTTTATGTTCAACCTCTAAGCATTATACATTTATGGTTAAATTTACGGTTTGATCACTCTATCAATCACATAGAAGCAATTGTTAGATAAAACATTATCCTTTCAAATTGAAAAATCTTAAGCAATTGGGAATTTGAAAAAAAAAATATTTATTTTTTTTATGTATTTTAAAACTTAATTATTAATTTTATTGATATGTTATTTGAAAAACGAAAAAAAATTATTTTTTCTATTAATTATAAGCGATTAAAAATTGATAAAATTTAAAAAAAAAATCACGTGACTGTGAACGCACCACGATTGGCCACCATACTTGTGACGTCATAATGTTATAGCAATTCCATAACAGTGCAGCATTTACAGCTATTATAAGTAACTAATAACAATATGAATATGAAATACTTACATCAAAGTGATTTTCACAACAAAAAAAGTTCGATTTTGTTTTAGGATTATCTCGGAGCACTGCTTGAAACCATTTTTTTTGACGTTTCTCGTCTTGAGGAACATTTAAAAACATTTTTTCCGGAGTTGTCTTTGTAGTATTTGTACATAATGGTACAAAACAAGAGCGGTAACTTTTGAGATTTGACATTTTTATATATTTTTGAGTATTTAACAATGACAGAATAAAATAAATCAAAACTCAAAAAGCACTACACTTATTATCTCCGTATACTACTACGAGTGACAACTAACATTATGACGTCACACGCACTCGGATTTGTTCGGGAGTTGTCGGCGCGTCTTCGGTACTGGATTCAAAAATTATTTTTATTTTGATATAGCTTTTTAATTATTGCAGAAAAACAAATAAAAATTGTTTTGTTATAAAACTTATATATGATCTTTCCATTTTTCAAAAAAAAAATTTTTTTTCAACAACCTAATTCTTCCCTTTATAAGAAGACACATAAAAAAGTGACTGCTGTATATATAGATTAAACGAAAATTTTAAAATATTTACTGGTCGCCGCCACTCCTTCCTTAAACACGTTTTACCAACATTGTTTAACATATATCTGTGACGTCACTCGCAGTATCTACGCAGCTCTCGCGTTACCGGTGACACATTCTCACACGAAAACCATATTCAATGCAAAATTTTATGCGGCAAATCAAACTAAAGTCGTAATTTCATTAAAATAAAGAAGAAATCCTAAATACGCCCCTGCTTTAGAAGGCGGACCTGCTACGTTATTTGAGTCAAGCGTTTGTCTCGTCTTCTCACTTTAAGCATTGACGTAAAATAAATAATCTTACTAATATCACCATTAAAATCGGTTTCATAGCTATTCACTATAGAGAATACTGTAAAATCACGTTGTCGATTACACACTCCATACTGTTGTTTTAATTGAACAGAAAACATTACATTTACATTTGAATCGACTTTGTTTTGTGTTTTATTAAACAATGTTGTCCTGTTAATTGTGACTGTATTCAAAATGTTACTGCCTCGCTATCGTAACAGATGATTTTAGCTCATTACATTTTTTAGTAAAACATTAACATTAAGCACGTTATAAATGTATTAATACTATTTTTCTTGCACAATTTAAATTTCTCTCACAGCAGAATCATTGACCACCAAAAGAAATCAAAATAGCCAATGTTGCGTGACAATACCATGTTCTCCTCTACAGTCGCATGCACACAGATTTCAGACGGGGTATACAAAGCTAAAAGCACTCATCAATTTTAGGATTGTTTTGATTGTTTGTAATGCTAAATTTAAAACTCATATTATGGTAGAACATACGTCTTCTAGCGCAAACGACTGCTATGTGACAGTTTTGTGTGAATGGCGATCCGTAGCTTTGAATGGTAACATAATACTTAGGTCGTTGTATGCTTTTATCCTTGTCCATGAAATGTACCATACTCGCTGACGACCCGAGGGCTGTGAAGGGCAGAAAAGCATCGACTCCTTGTGCTTTCAGTTACAGGCAGGGCCAGCGCAGCCTGCCTACAGTAAATTTTGTGAATTATCGCGTTTAAGTTAGTTCTCAAAAACACTAATAGATAGCGTGATAAAATAAAAAAATATAATAGCACGATATTTAGCAAGTTATATTTATTTATCATTTAGGGGCATGTACGTATGGGAATACAAGGTGTACTCAGCTTATTTGCTTGTATGACCCGCATGCGCCATTGAAGGTGCGTGCGGGTGATTCTTCTGTCTTATATCATTGATGATTAACGATTTAAATGCGTTAGCTATTATTCCCTCTAATCACTTGGTTTTATGCATTATGTATGTATAATGTAGAATATTTCATATATTTGTAGTTTTTTCTCCAAATTAAAGATATAATACAACATAAAATCAGATAACATAACTACTTTCTAGTATAAAAGAACATATAAATATAGTAAGGCTAACAAAATATTACAAACATTTGTCATAAAAAACATCCAAAAAAAAACCATTAATTTGATATTATTCACTTTGCACTTCATACCGTTTACCCAAGTGTCATAGAAAATAGTTGTGGCTTTCGCTTATCAGGTGAATAGTACGATGTAGCGTAGTGTAACAAATTTGTATAGACAGAGAAATTTCTCGTTTCATCATTTTAATCCTAGATCAATAATTGTGTGGCTTTTGTTTCACAATGACGTTGTCTACGGTCGTAAGCGCCGCGGAGCACTTGCAGGATATTTTCTTGGTGCAGTACCAGAGCCCGCGGGGAATACGTAGAACTGACATGCTGGTTAAAGCGATAGTCGCCTATCTGTATCACCGGCCTGCCCTGGCGCGACATTAAAAATCGAGGTGCTAAAAACGAAAAAAAATATACATGTGATTATAGTATGCGAAACTTCTTTTGCGCTACCGTCACCGCTCGTGTTGTAATCTTCGTAATACGACGTGCATAGCCACTTACTGTATCCGTTTCTTGATATCTAAAATTTTCCCGCGTAATGATATAAAAATTTGTAACAGATTTGGTATTAATTAGATGTCAAAAACAGTTTCACAGCATATTTACAATGTATATTTACTTGATATTTTAACCATATTTTAAGTGATAAAAATCTCAATCTCAAAAAAACATAGTCGTATATCCTGAAAGTGAAATAATAACACTAAGCTAAGAGAATAAGGTATGCAAAAGATAATACAAAATAAATACACGTATAGGAACAAAATATTAAATTGAATTTTCATTTATTTATCTAAATATAAGTTAAAATTTTGTGATTTCTTCTAACAATTGTCATCTTAATTGTATTGTCAGTTGATTTTAGCTTATTTCATGAAAACAAATGGAAATATACTGTCCTTTTTACACTATCAACAACGGAATGAAGTTTTTTAGTTTCTTTACAATCATTATCAAAATTTCATTAAAAAAAAGTTAAACCATATCAGGTATGGACTGATATGGTTTAACTTTTTTATGACTTTTAAATTTTTCCATGTATATCATGAAGGGCCTGATTACATGTTTTGAACCTGTCTGCAGATAAAGATGAAATGTCTTTACCAAAGACATTGATCCGCTGATCAATTTCTCCTTTTGCCAATAAATTAGTTTATTTCTAACAACATGTGTTAAATCTATATTAAAATTGTACTCTGTTAAAATTGTGGATTTGTATGCAACTAGCGATCTGCTCACGGCTTTACTCGCATGGACTATAGATTTTCCAAACTTTTTTTTAAATTAAATGTATAAGTTGTTAAACTGTGCTTACGAACGGTATAGTTACAGTTTATACGAAGGAAGACGCAGACAGGGATTTGAAATTTAACTTCTTTATACTTTTTCTACAGACTCGAAGGGCTAGACTCGTAAAGTGCTAAGTCAATTTTCGACACACAAAAATACACAGATCACAACATTGAAAACGCATTTGAATTAGTATAGTAGTTCTGTAGATTAGCGCGCTTATATCTACGTATAGACGGAAGAACAGACGCTCGCCGGAGACTTACGAATCAGTCTATTTCTAATTCTGTACAATTACTCCGCATTTAGTATTTTTTTACGCCTTTTGTTGTGTCAGATTTCAATCACCACAATTCTGAGATATAATTCCCCTTCACCCTCGCCCTCTTTTCATTTCAAATTGAGGAACTTCAAACTTAAACACTGCACGCCGAATCAGTGCAGGTCGGATGCTACTAACGAGCACTGTCACACGCGGCGACAACATTCGATTAGGGCCGCTGACGTGCTCCGCGGGGACATAACATCTTACTAAATGAGCCTTTCGATTCGACATTAAACTTCAATGTAAGATTGAAGGTATTAATTAAAGGCGTAAAGGTGTAAAAGCAGCAGGTCGCGTGTAAAGGTTGTTAACTTTTAGTATCCGTTTTTCGGTAACAACAATAATACTATTGTAATGTAACGCTACAAAGTCAATAATATTGATAGACATAATTGACAAGAAGTTTGAAACCGTTGTCTTTCTAAATATTTCGGTTGTTGTAAGTTTTTTATATCTCGGGTTTGTCACTCCACTACTGAGGCGTACCCTCCCACAACACTTTTTTTTTCAGACCGAGGTATACCTTCAATCGGACGCCTCTAACGAGCATCGTCATCGACGTAAGAACATCGGTTTGACGTACTCTTCGAGGCACAAAACGTGAACTATTATTCGACTGTTGTTTTCATACTGTAAATGTTAGTTTCAAGATATAATCGGTAGTTTTGACGTTAATAGACAACAAAACAGAACAAATCGCAATCTCCGCAATGAAAAGGCAAAGGGCTCCTATGCTTACAGTCGAAACGCACGTCACATGACGCCGCTCGCCGTCGGCGCGATCGACAACAAACCGTCAAACGACGCAGAGGTGTGTCGACCTGCAGTCGCCAACAGTCACCGACGGCGACGACCGTCGCTGGCACGTCATCTTCTACAGCTCGAGAGAATTATGCGCTAAGTAAATATGATTGAAGACTATTATAATACCGATTGCTTTTTCCATTTCCTCCGTATTTAAACTGGAATTCGTATGCGGAATTATAAAAGTAAGAATAATGAGCGATCATGGCACGATACGATTTTTTCTTGTCTATTTTCATCGCCAAAGTAAAAGCAACCGTAGTGTTTCATTTTCGAGGTCCATTTTAGTACTGCGTCCGATTTAGTACTGGATATTCAAACTCTCGCCGACGGAGATTAACGACAGAACAACTTACAGTCGTCGGCCGCCGCCGACTTCGTGTGATGCCGTTTCAACCATACGACGACGGCCGTCTGTACAAATTCTTAATTTAGAGTTAGTTATTGATGACATAACCTTCGGATCTACTTGTGTATTTTATTGAGGCTATAACAGAAGAGATTCGTTCAGAACCATTAATGTGCAAAACAAACCGATTATGTTTTACAAAAAGAAACGATATAATTAATAATGTCAATGTATTTTCTATATTCACACATTTTTGTCAACATTTATTTTTATGATAATACACAACTCATATAATGATTAGATCTGTAAATCACAGAACATATTAACATTGACGTTTACAATTCACAATCAATACTACGTATGTAATCAAATGAAAACTATATAATCAAACATATGAATAAACAGAAACTGTTGTAGAAACCAATCGAAATGAAAGTTGTTAACGAATAAGTTTCACGATAAATCAAACAGATCACTTTTCTTACAAATGAATAATAAAAATGACCGTTCACTTTACATTTATAGAGTAAACGTCAAAGGGTTATTTAAAAAAAGAAAATGCAAACTACATGGTCTCTTTAAATCGAAGATACAACTCGAATAGAATTAATTTATATCATTCAGACGAGAACAGAAATATTATTTTATTCATGTCACATACAACATTTTATGATTGCAATGTAATTATAATTTAAGCATAACGACATAGTGAAACAATCGCGGCAGGGTCAGCGAGCAAAAAAACAAATGCAAGTATTAAAGTTGTAATAATGAGAAGAGAAAATATAATATAACTAGTTTATGAACTGTTTCCACTTTTGAAGTAAAAATACTATTTTAAATTGTATTATTCAATTTAAGCGCTTTCCATCCATAGATGTTTATTGATGAAAGTAAGGCATAGCCACCAGTATGACAAACGTATCGAGCCATCATAGACGAAATCTGTGCTAGCTTATCTATTATATGCATTTCTTGACAGTGTTTTTATATTTTATAGGCATCCAACCGGACAGATAAGCTTCAGGCGTCGTCTATTAATGATTAATATGTGGCATTTGCTCCACTATGACATCGTCCATGGTGATGAGATAGGCGTTGCATTTCTTCGATTTCCTGCTGCTGCAAGACCAACGTGTTCGCGGTCCTTTGCCGCGTTTGGACTTAGTTGTGTACCTGTAGGATCCCACTTGTATGGCGATTCCACCACATCGCGTCGTCGAGAATATGGGCCTCAAACCTGAAAAAAAGCTATCGTTAACTCGATAAACCTATGAACGGTTTCCTTGAGCACCTAATGATTCTTGATTTATGAAATATCATAAATATCAGTCGACGATCGAGAAGGACATGAATAATAAAAAAAATAATGGATGCTTTAAGAATTTCAAAATTCAAAATATGCACGCTTTAAAAAAAAATATCATTTTTACGCAATCAATTTTTTTTACTAGAGTTACAGACCTGGTGTCCAACTGTCCTGTCAAAATAAAGGCACGCACGTGCCATTCTCTTTTCTTTGAAGATTAGTAAGTGCTATATACATATTTATAAAAGAAGAACGTGAAATTAATAAAAAGCATAGATACAGATAAAAACTAAAAAAAAATAAAGAGGAAGGGATAAATAATGAATGAGAAAGGTAAGCATCAATAGAAAGTAATTGTATTAATAAAGTATGAATAAAAAATTAAAACCAGTATTCTAACAGTAAAGAAGCGATTAACAAAAACAATATTTCTTTTTACGATATAAATAAACAAAATAATAAACTTCGAAAACGAAAAAGATAACCTAGTAAAGTATTGCTTTCCCAATAAATCAGAAAAAAAATAGTATTCTTGTTTACAAATTAAACCTTGTGCAAGTGAAATGAATAAAATTATATTTAACTATGAGGGTTCATACGAAAAAATGAAAATTCGTTAACCCTTCACTATCCAAAAACATTTTGTTGCATAATAAAGAAAACGAAGAATTACAATAAAAACTTAAAGAATTGGTTATTTAGCAATATCTAGTAATCATTGAACACGATATAAAGAAAACAAAGAACACACAACTTTCATGCACAATGCAACTGGCGATCAAATCATGAAACCGCAGAATTCTATTAACTGTATATAATTTTTCGGTTTCAATTTACTGTACTCATAAACAAACTAGTATTACAGAAAAAAGTATAATCTTCAACTGTACGGTTTTTCTTCAAGTACGTGCCACATCAGCATAGCCATTCATCAACGTAACGGTTGCTACTACGATAAACCATAAAGAAGCAACAAGCCGTCAGACACAAGCCGCAATCAACGTGCTTTTATTTTTATATTTATTTTACATAATGAACTCAACACGAAGTCATCACTATCTCAAAAATACTGAAAATACGTCCTGAATAATTATCGATCAGAATGCTAAAATGTGTTGTTTTATTTTTTTACGAAGGCCCTCAAACTTAAAAAATTAGAGAACAAATTATTTTACCCTCTTTTTCAATAAAGTTTTTGACCTGATACGTGACTGATATTAAAGCAAAACGATCAGCTGTTTTTATCAATTTTGATGATTTGCCAATTATAGCATTCTGTTCAGCAGACCAAGACAAGAGGCAAATCGTTCCAATTTCTACAAACGTTAACGCAACGATGTGTTCGATATTCGTCTGCTGTAATAGAATTTCGGTTCTGTAGATCTAAGAATGACACATGTATGGGACTGATATTAGCTTATAAAACGTCACGTGAGCTAAAAAAGCAAATATTTAATTTTTTATAGGCAAATATGAGACACGTTAAAGCGTTAGCATTTGTAGAAACAGAAACTATTTGCCGCTTGTATCGGCTTGCTGTCTTTTCTGAAGATTTACCAATTGATCAATTTTTGATAACTCGTTTGCAATTGTTACATGGATATGTATAAAAACAGCACGGGTTTCATTATTTACTCAAAATTACCAAACAACGGAATCGCATTAAATCAGATCGAACAAATCAAAGTTTCATAGCAATAATTTAACGTTCATAAACTCTCCGAACGAAACCCATACAACAAAAAACGGTGGTTTAAACATCTGACGAACACTCCCGACTTTAATCGTACTACGCCTATGATAAGAACTTCAATAAGAGATAATCTTTTTTGCATTGGCAAACTAATAGCTATTGTTAACGTTTGTGACTTGATTGTAGAAATAGCACTCAAAACATAAGTTTAAATCTTAAAAGTGAGCTCTCCCTTTTGTTAATTTGACTCTTTTTCTTGGCGTATGGAATTTACTAAATCATGAATGTAGCAGCTCTGACAAAGTTTGATGATTAACCGACTTCTCAAATAAGCCTTGCACATAGCAAACTCCAGAGTCAAGAAACTATATTCAGTGGTTGTGGTCATTTAGAACCCTTACGATGACGTCTTCCGCTGTAAAAACGATGGCTTTGCAGCTTCGATTACTGCAAATCCAACGTATATGGTGTTTGGTCTTGCCGGAGCGATAAAAACGGTACGAGCCCATCAGGATGAGCGGATTACCGAAACGCGACCTTTGGAAATAGGGTTTCTCAGACGAGCGACCTGAAAATGAAGCGACTTCTTGTTAGAGACCATAGAGACGACAAATTCTTTAAGGGCACAAGTCTTTGTAAAATATTGCATTTGTACGCCAATATTGACGTTAAATTATATTATTTGATTAGATTTTCATGAAAAATTTTAATATCCAAAACTCGTGACGAAACAGAATTAAGTAGAGGTTTTTAATTATAAATCAATTGTGTACACGAAGTTCGTATAATGTATCAATCATATATATTATTATAAGTGTGGAAATTACCGTAATGAGTACGATAACCACATTTTTTGAATTTTACTTTGCTGCACTTTAGAAAATTATGAAACCAATTCAGCGATGACGTATGTTCTGTTAAAAATAGAGTCATTGATGAAATTACTGGAACGAAGCATCGAAACTTTAATAATTTTCAATACAAAATTAAAAATAAATATGGAATGGGCGTAGACTGACACTTTCGGAATTGTATGGCAAGTATACCCAAAAAACTAATATTGTATGGCACATATTCAGTCAGTTACTTAGTAAAGTAAGTTTTATTTACAAACTAGCAAAAAGCACGGCTTTGTGAGGGCTCACAAGATTTTTTTATCAGTCTAGTAGATGCAGAAATGCTTTCAGGATGTGCTTGACCGTGACATGTCTACAGATGCTCATGTGGATGGCCATCCAAATTATATATTACTCGCATATTAAATAATTTCGTATATATATAATAAACTAATATGATAATTTAAACTAATAATATAGATTATATTCAAATAGATCATTATTAATATATAAAAATATTCATAAATCATCTAGATAAAGTTCTGTATTAAGTTCTAAATCTTGAGATACGATAGTTCTTTCATAAAGTATACCGCAACAATGTACGAGCTGTGGAATAGTGTTAATAATAATAATCATCACATTTATACAACATAATATCAGTCACGAAAATAGCGTTTTATATATTCCATTCAAATTTTTCAACTGCAGTGAAAATATCAAAAGAACATCTACACCAAATACGTAATTATTACAAAAGAGGGTTGACGGGAGTAAAGTGGCAAGCCTCCTTGCCAACTCTTTAATAAATGTTGGTAAAACTATAGAGTACCTAATAACTAGTGCAAAGCCGTGTTATGAAATTTATAGGAACTGGGCTCACGACAGATTTGCAAAAATTATTTTAGATTTATATTAATTATATTAGACAGCTATAAGAGTCTTCATCATCGTAGGCTAACTGAATGCGAAAATCGTTATCGAAAGGGTTGTGAATGTGACTGAAGGTAAGATTTGGTACAAGTACGAATATAAGCGGGATTTCGAAAAGAGATGGAATGTACGCATGAAGTTTTTTTTTCTGTGAAACATCACCTAATATTTTGTAACAAGAAGTAATTTTTTTTTGATAGCTGATATAAGATAGTACCACAGAGCAATGGATAGACAAACTCTGTGATACGCACTGGTTGTGGGGCTACAGATAGTGTGCACTTAAATCTTCATCATGTGCTCAGGGAAAATTGTAACTGAAAAACTGAATTATTATTGAAAATGTCTTTCTCTTTTTACCATTCGAGTAACATGTTTTACTGCTCCTTAACAGAAACATTGTTTAAATTTTAATAAGTATGAATTCAGTAATCTAAAAAGAACCGACATGGTATTATATTGTAATTAGTAAATATGTGCAACGGTGGGTTCTCATTTAAAGAACGACATACTAAGATTAAAGAAATCCAGTTAAATGTCCTTCTGTACATAAAAACATATTATTTGAAATACCTTAAAATTATATAGTACATTGGGTTTTGCAACTGAACACATAACATTGCGGGCTGCGGCAGGACTGATCCGGCGCGCGCATTTCAGCTGTAGCTCCCGACTCGAATTGTGCCAGAGACATGAGCGTATACCGATGAATATTTGTATTTAAAATAAATGACAGTGCGCTACATATGATAAATATAAAGTCGGGTAAAAAGTTGTAGTGGTACTCTTAGGTTGTGCTGTTTGTATCTGGTTAGTTTTGATACTATTAAATAAATGACAATAAAAAAAAAGAAAAATATCAAGCAAAAACGATGTGCCGTCATTTTTCTATTGTTTTTCTATTCACCAAAATGAGTGAATCTAACCTAGAAATTTGATACATTTTGAAGTTTTATTAAAAAAGGGAAACATGTGACACAAGTCACGAAAAAAAATTGTGACGTTTATGGACTTAATGCAGTGTCGGTTAGAATAACGCAAAACTGGTTCAAGCGTTTTTAGTCCAGTAATATTGATGTCAAAGATGTCATCTCGTTTTGGTCGACCTGTTACGGATAAAGTCGATGCTATTTTGGAAAAACTACAGGAAGATTAGCATATTAGGTTTTACTGCATAGCTGAAGAGTTAGAAATAGGCATGATGACAGTAACTAAAAATTACTATAATTAAGTATTTATTCAACAATACTTGAGTGATGAATACAAAACACTCATTTATATTTTAATTATGAGCGAGATTACTAATTATTTTAATAAAATAAATCTACAAAATACGGCAAATCGCCATGATATATTACGTCATTTACGTCACCGATGAAATCGACACTACGAGCACTGTGAAAAACACGTACATCTTGTAGATTTGGATAACTCCTGTGACTTTAATTACCATTTCATTACGTTTGAACAGTACCTAGTCTAAATTTAGTGTTATTAAAACGAAGGTGAAACTACGCAAGTCATGGAACAAGGATTTAGCTTACTAAATGCCTTGGAAAACAGTACTAATTTGCCTAGAATCGACTTGTTGATGCTGGGAGAGTTTTTGGCATCAAACAAAGATTTTCGTTCAGAAGAATTTAGAAATGTCAAAACTTCCATGTAAGTAAAACATTAGATGCCTACATTAAATAATATTTTAAAAATTAAGTAATAGATCTAAAACACCATTAAATGTATTTCATATTAATATTTGAGGTTATGGTAATGAATTTATTTTTATAATGTGTCTTGTTTTATATTTATTCATTGTTTTCTTATTTTAGGTCCTCCAGACCATCCTATGGCGATGATGCTGTAAGTTATGTACAACTTAAACGCGAAGGAGACATCTGCATAAAATGTAAAGTTTGCCCGGAACATAAAGTCCATGCAAAGTTGTATAGCGTGACTTTAATAATGGACGAACAGGAAGAGGCAGTTAAATCAATAGAATGTCACGATTGTGTGGCTTCACAAGGAGGCTGCAAACATGCTATAGCATTTCTGATGTGGATACATCGCAGGAGTGAGGAACCATCCTGTACATCCGTCGAATGCTATTGGATGAAATCCAAACTTTCCAGGGCTGGAAGTACTCTAAAATATTTAACAGCTAGCGAAATGTCTAATGCTAAACCTAGCTTGCCATCAAATACAGAAGTATTTGAAAAGTTTCTAGAGGAAGGAAGAAAAGGAGGCTTAATAGCTGAGGTAATAAAATACCAAAATGACTATGTTTTGACCAAACAGAAAGTTTGTCTATGCATACATTGGTGCTGAAATATAAAGAAAGGTCCTGTGACAGATTTTTGGAAAAAATTGCATTGTCTGATGCTGATGTTTATAATATTGAAAAAGTAACAAGAGCCAACATGAAAGTACCTTATGGCATGAGTTAAGATATGGCAGAATAACAGCTTCACGAGCATTTGAATTCAGTCGGTACTAAACCAATGATGGCGCACTGATCGCATTAATAATGGGTGGAAAACTCCCTGACACTTTGACTATGAAACGGAGCAGAATATTGGAAAATCAAGTAAGAAGGCACAAAACTTGGAAAAAAAATTAACAAGTATGGTCTCATACTTTCTAAAATCCATCCCATGATAGCAGGATCACCTGATGGGATCTGTGAAGATAGTATCATTGAAATTAAGTGCCCCATGAGTGCAAAAACTTTAAAAAAATATATATGTGATGAGAAACCAACCCAGAAGTTTTATGTACAGGTGCAGCTCCAAATGTACTTGACAAGAAGGCTACTATTGTGTTGCTGATAGTGACTACAGTGAAAATAAAATGTAGAAATAGTTAGTGTTATGTATGATGAGAAATATGTATCAAATTTTCTGAATATTATTATTTCTTCATGGAAAGATAATGTGTATCCATTATTATACAGAAGTATTTCTTAACATTTATGTAAATAAAATGCAACATTTAAAAATATGTTTTATTTAATTAATGAATCTTGTATGTTCACTTAACCACAAGCAAAAGTGATGACATCATCAAACACTTTTACTAAGTTGTGATTGACACATGCATGTGGCTTCAACATATTAAATTCCCGTAATCGTCTAATCACTCTCTCCACATGTATTCTCAGGCTTGCAATTTTATTTTGTTTCTCTGACCTCACTTTTAGACAGTTTTGCCCCAGTTGTTACACTTGGAGGCCGTACTAACTGCACTCCCTCTTCCGTAAATACTGTTCAACATGTTTGAACCCTCTGTCTGCCATCACATACATGCCAGGTTGTAAACACCTTATAAAGTCACATTGTTCCACCAAACATGTATCCGTTATTCTCCTCCGTAGCCTGGTGAAATGTAATTAATCAAACCATTTGGTGTACAGGACACAAGATATTTGATGGTGTTAGCCTTTTGTATTCTGACCATGAGAGCTTGATGTAAGGCTTTCGAAGGCTTTTGCACCTCTATTTCTAGGCAATCTATGATGCAAGTCACATTGTGATATTTGTGCCTAAAAGCCATCGGTAATTTTTTAAATTGATTCATTGTCTAATTTCACTAGATATGGACGTATTACACTAGCAATTACTGGAATATTTTTTAAAATATTTTGCTTGCGAGTCGGAGTCATAGAAAAATCATCAGCGAGCTCTCTGAATGGGTTATTTAATCTAATTTTTTAAACACATAAGTATATGGTTTGCAGGAATATTGGTTTTTTCTTCAGTTATATCAATTAGGTGGTAGCAACTTTTAGGCACACCAATATAAGATCGTGGATTTTTGTTATTTTAGCAAAGTGTATTCCAGAATTTTTGATGCGTCTTGTTTTTTATCTTCTTCGATTACTTCGCTGCAGTCTGCAGTCTTTCATCTGTTGGGATATTGTTGATGGTGATGATTCTCTATGTGTAATAGATGGTGCAAATGAGATATCACTATCAGATTCTTCCTCAATTGTAAAAAGATTCCTAGAATATTTCTGTATCATGGATGTAGATGGCTTGGCAGTAATGCAACTTTTAATTTTAAAGATGTGGAAACAGATTGGTTAAAAGGTTTCAAAGGTGATGTCATCTGGTTTACTAAATTCACTTCTGTTTGTATGGCTTTACTTCTGAATTTATATGTTATGAGTACTTGAGTTGCTTTATCTGCTGTCTTATGTGAATCTTTTTATGGAGTATTTTCTATATGTGCTTGTGAAACTGAGAGAGAAAAAAAACATAAATACAATACAGAATACCCACATGTACATACTCATATACAATGCTAAGAATTGGTTACCTAACTATAACAAGATATTCAATTTGTATCATTGCTTTATTGTTCACACAAGGAATAGATATTTTTTATTTAAGAAAATTAAGTATATTTTTAATACAGATAAATATGTAGTTACCGGAAATTCCAGAAGAGCTCTCTCCGACTTCCACCTGTTTTATAGTAACAGATCTTTCTTCTAAATCTTTCTCACATTCTTTAATTAATGTCAGTCTTTGTTTTTTGAGAATATATGGTCGTTCTGTAGCATTGGATGTTCGTTTTCTTCGATCTGGTTGACATTGAAATTTTGAAGGCATACATGCTGGTTTCATGCAAACCTGTGACACCGATCCCATCACATGATATTCCATATAATTCTCCATATCATTTGGTCACTGAAATTTTAATAAAAAAATCTATTAAGATAGATAACATCAGAGCAAGATGGGATCTAACCTCAAAACATATTGTTTATTATTTAATTCATACTTCTGACAAGATTGTTGTACCACATACTACTTTATAATCAACAAAACCAAATACAAACTTACGTCGAAGTGATCTTCACAAAAATAAAGGTGAGTAGTAGGCAATATCCCTATATGCAAGTTTAAGCCACTTGTCTCGTATCGTTTTCTTTTGTGGAACAAATACAAATAACTTATTAGGTGTTTTTATAGATGTGTTATTACACTGGGGTACCGCACAACCACTATACACTTTAGAATTCATATTTAATAGCACAAAATAACTAAATTATTCAATGAGCGTCTATGTTTACGCGTATGTTTACGTTCTGGTTATTCAACCGTGACGTCAGAAGCGACGCCATGACACTGACAAGCTTTTTGTGAGAATAGAAATTTATTAAACTAAAATGTCTTGTAAAATATACTAAAACTTTGTTTTTAGCAGAAATATGTTACTCATTATTATTAATGTATATTTCTGAGCATTGTAGTACAGTTTTTAAAAAATTGTCATCATGCCTATTAACCACAAAACGGTTTCAATCCATTTCAAGAAAGCTGAATATACAAAAAAACACGATACTGGGGTCCTTCACGAGCTTACGGAAAGAAATCTAATGAATGGTGTACTCATTTGCTATTGTCTATTGAAACGTAATGAAACCGAACCGTTTTTACAAAGATTGACCACTAGTGATGGAAGTGGATTACTTACGACAAGAACATGCGAAAAAGCTCGTGGTTAAAAGGCGAGCAAGCTCTATAGACTAAAGTGAAATCCGGATTAACTCGCAATAAGTTGATGCTATGTATATGGTGAGATTGGAAGGGCATTATTCATTTTGAGCTTTTACCGGCGGGCAAAACCATCATTTAGGATCTCTACTGTCAACAGCTGATCAGACTCTAGCAAGAAGTAAAGAAAAACGGCCAGAATTTATCAACAGAAAGAGTGTGGTTTTCACCATGAAAATACCAGACCACACATATCTTTAGCCACTAAGCAAATATTGAGAGAGTTTGGTTGGGAAGTATTAATACATCCATTATGTAGCCTTGACCTTGCACCGTCAGATTTTAACCTGTTTCGATTTCTTCAGAATTCTTGAAGTAATGTTAGGTTAACATCAAGACAGGACTGTCAAAACTATTTGTCGCAGTGTTTTAATCAGAAGTCTTAAAATTTCTACAGCAGTGGGGTTATGTCACTGTCTACAAAATGGCAACAAGTTGTTGAACAAAATGGCATGTTTATTATAATTGAATGCAAAAAAAATGTATTAAAAAATTATCTTGAATTTAAAATACGAAAAAACTTTTCTCCGACCTTATAATATCTGCCATTTACGGGTTAATTTAAGACACAAAAAATACCATAAGCATTATGTCAACTTATACACATGTACTTATTTTTTAACAATTTGATATATAAATATTATAATACAATGTCAAAGGTCAAGTATTAATAGTGCCAAAACATTATATTCATCTAGATGATGAAATGTAAATGTAGATCATGTAAATAAAATGTAGATCATTTTAATTTATTTAATATTCAAAATGTGTTACTCCATCTAACGCTTTGTTAAAACGTCATATATTTTTTTAACTAGTACTTAAATCCTCTAACATACCGTGAGTAGTGTTTCCGTTGTTATCTGTAACCAAATAGCTCTTTTAGTATGACTTCCACGGCGGCTTATTTAATTAATACTTAAATATCTTTCAAATCCGAGACGAATGAGTTGCATATTTAATTTTACCGAAACGCAGACCCTTTCTTTTAAATTTTCCGTTTTTTATACCGTTATATTATTATTTATTTTTATTTGTTTATTATTTTCCTTTCGCACTTTTAATAATAGAAACATTATTGTCTGAAACAATTACCATTCCAAAAAAAATAACATAAATACTTGAATGGAATTAAAATCGTTTACGTTATGCGATACAAGTCAGTAATTTAAACACGAAACCAACTTTTGACCGCGGCTGCGACGGTGTGGATATAAAATAATCTTTAATATTTATCGCACGTCGAATGCGATCCCGATCTCGCTCCTATGTCTCATCCAAATCTCGTCCCGTTGCAGAGACTTTTGACGAGGCCCAGATGTCTTATTTCTGTATTCTTGGTGTGAAGTTTCCAAAGTCATTCCGAACTTCCGAGACAAGAAGTGACATTCGTTTCCGTAGTACATGCCCTCATATTTAAAAATTCATAGAAATCTATTGAACTGTGAAATAAAATACTTGAATACCTGGATAAAAACCATCCTGTGTTCATCTCCTTTGGAGACTATATAAGGAACATGAAATCGGTGTTTGAAATTTTTTGAAACGAAACAAAAAAATTCACTTACGCATTTGTGTATTTTTAAAAAGGATATACTACAGCGTATGCCTTCGTACAATATAGTTTAGAACATTATAGGCATAAATTAAATAAATAACTTTTTACAGTAATCTCAATATTCAAAAATACCTTTAAAATAGCGGTAAATACAGCAAACATTAAATAATATAAATAGTAAAAAAGACAATAATTTAATATCATATAAATAACAACTTTTATTCGTTATTATCACAAACAAATTAACGATTTTCATATACTTATTAAATATTAGATAATACAAATCTGTAAACATTCATTTTATAGAGTCTCAGTCGACGTCTGACGTTTATACATGCATCAAACGAGGACGAGAACGGATGGAAGCATGCACCACCTGTGCATCGTTCTACAAAACGTGCATAATGTCAAAGAAGTGCCCTAAAGGCGACTGCAGAACTGCTTCTTTTACTTACACAACAACCATAGGTAGTAACACTCTATTAACATACTTATGAATAAATAGTGTAAAAATAAACATGAATACGCGTATCATTCTCAAGTATCAGTGGGTACCTGGTTCGCCGTTGAAGACGATAAGTTATGAATAAGACCGGCTGACATAATATGTCGTCCATTCTTATCCATAACTTCTTTCAGCCTTGATAATTACAAGGCTTTTATAATCTAGTGGAGTGTGGGCAACAGCGACGCGGAACTATAAATAATAATGATGTCCCATCCTTATATTTTTAAAGAATTATTAACAGAAGTTAATGGTTGGTATGATCGTTTGTAAACCTTACGATGCAGTTATCTACAGTGGTGACGCACGCTCGACAACCCTGCTGGTACTTGACGCAGGTCCACCGGACGCGGGGGCCCTTGCTCCTGCTCCAGCGGTTGAAGCGGAACGGCCCCAACTGCATCACGGGATTCCCGTAACGGGTAGTCGACAAGTGGCCGACGACACCTATAGGATTACGTCTATTATTACAGGAGTTCATTTTTTAGGTAAAAAGAAAATCAACGACTTCATCGGTTATTCATATTCGGCTTGTACATTTACTGAAAGGAATTAAAAAAAAAAAAATTAAACGAGTAAAAATTTTGAATGCAAATTAATCAATTTTGCAATAATGCAAATATGGAATCCCATACAACCTAAAACAGATTTTCCTGTTAACTTAAACTGTTTGTATAGATAATCTAAAAAAAATTTTGACCAACGACTTTTCACAACTACTTTAAGATACTAATCACGACACATTTTCATTTGTTTAAACAATAGCAACAAAGTTGTTCCGAGACGACATATTTTTTTATTTTTTAAGCACCGAATATACCTAGTTCAAAAAATATGAGATTTTCTGTTGACAAAATTTAAAATACTGCAATAAAAAGTTGAACTTTTCAATTTTACATTTAGGCTGTTTTTTAATGGGTAACTCCATATGGGTCATTACTCTCCCGCGATGTTGTATTTAGATTGAGAGAATAGACTAGGTTGATTATAGACTGACTACGGATTGATAGCTTTATAGATATACGAATAATTTTAGTATCAAACACTAATCAAAAATAACAAGAAACAATCAAATAGTTAAGCGAGTCAATCGAGTCATAAGATCTCATATTTTTATGATATTCATAAACAGTAGTTTTAAGAGGTGGTTAAGACTTCAGTAACAAGTGGTTACTTTTAGAAACTAAACTTCGTAAGTAAACGGTCGAGATCCATTCATTTGAAGATTTACTAATTACGTCATAACAAATAGGCCCAAGCTGGCGAATGCGCCCGTTTAGCGTCTTGACGACGACGCGCCCGCCAGTGACGATGCGCGCTCGTCAGCCGAAAGGGCTCTGGTTACAGGGCCACCTGCGATGTCCCCGCAACGACCCGATCTCGATTAAAACGGTGTCCGTTCCGCAAAAGGATTGCATCACCAGCTCGCGTTTTCCCATTAATTTATTCTGCGAGGAGAACAAACAAAAGCAGTCTTCCTTTAGAAATACAGGTCTGTGAAGTTTAATTTGAACATAGTTTTAGTAGAGCTTTCTACTGCAAAAACGATTTATTTATTCACTTAAAATACTAGACATTTATTTTATTTATTTTCTCTTATTGACGTTGTAATGATTGAAATTGTTGTATATTTCTAACAATGCCGAGCTGAATGATATTTTGGGACGATAATAGGTATTGAATTCTCCTTTCTTTTTTTTGCAATAAAAATAAAATAATTCTCTGATATTATAAAAAAGTACTGCATTTTCGATAAATGGACCATATAATGTAGATACACCCAAGTTTAATATATTTAGTCAGTAAATAAATAGTTTATTGTAATTGATAGTAAGGACTGCAAAAATAAAATTTAAATTTTGTTATTATAATATCTTTTTAAGTGTATAATATAAAAAATATTTTTTAATGCATTTTAATATTATTTATTATATTGTCCTTTGCTCCGCACTTAATTGTAAAAAAATTGTGAAGTAATAAAAAAATATGTAATTTTTATTAAAAAAACTTATATCCTTTTTAATTTTTTGTGTTCTTCTCTATAATACAAAAAAAAAAGAAATATTATTGAGAATCCTCATCCAGCAGAAGCGTTTTTTTTTCGTCATGATCACGCGTTTTTCTATTTCTCTAGCAGCCTGTAGATATTAGCTGATTTATCTACATTTTTGTATATTACTATAAATTGTTCTTTCGTATTTAGTATCGTAGGTATTTAACGAATTTTAAGTAAATTTTGATTCATAACAATTGTAATATATCCCCATTTCACTCTGTACACACTTGGCTCATTTATCAATACAATTATAACAAATCGTAGTAAAAGTTTATTTGAAAATATTACAATACAATACATTACAATTTTTTATGAAACCTTACAAATAAAAAGACATATCAATCAATCCAAAAATAATTTTAAATTATTTAGATGTCAGTATTCATATTCATAAAACATAACGCATTTTTTACGATGTCATAAATCGTTCATTTTATAAAAATCGTATGTTTCAAAATAACTGCAATTATTTTATCCATCTGAGAATGTTTTCCATATGGGATAATCACATTGGTTATTATATGTGATTATGATTATTGTTCATCTTCACTATCATCTCCTCCAGCGTGGTGATGGTCGCGCCGCAGCCCTGGGCAATCCTGACGCATGTCCACCTAGCTTTAGGACCTTTACTTTTGCAATACTTATTGAATCTGTACTTGCCCATCTGTATGACCGGCTTCCCGAACCTGGACAGCGTGAATACCGGCAGGTCTGAAATGTGGGAGACATTTTAATATTATGATTGATGTTAACCACTATCAAATGAATAATTAATAGAAGAAACCTTTACTAATATATTACTTAATGAATGTTTTTTTTTTTCTGTTAAAACAATGGGTAATATGGGAATTAAAAGAGAATGTTTAAATTGAACAAAATATCATTTATTTTTTAATAGTTTCGTACTATATTTTTCGTATAACATACATTAGAAAATTTAAATTATGAAGATCGAATTAAGAAAAATATTATTTATTTTATTGTTCGTAAACATCTTCTTAGATTATTCTGAAAAACACCCTCAATGGTTGTGATCATTCATCACTTTAATGACGCAGTTTTCGACGGTGGTGACGGTAGACTTGCATCCGTAACGCTTCTGTTTGATGCATATCCATCTCAGTTTCTGGCTGGCGTTCCTCGGCCCAGAGGCGCGGTGGTATCTATAGCCGCCGTAGTTCAATACCTCATTACCTCGGCTCGACAGTCCAAACCATGCGGCTGTATGACCATCATCAAAAATGTACATTAATGTAGAAAAGTCATTGTTAAACTTTATAAAAGCACAAATTTGACTAAAGTAAAAAAAAGGCATTTCATCAAGGTACGAAAAATTGTCACCATAAACTTGATTTTGTGCAGAGCCGAACAATCGGGAAAATAATTTGCAGACACAACGCTCGATGTATCGAATAGGAATATCGAAAACGGAGTCTATAAACGTCGAAATAGACGTCTTTCGTCGTGTTACACACTGGACCCAGTATTAGGACTTCAACATTGACTTCAACATATTTCCCTAACAAATTGACATTGGCCAATATCATTCGTCGTGTTAACACATGGAAGCCATTATCGAGGCCCAAATTTGGGTGTGCTTTACGCCGTGTGTGGAAATGGCCACAACGAGCGGATATTTCAATAAAATTGTTTCTCTATTTGTATCATTTGCTATAAATTATTATAATAATTTGTTTTAGGACTAAATCGATTAAGTGATCAGTCTATAATCCTAAAATGATTAACTAGTTAGTTCAAGTATTAATTATACAAGCCAATATAATACATATATAATGCTCGACTATGGCTCTACTCTAAGACACGATTCTGCCGTAGCGCCCACGCTGGTGTATTACTTGTTAACAACTTAATCCAGTCAGGCGTGTGTTAAAACACTTTTAATGTATATATAAATGTTTTCCTATAATCCCAAACCTTTAAACGTATACTTATATATACTTATTTGATCCTTGAAGTTAGGACTATACTTCATTATTCACAAATAAAATCACAGATTTTATACGACACGTAATACCTGACGTCGTCGGCGGGCTGAGTCAACCGCTTATCTATTTGATTAACGGGGTTTGGTATCAACATAAATGAGAATAAAGAATAATGCCATGAAAAAAAGTTAAATGAAAGATATAATAACTAGGCATAGACAAGTAAGCTATCTAATATACCTTCATAACGTAAGCATAAGAAAGACACAAAATAAAATAAACGATGAAAAAATACTGAAAAATATATTAGACTTCAATGATTATGGTGATTAAGTATCTTCACTATGACGTTCTCCCACATGACGATGGTGGCGCGACAGCCGGAGCGAAAACGAGAACAAATCCAGCGGGTGCGCAGGGCGTTGCTGGAGCTGTGCCTATTAAATTTATGACCTCCAAAGATCACGTGTAGATTTCCGGTGCGTCTTCCCGAAGTGATACTGACCATCTGAAACAACAGTCAACTCTGAGACCTAAATAATAGAAAATGAACATTTATTATATTTAAATGGTTTATGTATAGAAAATGGATTCGGAAATTTAGTACAGTTCATTGCACAACTCTTGTCAGTTTACAGCAATACTTTAAAACTAAAATAGAAGAAAGTAATCTATATGAGGTCTGTACATGTTTTACACGAAAGAAGATACCATTTCGGCGGCTGAAAATGGTATTATAAGTTCTTGCGTTCAAAGTGGACCTACACCTGCAGGGCCAAAAAGCATTATCAAAAACGTCGATTGATACGACAAATACACGGTCAAATACAAATCGCTTAAATGAAATGCGAGCAAATAATAATTCCATCATCAAAACAAACTTAAAATAAATTAATTACATTTAGTATATTCGACACTGGCTCGTCGAAATGAAATAAACAGTACTTACCAGATTGACGCTCTACGCAAAAAGCTGTATATAAATTTAAATTATTTGTAGAATACAACTATATACACACGAACTATATCAAATGTAACTTGACCATAGCTGAGGTAGCGCTTGACGTTTACGCCCTCCAACTCATCAGGGACGAAGTACATTTCGAGCTGCTGTTCTCGACACGTACCCGACTTGCTTTAGCGGCGGAGTGTCTTTTCTTGTCAAAGCCTTGCTACCCTATAATTATGACTGGCTTTCTCCGCACCGACAAAGCGAATCGGAGCTCTACAAACATCAAATTATTTTAATGCTGGAGCATTGACTAGCGTTAGATCCCTATGCATTAAACAATCCATAAAAATCTAATCTTAGGTCGATCATGGTCTTACACCTTGTGTTAAGTGCTATATTTCAAGTAGATAGATAACGTATCACAAGTATTTAAGGATTTTTTTTAATTTTCCAAATTTTCGTTTTACGTAGATGCGTAAATGTAAAGGTGTAAATCGATTAACAGATATTCAACGCCGTGCACGGTGTGCAAAAAGTCATTAAATACAGATCAGTATGGCCGAAATTCACAATAAGATTACAAAAAAAAATATATGCGATCATTATTAAAACAATTTTCGTGGAAATTATTTATTAAACGTTACGTTTGTTATATTTTTTACAAATGTTGGATATACGGTTTGAAAATGTTTATTTCTGAAATTATTCACGTTATCAGAAAAATTACTTAGAAACCTTAAAGCGTTTTTAAAAGCCTCACGTTGATGTTTGCTGAAAAAAAATTTTTCAGCAAACATCAACCGTGGGTTTTTATTAAACTGTTTAAATATATATACGTGAGCCTCTATTTTCGTATAGTTCATTTTGGTCAGATACTGGATGTATATTGATAGTATCGATTGATGTACATGGGTATATATTGTATAGATATTTTACTAAGATTAGCAAAAATCTATTGGGAATCCTACAGGTAAACAAGTTACAATTTATTTGTAATAAAAATAATATAATAATTAATACACAAAATATCAAAAAATCTTGTATTTTTATATATAAATCTAACAGAGTTTTCATGAGATAAATAATAAATGTTAGCATAATTTAAATTTACATTAAATATTTCAACACAATATTAATTTCAACATTCCATTAAATATTATATACCACCCTTGGTAATACTTTTAGTCTAAAACTACTCATAAACGAAAAAATACAAAAATATTTAAAACCGAATGGGTGAAGTACATCTTTACTTCATTCGATAAATAATTATTAAAAAATCTATTTACTTAGTAAATAAATAAATAAATAATAATATTCAGGTAGAAGAGTAATTTAATTACTCCTTACAGGTTCTATTAATTACCTATATATATTTTTTACATAATATGCCCAAAATCACAAATATTTCTTTTCTGCACTATAAAGAATTATGAATAAATACAATTTAAAATAAACACTACTCATCCACATTTTTGCCTCCTGGGATGCCCGAATTAATATTTTTCTCAATTTTAAATTGTCTGCTTCATATGTAATGATTTTTGTATCAAATGTTAACAAGAAGATTGCGTATCATTTTCATATATTCGTAACGAACAAAGTGGTAAAAAGTAATATGGAACAAATCGTCAAAATTTTGACGCAACACAATCCGAAAAAGGGCACTTCTTGAAACTGGCATGTTGAGGCTGTGACTATCGCGTTTGCCACCTCACAGCTTTAGGCTCGATTCACACGGCAATGCATCGCACGCTGTTCACAGTATTCGGTTTTAACGGTATAAACAGTAGACTCTGGTCTTCCATTTTCCAACTAGCATTCTTATTTTCTATATGACGCCCTATGCCCATCCTAACCGCCCTTAATGTCATTTGTTACACATTGACGATATATAAATGTACATGAAAACATGTATACAACAGATATATAAGCATCATATGATACCTAGTTACACTACTGTAATCCAATTTTAAGTTATTTTTTTGACATATCTCTCAATGTAAAGCTAGCACAAACGTATAATCACGTATATATAATTTCCTTTATTCTGCGCTGCCTTTAGTATAAAAAATGAACAGCCACAGTGTTCACACAGTGATCTATCTCCTCGAGTACACGTCTACTATGCGTCACTGCAAACCGAATATGTTAAAAATTCATTCGGTTGACTCAAAAAGTTCGGTAAGTGTCTGATAAACGTATTTCTTTGTGTACATTTTATTTTTTACAGTATAAACGACTTGCGGATGTTTCTGTAGTCGATGTATGCGCCACTACTTATTTCAACAGATTTATCCCACAAAAAAAGTGCAGTACAATGCCGTGTGAAGCTAGCCTTAATGAAATTAATATGAAGACGCTTCAAACGAATGCGTCCGCGACCTGTCGCGATGGGTTCATTGCTCTAGATAGCGTCGGGCTGCGCTGGCGCATTACTATGAAAGCGACTTGGTTGTATACTTACGTATATTTTTGTAATATACCTAGCAAAAATCAAAAATGGAAAAAAATATATAAGTGTTTTTCTTTCTATAGTGAACGCTTTGGAATCTATGAAAATTTTATTACTCCTGAACATCTTTAAGGACTGAATAATATAATTAATTAATAATATATAATAACCGTCATGAAAGTACGTCATACATATATATAAAAGAAAAAGTATTAAAAAAATTCGATAACTGCACATATCCTAAAAGATAATCAGATTACATTTGACAAGTATAAGTTACAAGAAAGAAGGGACAGTACAAGATACAGCTGGTCAACTCAGACCAAACAAAAAATACTCACAGCGCGCCGTCAGCAAAAAAGTAAAGTTTGGTGAACATATGTTTGCTCAACGAGGGGTCAATTAAGCTCAATATCCTAAAATGACGTTTTAATATCGGACGACTCATCTTTTAGCGTTTATTTTTCGCTTCAATAAACAGGTAAAAAGATTAAAAAAAACTGCCTTAAATGCACTTACATCAAAATATTATAACACAAGTATTTTTTCTATAAAGTTTTCTTCATTATCTATGGCGTTTTCTGCATCACGAATTTTAAATACAACCAAAAAAAAACTCTTCAAATGTATCTCGAACCACGTCCAGTGTAACGTTTCGTGTTAAACGTGCCTAGCCATTCCAAACAAGCCTCAAAAGGCTTGATTACGATGTCTAGGCACGTCAAACCAAATGTACACTTTAGTATACCCCTATACAACGTTGATTACCCGTGAATACCTATAAGTTTGTAATAGTTCCACGTAGGATTTTAAATTAATGAACTTTGGATTTACTCCTTTACTTATATCAAAACATTTGATGGTGTTTGCCATGCCATGCTTTGTCACGCAATTTCAAGATCCCGGATAGTAAGTTTTGAAAATTACAATAAATTTGAACTTTGAGTTTTAAAATATATTTCAAATATTTTTTTGCGTTAAACTAAAACTTGCTTTTTAGAAAAGTATGTGGCTATAGATGTTAGTATTACATATTAATTTCAATTTGACATTCCAAACTTTTCCAAGAGAAAAAGCTTGCACACACGAACCGACAACAAACTAATATTTAATCTAAACTTTATTTTTTTCCACTATGAAGTGTGGTATTTTAAAAATGATGTCGTTTTAAAATTCTAGAGCACACAATCATAATAACGGAATTCTATTTCATGAATAATTCTCGCGTCTGATGGATTCCATATGGGTCATACTTCAAGGCGGACGACTTCGGCCCATCTACGTATATTTATTTCCAGTTAAGCTGGAAAACGAAAATAAAACACTGACCAAGTGCGAGTCGCACTCGCGAACTAAAAGTTCCGTGCTACAATACAATATATTTTTGTTAAATAGTTAAATGAAATTATTTAAATTCATTCATTTGCGGATCCTTAGCACGGACCCCATTCGCTTTTGGCTGATTTTCATTTATCGTTTTCCTTAAGGTTAAACTGTAATCACGACAAGTTTGACGCAAAGTAGGTAACGTAATACATACAAATGTACTGCTTTTAAGGTAGAGCACTTATAAATAAAAATAAACTGATAAGCATTAATTATGCACTCACCAGAGATATATAAAAATAGAAGATGCGAAGTTGTTCACTATTTTAATGACAAAAAACGGCTTAAAGTGTATATGTTTCTGACACCAGTCACACAATACCATTTTGCAATGCCAAAGAAGAAGAAGGAAAGGGATATTACGTACCATCTGAGCTTTCAACCAAAAGGTCATACTATAAGGTTCATTTTTAAATGCACAGAACGATCATTTATTATTCAAAATAACGAATAAGTAACGATCATTTTGTCACTGGAAGACAGTACGTCCTATTTACGTGCTGTTCTAAAACAAGACATCAATGGAGTGGTTTAATTTATTTTAATTCAAGATTTTTTTTTTTATTGAATGTATGAAAAAAATCATAAGCCTTTTTTTGCATAATAAAGCTTAATGTAATAATCATATGAGATTAAAGTTAATATGAAATTTCAGTTTTACAATACAGGTGAGATTATAACTGAAAAAACTTTATGATTTCTAAGACGCATAAAGTATAGTAAAATAAAACTTTCTTATTACTCACATCATAAACTAAGGTGACAATTCATTAAACATTTAAATATTCTTAATCAACATTATGCTTATATATAATTTGTTAAAAAACAAATTCAAAATGTAATACACACATTTTTTTTGGACTAGATTTAATCTATTGTATGATTTCTCTTAGGAGGTAACAGTATTATTCGTACAATATAAAAAATAGTAACTAAAAAAAAATTAAAAAGGCGATTATTATTATAAGAATAGTCTCTATTAAGTAACCAAATAATGTGACAATGCAAAAAAAACGAGACCGGTGTTGCTTAGGTCTATTTCTTTTAAATCGGTTTCTATCTCAGCTTTTGATGCTACTTCAAATGAAGAAATACAAAATACTGAAAAGTGCTGAGCAGTATATTTTAGCACTCCTTTTTCAGAGCCATTTTTGTGTGCGGGACTGTGCATTTTCTTTTTTTTATACATCAATGGCACTCACGTATTTAGTTTCAGTTTATATTGGACATTGAAACGATCCAAAACGAAGCAGACTATGATCATCTTTATAGGTTTTTCTGTAAAGAACATTTTTTGGAGAATGATCAATTTTCATCTATTTTATTAAATAACTTTAGAAATATTTACTTTGAAATTAAAAAATGAAAACATATTCGAGACCCTCATAATAAATAGTTTAATTCGATATATCATACAGTATACAGTTTGGAACTCTTTTTTTTTTAATTCTCTAATTGACTCCCAAAAGGGTACCTCACATTTAACAGTTATTTATTTACGTCACACATCCGTGTTTGGGTCATGAACATACATACGTGTACCAAATTCCAAATTAATCGATCCAGTCGATCTGGATCGATCCAGATCTAAATTCAGAGCAGTTTGACTGTAACAGACGGACAGACAGATACAAGAGTAATCTTGTAAAGATTCCGTTTTTTCCTTCTAGAAATGTGGAACCCTAAAAGCAGTACTCATTAAATATACCATTGCAAATACATTTAATGCAAACTGATTTCGATCCGAATCAAAACCGACGAACTTACATGAAAATATTCATGTATGTCAGTGAAGCAAGAGAGATATGCAAAGATCGTATCATGTGGAAATTTATAGTCTGTGGTAGTCCATATGATGTCATCTAAAAAAAATAATTTTACCATTTCCTGACAAATTAATATAAAAATTATGACATAACAACTTTAACGTTGTATTCGGAACACAAACCAATATAAAAAATACACAACATAAAGTAATTGATTCAATAATATTCCAAATCACAAACGTAAACTAATGGCAATATTTAAAATTTTGGATCAAAATTGCTAATCTCAAATGAAAAGAAAATAATCTAACGCAGGATTAATTTTGTTCGCCATAATATTTACCGCTAAACCAATGAAGTCTTGTTTAGACCACAAACGTAAATCAGTTTACGCGTATTGTCTGTGCAGTCGCCGCGATACATACTTATATATGATCGGATCTCAACAGAACGTCCAACAGAGTCTTTGAAGATATTTTATTGTGATTTTTTTTTATACAAAGAGCGCGCCTCCTTATACATACATTCAAACTGAGGCACATACGCCGACTTAGCGCTTTGGGCGTATATCGACCGGTACATTATAGAGCTAGTGTGGCTGCGGCCGTCGACACTCGTGTTTACGGGATTACATACCCTCTCAAGGTTTTTTATTCAATCTGAATTGTCATTTACAAAGTTTAGAATCTGAAGAAGCTATAGAAATGGAGAACGCACCAAATCTAGATAAAAATATAAACAAAATATAAACATATCGCCGTCAAAAATGGATTTGTGACTAGAAAGAAGAGTCGAAAAACTAATGAAAAACTTGCATATAAAATTAATATCTACAGCTTTCTAATATTGCTAATCACACCTGAGACGTTAGAAAACCTATGGGCGGCAAGCGATACATTTTATTAAACCAATATACTGAACACGACTACACAATTCTACCGATAATTATTATTACAAAGTTACAAACCTACGTTATTATCACAACTATATACTAAATTTTAAAACATTTATTACATCTTCAGGGCATTTAAATACGATTTAGGCAGTTGAAGCTGCCCGACGTACGATTTAGAAGTGGGTATGAAAATTATTGATCTTGATGATGCAGCCATCGAAGGTTGTGATGGTGGCCCGACAGCCTCGTTTCCACTTCACACAGATCCACCTGATCTTTGGCTCGCGACAGCCCGTGCCGCGGTTGTACCGGTAGCCTCTGAATATCAACACCGGGTTCCCGTACTTGGTAATGCTGAACATGGGAACTGAAAATTATTATTGATTAATATTTAACGAATGTCATAAAAAAAAATTAGTATCACATTAAGTGCTAATGATTCAATATTATAAGTACTTAAACATATTTTAATTTTTATATTGAATTATGTACTTCTTTTCACAAGGTAGGTACTCATTATGTTAGAAGTAAATTACCTTATACTTCAAAATCAAAATTATACGGTGTTGCAAAACTAAATTTAAGGTTGTAAGCATTTAATATTTAATAAAATACAGTAATACAGAAATATTATAACGAATCATTCTAGAATTACTTAAATTAACCACTTATAATAATTAATTACTGACACCAATTATTACACTAAATATATTTTTATTCAGTCATTCCCAGAAGACTGATCACAACATAATTTAGCTAAAATTCCAGTCTTAAATAACAAATTTGTCAACAATGCGTCACCACCAAAAGCTTTTGGAAATTCAATTAAATACATAGGAATATATTAAATTCACCCAAAAAAAAGTTTGGCTCTTACAGAACGACATTAGTAATTCTAATAGTAATATATAGGTTTCATTAGATAATGTCAATGCGCATGCTCATTAACCGTCTTCACTATGATCCCGTCGATGGAGTACACTGCCGCCCTGCATCCTGACTTCCACCTAGTGCACACCCAGCGAAATTTGGGCGGTACTGCTGTTGTAAGACGTAACATAATTGTACCTGAACCGACCAATGACCAGGACAGGGTTTCCGAATCTTGTCATCGTGAAAATCGGCTCACGGCCTGCATAACAGACGAAATATTTTACGAAATATTTCAATCGAAAAATAGAAAATACAACAACATCCATTAAAAAATTGTATGATTTCTTAAAAAAGAAAGTATAATAAACTAGTAAAATGTATTTGACTATAAAATGACATATTCCGATATCATTAACTTTTAAAACGTATGCGAAAGTGTCATTGAAGGCATTATTAAAAACAAAATGATAACATTTTAGTGTCGTGTATGCTTTGGTCGATCTTTGCCTAGTTATTAATGTAAAACGCATAAAATACATGTTAAAAATTTTATAATTCATCAAATGTAATATTTATTTAATGAAGAATACTATAAGAGAATCACAATGACCGCTGAACAGGTAGATAAGAATACTTGGTAGATATGACAAATCTACTTATAACACCTTAAGAAAACAAACAATGTTATCGGTCGTTCAGAACACGTGTTTGTCAAAATTGTACAATTTAAAAATGCCACATTATTTGTCATTATTCTTGCAATAAAAAAAAATAAAGCACCAATAGTTAATGTATAAAATTATGAAACCAAAACAAAAGCCATAGAGCCATATGAAAATATTAGGGTTCTCTAGGCTTGATGGCATGAGCAAAAAAGACATACATACACATTTAGGTTATTCAATAACTTGAGCACATGATTTCAAAAACTTTAATAGTCGTTGTTTATTAGTACTTAAATATTCAATAGTCAAATCTGGAAGAAAATTGTATAACACTGATTTAATTTTTATAATTATTACGATATAATTTCACATAATCACATATATAATCATCACTCCAATTATAAGCTGCTCCCAACTTGTATTTTAAAATTCCAATAGTGTAAAGCACTTGCATATTCTTTTTCTGATTTATCAGGTTATATCGTAATCAATGTTTATTATTTGTTAATAAAACGAGACTATACATGTTAATATAAAATAAATTGTATGAAAGAACTTTTTTTTCCAATAAATTTTGTATATATTGATAATAACTTTCGTTTTTTTTTTATGTATTTCGACAACTGGCCAGCATTAATTCTCTTTGAGATCGCCATCAATGATTATGCCGGTTGAGCGTTTTAATGATGACGTTTTCCAGCGTCACGATGGAGGCGCGACATCCGCTGGGGTTCTTGTTGCAAGTCCACCTCACCTTTCCGCTCTCCTTCGTCCTATTCACGCGATTGAACCGGTACTGGCCAAACTCAATCACCGGGTTGCCCGCCTTTGTCACGCCGAACGTCGCGCCTATGAACGACGAATTGGCTGTTTTGAATTTTTGGGAATCATTAAAAATATTAAAATACTTTTATTATTATTAATGATTCTGAAATAAGTATCATCCATTGATATATTCAAAGTCGTTCATTCGTTACAAAAAAACAGCAATGAAGCTATTGTATATACATATCCATAATAGGAATATTTTTACAGGACACAGAAAATTTTAATAGTAGAAATATTCTAAAATAACGTACTGATGTATGTTTTCTGTCTTACAATTACGGCATAAGACTAACTGCTTCCTCTGTAGCTTCAGAAGATAGAATTTGATCACTGAAAATCTCGTCGTGATAATCGCTGTAAACAATAAAAACTTGCCAGAAAATCCTTTTGATTACCGACAACTTGAAAAATTACCACATTAGAATGAAACGATACACGAACTGACAGTCTCGTGTAGCAAACAGGACTGACATTAAGACCATCTAGTTCCTTGCTCGATAATCACACTTTCTTAAAATAGTCACTTCCAGCAGTAGACCACTTTATAAGCCGATGGTAGGGTCTTTAAGAGAGTGATTTTCCACAAATCGTAGAAATCGACAATCGCCGAAGTTCATATCGAAGGGATCTTTTTTTATACAGGAAAAAAAGATTTCGTATCTGTAATATGGCGATTTCGACGACACTAGTCAAAAAAAAATATTTAGATACATGTAGACAGATATTGCTTAATTTGAAAGAAAAGATATAAAATTATTTCCAATCATGCATTTCATATGTTAAACGGTTTTCAATGAACTATTTTTACATTTAAATTTTTTTATCGATTATTATTATACTACTTCTGTACACAAAATAGATTTTTTAAATAAAGTTTGCTAATAATTTTTTTACAATTTAAAAGTCACGTTGGCATCGGACGCGGATCCATCTATCAACATAGATATTCAAATACTTCTATGCAAATGAAGCCCATAAACGAAATATAGTATCCGAACAACAATCAAATAACATTAAGGGTCAATGACTTTCACATTTTGAGTATATTGTTATGTTACTGAAGACTGTTTTCAACCTAAAGCAATAGTAAACATTTTTGCTATACTACAATGCTGGTGTTGAATTCTTCGATCATAATGATCTTCATTCTTTGAATTCTGTGAATGATTTTGTCCATGTATTAGTAATGTAGATTTGTTAATTTGAAAGATGCCTAATTGAACATCAGTCGAAATTGTTACATTTCTAGTCAAATTAGCATCAACGATTATAATATATATATATATATATTTTATTACACACAAAATTTTCATGTAAGTCGATGCCCAATGGAACGACGTTCCGTTCACATTCAAATGTATGCAATAAATGTACAAGCCGAAAATTACTAAGGCCGTATTAGTCTTTTATCATAGATATGTATATTACGGAAACTGTAATTATAATCGATAATATGATGAGTCATAACAGATTTACAAATAAAAGTTTTAATTACACTTGTAATTTTTTTTCTTCATTTTTTTTACATAAATCTAAAAAAAAGAAACACCTATTAATTACTATGTAGATAAGTCATAGACTGTCTATAACTTAAAAGTAAATCATTTATTACCACAGGAAAATAATATATATATATATATATACGGTTATAAATGACTATGGCAACCGAGAATTTTTATTATCTGATCGTCCACCGTGTAGGCGGTCGCGTTACAGTTGTTCCCGCTCCTTTTCGCGCACTGCCAGCGGATTTTGGGCCCGCTCCTCCGGTGCACGGTGAAGCGCTGCAGACCGATCATCAGGCGCGGATTGCCTCGCCTTGTCTTCCCAAGAACCATGTTTTGTACTAAAAACAGGAGCTTTACTTACTAACTAATATCACAGAATATATAGTTAGTTACTTTGATAGTTTTATGTGTCATATCTACTCATCTGACGTAAGTAGCCCATACACAATCATAACAATATATTTTTTTCGGTCCAGATTGTTAAGGGATCTCTATCATAACGTTTAACTTCTATAGATAGTACAATGAAACTATTGAAATGCAACGAAAAAGTTAATATCAAAAGTGTTACCTCTTATTCCAGTATCCCAAGGAGTTCGGTAAAGGTCCGTGACCAAGCTCTTTTCTACCATTTTAGTGTATGTGCTACAAGTATTATATAGTATAAAATATCGACCAATTTATTTATTATTATTAATTTAAATTAATCAAACCATTATTGTCTCAACGCCTTCGAGTCGCACATTTTTTAAAACATTTTTGAAAGATAAACGCGTATACGAGTCACCAAAAGTAGATAATCAGCACTGCCCATGGACCATCGTGAGCCTAGAGAAGCCACCAGGGCGCTGCCTGCCTCTTGAACAAGGCAGTATACCTGATGAACGGACAATGGCTGATGGAGGGGGAGTGGACTTATGGAGGGGATAATAGAAAGAGTTGCCGTTGTCCATGATCCAACACGAACCTAGAGGAACCACCAGGGCGTTGCCTGCCTCTTAAACGTCCATCAGGCATACTGCACCTGATGGACGGGCAAGGCTGATGGAGGGGAGTTGACTTCAAACAACTAGTAACGAAAAATTATGTTTATTTAATTACACTATTATTATTCTGCAACTGGATTCTTTCTCACTGTCGATTCTAAAAAAATATAATGAAAATCTGAAATTTACTCTTTGTCGCTCATGTGGATAATTCGATACACATGGCGCGTATTTTTTACACAGTCTCCCCACACACAACTTATTAGACAAAACAATACATGAACGTTAAAAGCAATGAAAATATAGAAGCATCACGTATCGTACACATTGATCTTCGTATCAGAACACCTTTAGGTATTGGATGCATCACATAATTTAATTATGTGAACAATAGAAGGAATACAGTATAACAGAATATAACAGAATCGTCATACCAATAAACCAAATTAATACATATTGTATTATAAACTATACACGTTTGCTATACTGTTTGCGCAAAATTAGCCATCTAATTAATGACCTATAACAGTGATGTCGAAAATCGCGAATGTGGAAGTGGCGACTAAGGCCTGTATATAATATTTCCATGTTGCAGTCACAAGTGGGTGTGCCGATTTACCGTTTTGACGACAATGTCGTCGAGTGTTGTCACAGAGGCACGGCATTGATCCGCGGATGATTTCCTCCAACAAATCCATCTCGACTTGGGTCCCTTTATCCGACGGTCCAGATAGAACCGGTGGTCGCCGAGGAACAAAATCGGATTTCCAGCCCTTGTTTTGTCGAATATGGGAACTGCAAGTCCGCAATAGATATCTTATAAATAGGATTGTATTTGATTTAATACAATATTGATAATATTAAATAATCAGGTATTGATGCTCAATTGCCCATCGCTGTCGGATAAACGTTACTAGTCCGAAATTAATACAGTTTTTTTTTTAATTAAGAATTAAAAGAGTGACAAACCATATCATGGATAACTTTAATTTATTATCAATGATGAAAGAGAAAAATATATTTGTATCTCACAGAGCAGAATTCTTAAACAAAACCCATGAACACAAAAAACTTCGCCATAATCGATCAACCATTTCAGAACGAAGAACAGATTAACAATAAAAATTCTCACAATCAGACATCTTATTTATGAGTTAAAATATTCAATGGCGAACTATTGTTATCACTTAATATAACAATAAAAGTTACTTTTTCGTAACTGATTGGTAAATAGAAAAATGTCTGATAATCCTTATTTATTTCTTAAGACACACAGAGAAAAGGAAACAATCGAAATAATTTTTTTTATAAAAATATTTCAATATTATCATGTCCTGTTTCCTTTTAGCAGTTTTTGGAACAGAACTAATTTTACGAATTTCAACTTAAAATCATCTCGAATTTCAAAAATAGAATAATGAAAAAAAAACTAATCCGCCATATTTTTGTATCACACGATCACTGGTAGACTGCTAGTGGTTGTGATCAATAGCTCTGACGATTACATTGTCGACTGTGATAAGGGTGGCACGGCACTGAGTCTTGCTGCGTTTGCTGCAAATCCAGCGCGACTTGGGGCCCTTTATTCTTTTATCTAGAAAAAATCTATATCCGCCGACAAATATTACCGGCGTGCCGACCTTCGACCTCCCAAAAACTGGAGCTGTGGAATAAACAAAGCATATTGCAGAACTTTAGAACACTGAATCACAGCGAACGCGGGCTCACCTGTCGCGGCGCACGCAGCACGGATATATCATTATACACGAACGTGTTCTTTATTCGTGCAGCTAGTTCGTGTACGCAGCGAGGACTACGGTATATAAAAAGTCTAAAATCCGGCATTAGACAACGAGTCCTAGAACTTTTATGCGTCCGACAATGAAGAAAATGATGTAGTAGGTAATCAAATTGAACTACGACTGCCTATAAAGTCCTTCTGTTTTACTTATTAAAAAGAAAAAAACGAGTGAACCTTATAGTAGTGGTCACACATAATGTGTAACATCTAACATTTCATTTTAGTAATAAGCAACATTGACATTATATCCAGAAAAAAAATACTCAAGTATTGCTTGAAATAATTTTTCGTACCTAAGAATACATTTCTTAAATGAAATTTATATTGTATTCAATAAACACTAGAAGTAATGCAATTTTTAATTAAAGACCGTTATTTCTTACATTCAAAGGAGAGCGGGCTTATGATAACTAAAATATGAGACATAGATTTATGATTTCAAATTATTTAAAATCATTGAAAAAATGCATCAATAACAGTACCACTATTATGTGTCGAAACATTTCGATCTGCTTTCATTTCGAACTTGAATTCATCATTTAGAAAAGGCAAAAATGGTTCAGCATCTGGTTTACCGAAGTTTAAGTTAAAATCACCACAATGGAAGAGAGAGATAGTTAAAGCGGAACCATCTTCTATATATGATAAATGTACCAAATGCCGAAAATCCATTATTTTTTTTATAATCATAACTTTCAACAATTAACATTCGACATTAAGATATAATTAAGTAATTAAAATTTTTTAAGAGATTAGATAGAACAAGCATTGATTTTACGAACCTTGATTAAAATAACTTTTATTAAAACTTCTAAAAAAGTTGGTTTTTTTTTATATCGAGAAAATGAAGTTAATTCGGTATTATTTTTTATTTTATTATAAAGATTATAAGATTTGAAAAGATCGCATATTTTGCGTACAATTTCGAATACTGGATCAATTCTCGTACTCGTACCTAGAAGGTCGTATAAATACGATTTAAATCGTACGGTTGGCAATACTGGCTGACGGTACCAATCTCTCGGAAAATGGGTCGGTATCATCTGAAAGTCAACTTTATAACGATGCCCGTTCATTGGTCAAATCAAATAGCGCGCGCTTCCCCGGCTTACTTATTCCGTCCCTTTTTACAAAATCACTCGTACAGATTGTAGGAAAGCGAGAGAAAATATAATGAAAAATGAAAATGGAAAAGGAGAGACATCAATAAGTAGAATTTAACTAACAACAATCTAAATATAGGTAATAGTAGCAAGAAATCATAAGCGAACATAGCAATTTTATTATCTATATCACAATCTTCCTTTTAAGTGTTGTTATAAATTACGCTCATACAAAAATAATAACAAAAACCCTTCTCGGACTTCTCGGCAAATGACTAATGGAATAAGACACCTTCGTTTCACCAGAAATGTATACGTGTTTTACAATAAAATACGTGGATTTTGATTGGAAAGGATAATTTTTTGAGTTGTCGGTTAAATAACCGTTTAACCGAAAAAATTCTATAAACAAAGAAATATTCGTTTATAGAAAATGTGTCATGTTTATAAACTTGTTAATAATAATTAAGAGTTACATATTTACAAATTTCTATCGGGTGTGTGTTTAATAACCTCACAGCTGGAACATACCCACACACAATCTCTTTATTTGAAATGGAGGGCTTAGAACCTTACGCCCTCCAGGCCCAACATGTGTTAAGGGAGACTACTAAAGATTGTCGTGGCAAATACGATGAGGACGTCGGAAGCCGATTGTTGAACGTGCACTCATACATCACGGAGGGAATGGTTTCCTTTGGATAGAGTTAAATACTCACTGGTCTTCACTTTTCACTCTAGTTCACTCATCTTCAGGATCGAACTCGGTACCTTCTGGTCCGAAGCCGACTTTCTTAACCACTGCACCACCGAAGTCGTCACGAGCCGTTCGTGACGACTTCGTATACACTTTAGAACTTTTCTAGAATATCGCTAGCGGATATACGTACATATGATAATTCGAGCATTGATTCTTCTGTTCTTCTCTTGGCGATCGGTGTCTTAATTAACGAAATGCGATCAGTGGAAAGTGTTCTTATTGTGTTGTAGTGCATTTTTTTTTCTGTCGCAGTATAATTGTATACACACTTTCTGTTTTAAAGTTTAGTTTTAAGTCCTCTAGCCCCAATAGAGGTAAATTGTACCAGTATTATCACATCAAGAGATGAAGGAATGGTAAGCGAGCGGTAACTCAAATAAAATATACATGTTGTCAAGGTCTAGGGATACATAAAAAGAAACTTTTTTATTTATTTCTTTAAATATCTGTTTATATCAACAAACCCATATTCTTTAAATATTCTGTTACATCAATCTACTGACATAGTGTTTGATTTCTTAGCTGTAGATGTTTTGAAGTATAATATTTTTACAGTACCTTCACAAAAATACCCTTAAATATGCACCAATTTTTATGATTATAAACACAAACGATAGACGATTTAATACTATAAAGTTGTTTTTATCAAAATTTTAATACCCTTTCTGTTTTTAAGAAATTTAAGATTCTTTAAAAAAGTCCCAAATAATAGGCCGAAAATTTTTGCTTTTTGTATGTATGTAGCAATAACACGTCCTTTCATACCATTTTCATTTCTCTATCTAAATAATCGAGGAAACTAGGCTTCTGTCGCACTTCTATTAAAATATGTACCGAACTAAAGCGATGTAAAAAGCATTTGCAATGTTAAAATGAAACAAAAATACAATTTCCTCAATTTTTCAATAAAAAAGTAATATAAATCTCATTCAACGACTACTGAAATAAAATCGGTAATAAGTTTACATTCGACACTTTATTAAAGGCGTGGAATCGGTGATCACTTCCATTGACTTTTAATAACGACATTTTTTTTTTCGAGACATGGAAATCTATAATAGGAGAATCGACATTTTTGGCTCTTCGCGTCGCATGAGCCGTAACAGCGCTATTTTCCCTATTCGATTGTACACTCGTCCTAAAATCTTCACAAACAACTTTATAACCAAACTTAACTGTAACAAAGGTGTAATAATTAACTTCGATTTCATTGCAATCGAATGGGACGTCGGTACGTTTACTGGACGACTTTCCTAACTCAAAGAAAATGGTAATTTTAACACGAATAACAAGATGGTAGGCCTAATTTATCACACTAATCATTAAGTTTTATTATAAAATGTCGTACTTAATGATGCAGTTACATGTCTGCATCATTAATTATGAGATTGTTTGTACATCGAGTTTTTGTAATACGTAAAACTTCTTTAGGCAAGATTTGAGATCAATTGAAAACTTTTTTTGGGCGGAAATAGCGTTCAGTAAAACCTCCAGTGATGCCGTTTCCACGTTCGTAATATGAATTTACAATTCGTCACCAAAGCGGAAATAAAGCTACGAACTGTCAACTGTCGGCACACGCGCTTATAGACTAAGCTTATACAAAATAATGGACAAAAAGAGACGGTTGTCACTGAAGCAAATGTGCGGGGAGGATACAAGGCAGCAAGGAAAAGAGGGTTGCATTCTTAATGTGTCAGTCATTTGAAGTATCCCCACAGATGAAACAGATGTAATTTTTGTCTTTGTCATCATGTTCACGTGTGCGTGCGAAAAAGATGTGTGCATGAATGACAAAATTGTCAACCGCTTAGCTTCTCAATATTGACGTTATGGTTCCTCCAATGTAGGGAGCGCGTGAACTGTCAGTTTCTAGCTTCACGCCAGTAACATTCAAATTCAAATTGGCCCTTATTCTAAAATGGCAACAGGAATTTAAGCCTTTCATCTAATTTTTTTATTAACATCTAGCTGTGCCCACGCCTCCCGCCTCGGTAGGTAGAGAATAAATTCTTTCATTTTTTTGTATCTCTCTTTCGACCACAATCCCAATTCCGATCTATATTATTGAAGTTTAGCATGATTTATTTATTTTCAATTTAGTCTTAACATGTCACAATGCTAAATAAAAAAAAAAACCGGCCCAAAGCACGTCGGACCATGCTTAGTGTAGGATTCCAAAGCCATTACTGCAAAGAAATGGACTATAGACGCATAAACTATGTTGTTACATTTTTTCCATGTTATTCGTACATAATAGGTATAAGGACTTTGGTCGCCTATAACTAAAGAGACGAACGTCGAATATTATTCTTATACTTATTTAAACTAAAGTGCACCAGCAAAAGAAAGTACCTTCATTTCTTGTTGTTGAGAAGCGCAGTTTTTCGGCAATAATTCAAAAAAGTATAACCGGTCATATTCGAAATAATTTTCATTGAAATCATTTATTAATATTTACCTTTGAAATTTTCATATTTTTTGGATTTTTTTTTTTTTTGGAATTCGGTTTAAAAAATAAACGGGGGAACACAATTTGTCGTATTTGAGGAGCGATTATTTGCGAAAATATTCAATTAATCAAAAAAAAAGTGTTTTTAAAAGAACTGTCGAAATATGTGCCACATGCTTATGTTCGCTGAAACAATTTTTTTTCAGCTTCTGTTACATGTGTGAACTGTCCCCCTGGAAGTATTTAATTTTGTTATTTAAACACTAAACTAAGTAGCGACTTATACAAAACACTCATATTTCTCATATTTCAAATATCATTATTGTACATCTGATAGTTTTTGAGTAATACGCCTGTAACATACGAACGGAAGGACGGACGGACATGACGAGCCTATAAGGGTTACATTTTTGCCATTTTAGATCGGAACCCTAAAAATTATACTTTTATCGTGCGTAAAGGTTACACGCACTCCTCGCCCTTGTAATTTTTTATGTAAAATCTATGAGGAGGACTGTGAACAATTATGAACTGAATAAGTATTTCTACAAAACCTCACAGATTCCAATATCCATTTCGAGGCAAACGAAACGTATTCATCGTTAATAAAGTACAGATTAATGAAACCAAAGCTAATAAGAGTTCTTACGTTCGGATGAACTGCCTTACGAATGATTGTGCTCATGAATGCTCTTGATGACTACTCCTTCGAACGTGGTGACCGTGGCGCGGCATCCGACACGAGCCTTGACGCAAGTCCACCTGACCCTCGGCCCCTTGAAGGTGCGGCAGTTGTAACGGAAACGCCCCATGTTCATGACCGGATTACCGGATTTGGTCGTATCATACACGATGGCTGAAAAGGCAGACAAATTTTCACTCTTTCATATTTTAAATGAGAAGATAAGAAATGTACCACAAGTTTGGGAAGTCACCATTTGTGAATGTCGTTTTTGTTTTCCAAATATCTAGTATAACGTTTTGCTACAAACAGCTCTTAAACGATGCAATATAATTTGAATATAGGAATGTCCCCATATTTTATTTGATGAGTCTTCTGTGATATTTATATGCAATTTAAAAGGTCCAGTTTTAATACTTACTCCAGTACAACGGACAGTAAATAAATTAAACTACAAACGGGGTTATTAAAAAATTATATTTTAAAGAAAGCAGTGTTTAGGGCTAAAAAAATGGACAAAACTAACCATTCGCGCTTCGACACGCAAATAAATAACTTCAAGCGACACTTACTGCCACATGCTGACAACTAAGTCACTCTTCCACAAAAAAATCTTAATGCGCTATTAAGAGTTTAAGACCTTCTCAAATTGTTTTGATTTTACAATATGTACTATTCTAAAGTAGTTTAATTTACATTTATTGTTAATACACTAATCACTTACATATTTTGTTCATAAAATGATTTCATTAAGGACTTATCCTAATCAAATAATGAAACAGTAGATGACTATCTAAAGTAACAAATTAAAAACATAATCTATTTCATAATATCTTAAAAGCATAAGATTAAGATTTTACGATCACTGTCCTTGTAAACGGGGCGATTAAACGCCAAACGCCATTCAACGCCTTCAAATACTTGGCCTATATTGATGACGCTTCGTTGCTCTTAAAATATATTATAATCTTCGCAAACACATTTTTATTATTCATCTTTTTGTCCCATTCAATGTTTTTTTTTTATTAAAAAAGAACATTCCTTTTAGCTTCGCTGTAGTCAGGTAAGATAGGCTAATCTTCTACACATATCTGCTTAAGTCCACGCGGACAAAGTCGCGGACACCAACTAGTTAATTATATTATGTAACATTGTAAAGTAGACTCAAATTTATTTAATCTTTGATGTGAAAACAAAATAAAAAGACCAAGTAAGTGTCGGACTACGCAAAAACTAAGATTCTCTGTTTTGACCACAACAAATATAAGCATTGGTTTCACAGTTACAATAAGAGACAATTTTTTTTTTTTATTAAAAAAGATATCGTGATTAATCGGTGAGTGGTATTTCGCTTTTTTTAAATCCGTGATATCATTTAAAATGAATGTCCAATTTGAATAATTCATAAAGAAATAGCAGCCTTGAATTCGAAATGATTCATTTGGACAAGGATTAATATCAGAATATGAATAACGTAGTTTAATCTCTACCGGCGTTTCCTCATTAAACATACCAAAAATAGTCATAGTACTCGTAATCTAACAAATAATAGTTGGACATATGGTATCATGAATCTTTTTGTAGATATCGATATGTTCTCTACAACTATAGTACATTATTTTGTTCTATCATCAATAGCTTTTGCAGCGCACGCGATGTAAGGAATTTTATCGATCTTCGTACACGGTATACGGCGTTATTTCGCAGAAATTAATTATTAGATGCTTGCCTGCGATTTGCAGTAACATACAACATGCAACGCACCGCTGACCCTCGAATCTCATCCAACGAATTAAATATTGATTCGAAAGGATTGACAGATATCGAACACTTACTTAAGAACATTACTTTTCTATTTATTGACGTGACAACGTCTTAAATTAGGTTGCGGCTGGGAGTCACTTTGAAAAAGTGTAACGCTCGGTAACGTAACGATGAGTCACCGAACGAGAGAGAGGCCCGCCGAATGCCTTGCGTCTCTCTCCCACTCAACTATGATCGGTCTGCCGCGCGCGCAGCACTAGAGAATTAGTGCATAGCTTGCAAATGTATTGCAAGTTATTGTATGTATATTTGTATATAAATGTATGTGTAAAGGTAAAAATAAAATTTTGTTAATATGAAATTCAGTGCGAGATTCTTTGTATAAATTAATGTTTTAAATATAATTCTTTGTATAAATAAATGTTTTAAATTGTTACTATTATTTCATCCTTCTTCCTACTATACGAATGAATATTCACATTAAAATGATTTTACCATTCAAAGTCGTTGTCACGTAAAACTTTCGCCCGTATACCGACTTTACAGGCAACCAAATTTTTTTTAACACGATTTACAAAAACTATCTCAAAATGTAACGTGGGAGCGAGACATATATCATTTTCTATGGCAAAACAGCACAATTCAAGAAAACTATACTGTTCAGCTTTCCATCTTGAGTGTGTTTTATTACTACGAGCGACTGACACTAAGGTGCAGTAAGTCCATGTGTGATAATCCGCGCATGCTGTTAGTGATTGGTTAAAAATACGAGCATTCGTCGATGCAACACATTGTTTCTATTAGAACAAGTACGAACGAAAAAATCATACAGAAAATCCTTTTACACAATCTATATATGATGTAAGTTAGCAGCCTATATCGTTATAATTAAACTAATCCAATTATTCTAATTTATCTGAAGACATATTTTAAACGACAATCAATACATATATTCATAATTTGCATATGCTTATGTATAGAATTCCTATACGCAAACTTAATGGTTATGTTCGTTGACCATTTTTAGAATGATATCTTCATAGGTGCTGATGGCAACTCGGCAGCCGGAGGGCGCCTTGACGCAAGTCCACCTCACCCTGGGCCCGGTGGTGGGCCCCGCGCGGTTGTACCGGTGCCTGCCCCAGTTCAACACAGGATTACCGTTTCTGGTTTTGGTAAACACCGGAGCTGTGATAAAAGAATACAACGGCCTATTTATTGACGAGGAAATTTTAAATAAACACATCCTTAAACACTAAATTAAATTAATACATTCAACGTAGTTCATAAAAATAACACGAAATTTATATTAGCGAATGAAACACTTTTGTACGCATTAACAGTATAATTCGATACAAAACGACCCTATTACACGGGAAAAATTTCTATAATAAATTTTGTATAATAAAATGATCGTCCTTATTGTTTTTGCAGAATTCTTATTAAATTAGAAAATACATGTTAATATAATGCAAATATTCAATTATAATGTAATTGTTAGTTAATAAAACGGAATATTAATAAAACAGATTGTTTAGTTTTACATCGCTAGAATACAACATAAAACACCCAAAATTAATTTTTTAATCATGTTTGTAAATTAGTCATCCAAACTATATTCCTGTATAAATTTAAATTTGAGATGAGAACGAAAGATTTCAACATCAATCATCAAAGATCAACATCATTTCAACAACTTGCATGATTGAAAATGTAATAACGCGATTTTCAGCATCTTTTATGTTATCTGCTGCGTTTGTCGCCACAACGGGTAGGTTGTGTGCCAATCCCAGTAACGATCTCTCAATCTGTGATGCACCACTTGTCGAGACGCACGCGTCAATTGCAGTACAACGCACGAAACTCTGCCGCTATGAAGTTAGTCAAGAAAGCGTCGCAATTGCGAAAAGTAGGGACGCAGAAAGAAGATGGAAGGATCGGGGAGCGTTGAACCTGCGCATTACATCATTCGCAGCCAATTCAGAATTTAGTGCGTTGTGCTATACTTTCGCAATCTGTTTACATGTAGTTGCCCCTACATCGATAATTGTCAACAGCATTATCTATCAGTTCTTTATAATAACCTATTAGGTACGACATCCATAGTCGGAGATTTATTGCGAAAATATATTGAGTAAAGAGCGAAATTCATGTTTTATAAATTTAATTCAATTCAACCCTGACCAAAAACAAATAGTCCCTTTAACATTGATACTCGTTTTGTGGAAGCTACCCTTAATATCGGACCTATTTGTCGAAGTCTTAGGTGCGGGCATATCGAGTCACGTTCTCGCCCGCGGTCACTCAGCGGATTAAGGCGAACACCACATCGGCACATCCAACACGACAACGTACTTATGGTTTGACAACGCCTCCGATGTTGGCGACGACCGTCGGGCGGCGCCGGTGTCAAATTATTGTACGGTGACACACATGACATGGCGGACTTGCGCGTAAATAAGTAAATCTAATATGTCGAGTAACATTTCCATTTATTATTTTTGATATTCAGACACCTTTCGAGTTTACATTAAATGTAGTGTTTATAATAAATTTCCTAGCAAATATCTTTTCTCGGGACTTTCCCATTCGAAGATAAATTTTATTTATCTACTAGTAAATATTTTTCATAGGCATTTAATTTTTTACGAACTAGTGTCTAATTCGTTACATTGATTAATGACAATTGAATAAAGATCGTTAAGATATCGATCTTTTATTTTTTAAAACATTCTATAAAAAATGGATCAATGATATTTTGCAAAAATAAAACAGTTAGATGAATAGTGATAAGTAATATACATATATATATATGAAATATTCATTTTAATTAATCACAGCAAAAGCAACAAGGTAATAAATAACAAACAAATTACACATTAGGGCGATCGAAGAATAAACTGCACGATATTAAAATAACATAATACTTTCATATTAACGTGAAAAATTCCCTTAAAACTCAGTCATTATATAGCATGGTTGTGATAACCCAATATATTTATAATTTCACCGTTCATAGTAACTATTGTGATATTACAATGGCGGCTAGTCCTTCTGGAGCATCGCCAACGCCATTTCGCACCCTGTTTCTTGTGTATGTTATAACGCTGCCGGCCCACAATGAGGAGGGGCTGGCCCTTCGCCGTCTTCCCGAAGATCACGTCCTGGCGAAATACTAAAAATGGGAAAGTTACATATTATCACATGCAACAGATAAGATGCCATATATTTTATAATTGTGTATTGAAACGGAGACATTTATACTTACAGCAGTTTGATTTTGATTCATGTTACAAAAAAAAACCGAATCTAATGACCATCATCGACTCCCAACCATTAGCTGTTGGGCGACGCCTCTCATCGAGGTTGAGCTCTAATTTCTGCAATGGGCAGTATAATTGACGAATATGTCATACAAATATATAATTTATATAACTTATACCAGAAAAGACGGCGTCCATTATTCGTCTACACATTCTCAAAATCATTCTTACCAAAGCCATTTCGGCGTCAATTGATTGTCTGATAAACTGATCAAAAATTACTAAGTCGCCTTTTACTATGTTCCTAGAAAAGAATTGGGCAGCCACATTCAAGAACCATAGAGAATTTAATTTGTCTTATCTCAATAAATTGCATCAATAAATATATTTCCGCAAAAAGAAAAAAACACAATATGTTTAGGGAGAGTGTAAACAGCTAACATTTATTGATCTTTCATTACTATCAATAAAAATTTTAAGACAAAAACACTAAAAAATAATTCTAATAAAACTCGAATTTAGCTCTATTAAATATATTTCGTTGTTACAGCTGAGTAATTCGTTATATTAACAAATAATTCATATAATTTAACCGATCGGATCAATTGAACCAATAGTTGTCTTCATTAAATCAATGAAGACAACCTAATTTTTGGAGCGCTCAAAATGAACAATGCAAATTCGTTAGGTTATTCAAACTTTTGGTTGGAATGACTAATTTTCTTTTTTTAGTGAAATAGTCACCAGATTGTGAACATTTTTTGTTAATAACAAACTTACCTCTGTTAAAAGCATTAACCAGTATGAATGAAAATTGAATTGTACCGATTTATACGAACCAAAATTGATTTGAAATAATGAAATGACAATGATGAAAAAAAATATGTAAGATTTCCAACATCAAAAATCTAATGGCCTGAAGCGAAATGCTTAACAGGGTTACCTTAGTTCAGTACTATTTAATGAAAATCGTAACATATGACAAAATCAGTATACAATCCAAATTAATGATTGTGCATATTCATAACTCTGATGATGACGTCATCACAGGTGATGACGGTGGCGCGACAACCTCGGGGTTTCTTGTTACAGGCCCACCTCACCTTCGGGCCTGGTTTCCGACTGTGACGAAGGAATCGATGTCTACCAATAAAGAGAATGCGGTTCCCAGCTTTCGTTATTCCATAAACTGGAACTGTAATGAAGAGAGAAAAAATGACATAATTGAAGTTTCTCGGTTTACTAAAAATGTACAATAAACTTTTTTTTATAAAAACTCACTAGTTATAGTTTTACAAAAGCAAAGAACTTGCACGGACGAACCTATTTTGTGTTGAAAAGAAATAATATTAGGTAGTGTTTATTTACATTTAATACGAGTTCAATTTGAAGAAGCTTTATTGACCTAAACTCAACCAACTAAACTAGGTACAGAGAGATATCTTGGTCCTATATCACACAAAAGGAAGGTCACCATATTTCACATTTGTACAACGTTTTTCAAAACTAAAATAATTGGAATTGATAAACATTTCTATGTCTTAAAGAGAGCAATTAAAATCGGGTTAAGAAAATTATAAGGATATTAAACGACAGTTAATTATAGAGCAAATATTGTTGCTAGAAGGATCGACAATGGTCGCCTTGTAAAATTTTATGCAGACCGAATTGTTGGCATATTATAGAAGAGCTAAATTTTGAGTATCCAAAATCGACAAGCTTGTATGAAATGATCGATGCATATGCATGTAGCAAAAAAGGTATGCAATGATGAATGAGCTTTGTTCTCTGCTTTCGCTTTTGAAAAACAGATATGATTTTATAAATAAGAAAAAAATATTTATTGATTAAAAATACGATTTATCAAATCCGACTATCGATCAATAAAGTTAACACTGTACCAAATGTTCTGACTTTCAAGTTATCCCGTAATGCATCGCTTTGTAAACGCATCACCACTAAAATCCCAAAGGTTGATCGGGGCACCGACTGTTGTCGAGTGCTCAATGGTTGTGCTCGTGCAAGGTCTTCACGACGATGTTCTCGCAGGTGATGATGTTGGCGCGACAGCCCCTGGGACTCTTGTTGCACATCCATCTCACTTTTCCCGCGGAGACACGGTTCAGGTTAAACCTGTACGAACCCCATAAAAGCACTGGATTGCCGGCTTTTGTTTTGCCAAATAATACGGCTACAATGAAGAAGAAAAAATAGCTTACTTTTCTCAGTCGAAGAATAGCTTATTCGAATTCAAAAATATATTTATTTCAAAGGTTACAAAGATAACACGGAAAATAAGTCACAATATTTAAAAATTCACCAATTTTCAATTTTACCAATCGTTCGGAAAGTAATTTTTCTTTTAGGAGAACAAGCTAGAAACTTGAGAGTAGATTTTTTTATGGTGTAATTATATATAATCACAGTAAAATACATAAGTATTACAAAAAAAATATTGAGCTGATTATGGCCATGAATATTTGCCTTTTAAATATAAAAAAATTATAACACTTTTTTCACTAAATATTTCCTTAATAAGGAGTTTCAATTTATAAAATGGTTAATTTTGTATATTTTCAAGGTCCATTTTGAACATTCATACACAGAAACCACTGAATTAATTCGTCACTTTATATAGTCGACTAACGTGCAAACAATTTATTTTTGAATCTTAATTTGTGTCTAATTATTTCGTGTCTTTATGTAGTCTACCAATGTGTAAAAACGATTAATTTTTAAATCTCGTGTTGAATTCATGTCTCTATCACTATTTATATTGAACGTATCTAATTTTTTTTACATGTATTAAATTTTCGGAAATAAATTGAGATACCAAAGTTAGATTCCAATTTCCATAAATAATTCGAATGGCCGCTTTTACAGCACGAAAATTCTATGAATATCCGCGGCGGGTCCCTTGAGCAAAGTGTCATATGATATCAGGCTACGCAAACAGCCAAAATAAAATTAATCTCGTCGCTACCACGAAATAATAAAAGCTTGTAGGAGTACGAAAACAGAACACTTCGAATGCGTTTATTTGTAATATTAACAGATTAAGCTGTTAATATTATAAATAAATTTTATAGACGAATATAGTAACAGGTTCTGTTGTATTTTTAACATTTTAAGATCATTCTTAGTATTCTAAATAATACTCTAAGTAAGTTCGGTAGTATTATAATATCACTTTTTATAAAATTATATTAATAATTTCTTCACAACAGACTTGGTTTTAGACGCTTGCCTGCAATACGCGTTAACATGCAGCATGCAACTCACTGCTGACCCTCGAATCTGCCCCTCCACTATGAATATCTATCCAAAGAACTAAACATTGATTCAAAAGGATTGACAGATATCGAACACTTAAACGAGTGTTTATTTTATAAATATCTTATTCCGCTAATTGCCGTATTGTTAATTTCTACGTACGTATCATGCCAACCAGGTACATCCTCGGGAAAATGCAGACAGCCACATCCACCAGGGCGTAAGGAGTGTTAAAAACAACCGATAAATGCGGACCCAACTTCGTTAAATAAGTACTGTCATGCAATGTGTCAAAGGGGGGCTAAAGCATCCTTACCAGCAGCCACAGACCACCGCCAATAGACATACCTGTCAGTTGCCACAGACTAACCATCACCAACTAGTATCCAAATAGTTACAGGCAAGCATTCAATGATGGCGATTTATAAATGTGAATTTGGTCATTGAGCAAATTATCTTTATGTTTTAAAATTTCAAAAGATTCCAATACATTTAAACGTAACTCCTTCTCACACACATGCAAAACATTAAAATTGTAATCGTTCTTGAGCTTAAGACCGGTTTCTATTAAATGTTTAGCAAAATGAAATCTGTCTGATTTATTATTTTTAGAGGCCGAAATATGTTCTTTGTATGTAGTTACAAAACAACGTCCGGTTTGTCCAACATAAATTCCGACTTTTTTTTTATTACTGTGCATTTGTGCAATTTATCTTTATTGTTACATAAAGTTTTTAAATTGTTGTTTGTTTTATAAGCCGTATAAATATTATATATTTTTCATAATTTTGCAATTTTCTACGAAATTGTACCATAATATGTCAAACTAGCTACATATTTCTTTTGGTCTTTTAATTGTGTGGGATAGATAATGTTCCTTATCGTAGACTGGGTTATGTTTCTTTAAAGCGCGGACATACAAAAAAACAAAAAACACAAGATTTTTATTTCTGCATTCAATATTTGAGTACTGTTTCCAATAGCTTCCGTTTCCATTGTTTTTATTCACGGGATGAAACCCGTAAACAAGAACATACTCGACATCTGTGAACAGGGTCATATCGCAGACTTACGGTCTATATCGAAAATCAACACGGTGTCGTTACATCGTCGTCTGTGTGTTGTATGTACTGGACTTTAGGCACGTCATGGCATTCTCCCACAGCCGCGACGGAGATAGGCCACTCTAAGAAGAGCTCCTCTTGATATCTAATAGTAAATATAATTTAAAAGATAGCCTGGCGACTACAAAAGCAACGCGCGGTTACACGCGTCGCACCACCCCAGCGTTGTCGGTCAGAAACGGACAACGAACCTCCCCTAATCTTTAAAGCAACCCCACGCCCTGGAGAACAGGAAATAATTCGTTACTTTTATGATCTTTTGCAACTAATATATATATATATTTCATTGTAGAAATAGTATTAAAGAAAATAATATCATACAAAAATAAATTATCATGATTAAATAAATACTAAATATACAAATAATCCAGAAACTAACGTTAAAAAGATTATATTATAATTCAATACCAAAGTGATTTAGATTGCTGATGTGATCATAATAAATATAATATGCTTGATATAATTATTATAAGGAAATACATTCAATACTTATTTTCTTTTATATATGTCATTATTCTGTTTATGTATATATATCATTAGTATCACAAATAATTTAAAACTAGGCATACATAAAATGCTATAGGTACGAAATTTGGCGAATAATTGTATCAATAAAATGCGAAATGTAGTCTCATAATTTGCAAAATTACCATAATTTAATGACTATGACTATGATAATGCGATATTTTGACAATCACATTTACGCAATTGAATATACTAACCGAGTAGACGGCACGCCGCTTACTATAAGTCCGCTTTTGCTACAAGTGCTGACCTTTCCCACACAAGTTCTATTGCGATAAAAACAATACGAGCCCCTCAAAAGTGTTGTATTGCCCGCTCTCGCCGTTGCGAAAACTGTCACTAAAAAATAAATACGGTGTTATGACAAAAATAGAATCATAAATAAACTTAACTGTAAATCAACAATTGTTCATGACCACAATACATGTGTTATACAATTTACATCGGAAGTGAATAATTAAGATTAATGCGATATTTGAATATTTTGCCTATTTTAATAACTTGTTAAAAAGTGTTACATTTTGAAAGAATTAAAAATCTTATCTGCAATTAAAACCATCAAAATCCTTCGTTTTTTCCTTTAAATGCGTACAATACAAATATTATTGAACAAAGAATACTCTCGTATTAAAAGCGACAATAACCAGGCTCCATGCAAAGCGTTAAAAGCAAAAGTGTGTTATGAACAAAAACAAAGGTCTATAATTATAATAAATAACTCAAAGAAGTACTATTCTATCACTTTCATATGTTACAGATTTAACGTCACCAGTCACAAAAAAACAGTAAATCAATTTATTTCTAATTAGAACATAAATATCGCTCGTAAAACAGCACTTATACCTCGGCAAAAAGCTAAAATAAAAAATAAAACATGATTCGGCTCGATGATGCGGGCTCAGTAAAACAACTCGGGTCGACCACAACGGCTTAGACAGTAAGATGACAGGGCTCAAGGAATAAGAGGACGGCTAGACGAAGACTGCTTAACGAGAAAGATAATACGTACCAATAACGACGGCTCAAATAATAAGATGACCGAGGGCTCAATGAATAGGACGACTCATCTTGATGAAGATTGTTTAATTAGTAAGATCACTCGGCTCAACGACAACGGCTCAACTAGTAAAATGACCGAAAGTTCAATGAGTAAGACGACCCGATCCAACGGCTCAGGGGCCGTTCATAAATTATGTAAGACATTTAAGGGAGGGGGGGTATTGACTAAATATTATAATTTCTTACTATAGGGAGGGAGGGTAGAGAATGTGATATTACGTAAAATTTCGAATTAAAAATTTTACCACTTTCACGCTAAAAAAATGGCGTTATTGGATAGCGCCATCTGTGCTTTATCTCTCTTACTCAGAATGAAATCTTACAAAAATTATATGTTGTCAGTACTTCTACACTTTTTACTATTTCGTTGTTGTTGTCGTTAACCGGGGATTTCCCTGTTACTTGAAATCTCAAAAATATACCTCATGTCCTTTTAGAATAATTATTTTATCTAACATGTCTGATACTTACATCCAGTGTTATTTAAAGCGTATGTAGAGGTTTCCAGATAAAACACCAAAGATTTGTCAACAACAGTGTAATTAATTCTGGACAACCAACAGAGAAGTTTTCAAAAATGATGACAATGCTTTCGGAAAATTTGTATCTCACAAAATAAATGATTTAAAACAGCTTGCTGCTAAGAAAAAAACCCAACTTGCACGGTTTTTTTTAAACAGGTTAGTTGGCACTGTATTTCTAACCCTGATTAAAAATATTGATTGAAAAAAATTGAAAATGAAGAGATTTGAATTCTTTTCAATAATTTCAATTTTTTCGTATGTATATATAGGTATATAATTTGCATTGAGTGACCTCTGTTCAATTTTTTTCAATCAATATTTTTAAACAGGAAATTTTATTGTTCAAAATATTGTTATCAATGTTTTAATATTATTTTTAAGTAATTGTTATATGTAAAATTCTATTTAAATGCACTTTACTGAGAATTTTCGACCTATCAAATTATTGCATCGTCGTGCTGGACAGAGTCTGTGTCTTACATCATACAATAATAATATCCTTGATATAGAATGGTACGACAATAAAGATATTGATATTGAAAAAATTGAAGAGCCTCAGGAGGAACACAAGGAATCAGTCATTCCGGTAATTGAATCAATATCTGAATGGTTAGTCAGTCCTTGGATAAATGATAATTAGATTTTGATTTATGATCAAGATTTTTCAACACTTTTGGTTTCACTCAACTAATCCTGGTCAAAACTGTGATAGGTTGATACGATTAATGTTACTCAAGTGAGTTAATGATGTTTATAATAGTAAGATGGCAATAAAAAATATTTTTAGAAATAACGGAGTTGTATTTTATTAATACACACATATCTTACGAAAATTTCTTATTAAGGGGCAGGGGGGAGTAGTCGAAATCTTATGATGTCTTACAGTAGGGGGAGAGGGGGTCAAATTAGCCCTCAAAACCTCTTACGTAAATTATGAACGGCCCCTCAGCGAGTAAGACAGCTCAGCTCAAGGATGACGAATCTCCGTATAAAACACTCGCTTAGAACGCAAAAGATTTTGAAAAAGTATCTGGAATACTACAATTTGCAGATGATTGAGGAGCGTTATCTGCTGCCTTCCTGTAGATCGTAACCGTTCTGGTTCATTTCCATTGGCCTCGACGACGACGGGTCAGCTAATAAGGTGACAAGGATTCAACGAGTAAGACGACTCGGTTCGATGAAGACGACTCGACGAGTAAGACGACTAGAGCTCAGCGAGTAAGACGACCCAGCTCGGGGATGACAGCTAGTATGATGACTCCGCTCAAGTGCGACGGGTCAGCTCAACAACGACAACTCGTATAAAATATTCGCTTTGAACGCAAGAGGTGCTGAAATATTATACATTTGTAGACGATGATTATCAATCGTTATCCACTGCCTTCCTGCTGATTCTAACGACCCAGAAAAAAATTCTATTAAAACAAGATCATCTCTAGCTTTCAAATTGCGAACAATTTATTGCAACTATAAAAAAACTAGAGACCCACGCCGGCTTCACACAGGAAGCAATAATTATCTATAGCCTGATGACTACTGCTAGATGGATAGAAGCGGTCATGTGACGAAATTTTAGCAGACATGTATGATAGGTACAGTATCTTTTCGGGAGAATATAACACAAAATTACCATTAATTGTTGTAGAGCTATGCTATGGTCAACTTAGCTTCAGCACGCAAATGGGCTGGCAAAACCACACACTCACAGAATACAGGCCTGAAATAACAGTTTATGTTGTTGCATTTCGTTCAGTAAATGAGTTACGATGCCCGCTCCCCCTCCATCACCCAACAACCTCCCTTCATCGGCCCACTTCTTCCTCCATCAGATATTCTATTGCGAATCTATATTCCAAAAGACCGGTAACGCATAGGTGTCTTTTTCGAAGTCACAAGTGTCCATGGGCAGCGATGACCACCTATACTCTGACGGCGAACATGCTCGTTTGCCCATCAATAATGCTATAAATAAATAAAATATGTTCATCCAATCGCTATCAAACTTCACAGGATTACCCGCTAGGCTAATCTGAAGATTTCATAAAAATTTCATTAAAATCTGTCCATCCATTTTGGAGTCCATAGGGAACATACATACACAAATCAACTTTCATATATACAAATCTCTGATGTTAGCGATTTTCTGAAAGTGAACAGGTACATAACTAATACTTAATTCGAATGCAGTGTTCATCTTTGTCCTTCCATATAATTTATGAATGTTATATACCTACCTGTATAATACTTTTAGCTTTTGTTGTCTAAGACGACTTTATTTTGTAACTTTTTCAATATATCCTGGATTAAATGAGTTTTATTGCCGTCATCGATTGCTATTACAGGACCCAAATCTCAGTTCTATTTTTATCGACATTCGCAATTAAAAAGACAGCCTCCAGCGAGCACACACTTAGTAAGTTCAGATGACAAGCGCTCAACGCGTGCTGTGAATTTTTATATAGTGTTCACATGGTGCGCGCTTGTCAGGCGTTAAACGCGCGTTGTCGCAGCCGCCCTATTTCAGTTTGAGTTCTACATTTGTCGAAGATGGACACAGAAACAGTTTTAACGGTGATTTTATACTGACGGTAGAAACGACGTGACAGAAGACGGAGATATTGAGTTCACCCAATTTTGTCACACAGGCTCACTGAAAGCCAGTACATTATTTTGTATCATAAGTTAAGGCAATTTGGGCCCAAATTCTTTAACTACTTCAGAATGTCCATCAAGTCATTTGATGACTTACTGACTCTCATAAACGATGAACATGTAGTAGATAAAAAACGCTGTGCGATAAAGCATTTCACCAGAAGAAAAACTCATAATTACATTGAGGTAAGTTTTTTAATAATCAACATAATCTATAAATCAAGTAAATCAAATCAACTTGTTTAAGAATATTTTTTTAAAGAAAAAAATAACATATTGTTACTCGCAGAATAACTCAAACTCAGATTCATTGCTGACATTAGTTGATGCTGGCGATGGAGTGGATGTTACTGGCGATAGAGACCCCATTGCTATAGTATAACCACAATGTGCTAAATTATATTTGGCACACTAGATTGCTGTGATCTATAATCTTGATATTGAAAGCTTTCAACAGAAGCTTGATTACGCTGCTCTTGTGACAAATAATTTCTTCGTTGTGGTACCGGGTAACGATAATTTTGATTTTCAAATATCTGATGTTGTGGTCCTTGAAATTCATTTTGGTTTTGCAAGATTAAATTATAAATGGCAATTTTAGATATTCCGGGATTTTTTTAATCTCTTTAACGGGTGACAAATAAAACAGCTTGTCTTCACCGTCATTTTTTTTTGGGTGCGAAACATTTTTCTATGCTAAACTCTGCTCTAATGTGTTTGCAAATCTTTCGTCAGCAGAACTTATTTTTTGCTTTTTTCTTGGAAAAGATTTAGGATTCTTAAAGACACAACTTATTTCTACCTCAGCAACTTCTGACGAAGCTGATACATTATCTGCATCGAAACTACTGTCTGTATCTTTGTTGGCTGTTGATGCCTGTAGAAATCGTAGTCTATTATAATGAAAATATGTCGAAGTTTTGGAAGCTCCTGATACAGATTTGACAGTCTTTATTTTCTTCACCTCTCTCATATAATTGTCTCGTAAACTTTTCCATTTCTTTTGCAGGGATGACGCTGAAGAAAAAAACAATATTTAGTAATAGTCCATGATTTTTTTTTTCAAATATTTGGCCATAGGATGTTCACTTGGGATATTAAGCTACGATTATAGAATTGGCAAATCTACTGCGGCTACTATAAAACCACATGTATGTGAAACTATTAGGAAAAAATTGAAGCCCATTGTTATAGTGAACCAACGAAAGAAAAGTGGTATGAAATATCCCCTATATTTGTAAAGAACTCAAAGTTTTTCAATTATTTGGGATCCTTGGACGGGAAACATATACGGTTAATCCAGCCTGAACACACGGGTTCTATGTTTATAACTACAAAAAACATTTTTCGCTAGTTTTATTGTCCCTAGCGGATGCAAACTATTATGTGTGGGTTGACATAGGTGCCTACGGTAAAAACAATGACTCAGGTATATTCAAGAATTCTTCATTGTACAAAAAGCTGACAGAAAGGTCATTAGATCTATCTGAGCCAAAGGCATTGTTAATACAAAATAGACCGACAGTGTTGCCATATGTGATAGTGGCTGATGAAGCTTTTGGCATGATGAAGTATTTAATGCATCCACATGGGGAAACGTCACTAAATTATGCAAAAAAATATTTAATTCCATGACATTAGCACGCCGGTATGTTAAATGTACTTTTGGCATAACGTGCAATAAATGGCGCATTTTACATAGGCCGTTAGATGTTAACATCGGTTTTACAGAAAAGATCGTAAAAGCGATATATACACTACATAATTATGTCAGAATGAGGGATGGCTACAATTTTGAAGATACACTTTATACTCCACCACTGGTAAATCTAGCCTCACATTATACCGGGCGTGCTGTGCGACAGGCGGATAATGTTCGAGTACATTTAACAAAATCAGGAAAAGTTGATAGGCAGAATCGCAATATTTAACTTGTAACACAAACTGATTGTAAATGTAAATATATATATATACTCACATAACAATTTCTTCTTTTCTTCATTGGCATGTTCTTCACAGAATATAAGGACGAGTTCTTCCCAAGCCCGTCTCCTTAAATTCTTATCTGAATAATCGCTACTTGTCATGTCCCATATCGCAGGACGTTTCTCTATTTCATCAATTAATAATTCCGTATTAAAAGCTTCGGTTTCCATTTCGGACGATTTCCGGACGAACTTGATGAACCCTAAAATACGTCTATCCGCGTCGAAAGCGCACGCTCAACTGAACGGAATCATAGAAAACCAATTATCTCAAAGCGCGAGTTCACGTGTGCTGACAACAGTCAAACGCTAGCGCAGCGTTCAACACGCGCTTTATTGAAACGCGCGTTAGCATGTGTACGGTCTGAATGAAATGTATGTAGTTGTAAACGTGCGTTGAGTGCTTGTCATCTGAAGGTACCCTAAAGTGATTTGCGTAAAGTTCAACTTTTCGTCATTGTTCCAAAAATGTCAAAAACGATATCGTATTGATCATTGAAAACACTCCACATAAACATAACAATCGTACAGCGCCACTGTCTTCTTGTAAATTAAATATATTATGAAATCACATATCCGTACCACTTCTTCAAGGACAACATTGAAATAAAAGCTGAAGCAAATTTTCGTAAAAATATCTTTATGTAGAGTAATTGTATTTTAGGCACACTTGGTATATTATTTTTATTACGTTCAACTCATTAAACTAAACGTATCTCGCTATTTCTAATTTTGATACTGCAGGGAAGAAGTTTAATTTATCAAGTCTGTCAAAATAAAACAATTATTTTGAAATTGAACTATTAAAAAAAATTTATATTGTAAAATAGCGGCATAATTGCATCTAAATCTTTAACCATGTGTTTCGTAATTTATTTCATGGAATACTGATGCATTTACTAAGTTATAAGTTTTACTAATTTCGCTTAATTAAACGAAAATAAATAATCTAAAAAGCGTAAAATAAATAGAAAATAATAGAAAAAAAAAATCTAATGATGTATCGGCGTCATCAGTGTTTTAACAGACGGAGCGCAAGACAAGCCTTGTTCAAACTTAACATTTTTGTATTTAAAAAAAGTACTAAAAGAATCGGTTTAGTTAATGATTGTGAATGTCCATAATTTTAATGATGACATTTTCAAAAGTGATCGCAGTGGCTCGACAACCTCCCGGCTTCTTGGTACAGGTCCATCTGATCCTCGGCCCTGGCTTCCGGTCGTGCCGACAGAACCGGTGCTCGCCTAATAGAAGAATCGGATTACCAGCTTTTGTAGTGCCGAACATGGGAAATACTGCAACTAAAACACACGAATCGATTAAAATCACACACAACCAGAGACCACAAATGACGATTCACAACTGAGGTGCTCGTATTGTGTAAACTTTATGCACTATGGCACGATACACACGATAAAAAATGGTAGTTAAAAAAAAAAGACTAACATTATATAATGCTGTTATTATTGATAATGTTGATCGTTAATAAACCTTTTATAATAAAACACAATAGAGAACGCCAGAACAAAACTTAACAGGTAGTACTCGTCATCATCGAGACGAAATCAATGATTATGCTCGTGAGTTACTCTGACGATGACATTGTCATAGGTGACGAGAGCCGCACGACATCCGATGGGATTCTTAATACAAGTCCACCTAACCTTCGGGCCCTTCATCCGCATCACACGGTTGTACCGGTAACGGCCCAAGGTGATCACCGGGTTACCCGCTCTAGTTCTACCAAATTCGGGATCTGTGACACACGAGTCGAGAAAAAAACGAATTATTTTATTTTTTACTAACTATACCAATTTACAATGAAGAAAAATGATGTAAATTATGACTTTATTAAATGGAAAATTATACTCAGATGTGCTCACGCACACTAATTTGGAACTAATAAATAAATGTACGAAAATAATATAGATATGTACTAATTTCAACCCAATTTATGTCAATCGTCTGATTTTATTATAATATACGTATATAAGCAATTTGAATTACTATCAACAAAAAGAAATAAACAACTATAGAATAAATGATAAAAGGCGCATAACGCTGAAATTAATGATTGTGTTCGCGAATCATTCGGATAATGCTGTTTTCAAGAGTGACGATAACAGCGCGACATCCATTGGGCTTTTTGTTGCAGGTCCACCTTACTTTTGGTCCCTTCATCCAGGTCACTCGATTGAAACGGTTTTTACCCAACACGATCACTGGGTTACCAGCTTTCGTAACATCGTACTGGGGAACTGTAAATTAAGGACTTTTTTAGAAAATTATCACAGTGATAGTTCGGTATATTGATATAAAATTTAGTTCGTAATTTGCGGAACGATTGCACAACTATTCGTTGCACATTCAATAAAATTAAGTAACGACAAAAGTAAAGATATGTACTACTTAAAGAAAATGAGATCCCTTTGAGAGGTTTATAATTAAAGTCCAATATATGTTTATTTAAATAACATAAAATTACTCCAGTTTTAGTGACTTACTCATTCGCAATAACTTTAACTCCAGGAGAAGTAGCAATCAGTTTGAGTCACATTGATTCTGAGGAGGCGACGAAGTCAATGGGTGTGTTCATTCTTAATTTTGACAATAGTTCCCTCGAAGGTTACAGCGGCGGAGCGACAGCCCGCGGGGTTCTTGACGCACGTCCACCTGACCCTCGGGCCCTTCATCCACGTCACCCGGTTGTACCGATGCCGGCCGATGATCATGACGGGGTTGCCCGCTCTCGTAATATCGAACTTGGTAACTACGAAAACCAAAATATAGTAGTGCTCTACAAACCGATTTTTCATAAGTTACATTCTTTTCAAATGCTCTTAGATAAAATTTTTTTTTCGTTCATCTATTTTTATAAGCGAATTATTTACATTTGAGGCTTCGTATATATTTACCTCACAATAATTAGAGATATTCTCGTTTCGTTTATTTAGGAAATTTATAATATGTAGTTACAATTAAAAGAATGGATCAATCGTGATTATGTCTGTTATTTATCTTCACAATTTCCTTCTCTACGGTGGTCATGAACGCCTTGCACTTGTGGTAAGGTTGCTTACTACAATGCCATCTGGTTTTCGCGCCGTTCTGGCGCTCCTTCACGAAGCGATGATTCCCTAGCAATATTATTGCTTTACCTCTCTGCGACACATCAAAAACGGCCCCTTGAAAATTATATTGAAGATTAATATCATCGTAAACTCAAATAGATAAATATCACAGTAAATGAGGCATTTGACAATGACCTTGAGAGACATAATAAATCCAATGAAAATCTCGGTTTCTCTGAAAAACTAGAAGAATAAAAGAGAAAATAACGAATCAACTTTAGGAGTACTCGTGAAAAAACAAAACATATTTATCTCGCCGCAGAGAATCAGACTCACTTAAGATAATAAGTAAATATCGAAATAAACAGAGGAAATCAATTATCGACAATTATATATGTCATATCACACAAACGACAATTGAATAGAAACAATATCTAATTTTGTTCATACGTTAGTTTTTTTTTTACCAAATTGAATTAATTAGTTAATTAGCCAACTTAAGCAACGACCAAAATATATCACACATTTATTGCATTCTGTTATGAATTACATTTTAAACATTCATATAGAATAGTATGAACTGGGTTTTATCCGATTTCTTTCATTTTTTATTTTATTTACAATCACATTACTAAATTCTACTACGATGGAATCGTGATCCTGAGCCCAAATTTAATGTACCTATTTATCTTAAATTTTATACAACCCTTACATTGAATATAAAAAAAATACGGACATGCACGCGTAAAAATCTAAAAATTTCATTTAATGTCTCCCAAATAAATTTTTCCTATTCTCTAAACATTTCCGCACTTAAATTTAATAAAAGTGATAAAACACATACCTATGCGATTGATGCATTGTAAATGATGAACACTTAATTATTAAAAGTCAAAAAAGTAAAATTTTATAACACTTTAAGCAAAAACTCATTATAAACACCATAATGATACTTAGACTGCAAACCTTCAAGTGTGACAGTTTTTCCAAAAATATCATTTCGTAAAGTTTTCTTATGAAGAAGGCTTTTATTGAAATTAACATACGAACAAATGTTTTAACATGTTTTATTATCAGAAGAAGCACTTGTGACAGGATAAAATGAACTTACAAAAATACTAGTGTAAATAATAAATCTTATTGCATTAAATAACCGTTACTTTAAACGAATGTTAGAACCCGAACCCACCAACCATAATATTATTAGATATTTTGTAATCAACCCTTCACGTGTAATATAAAATGTCGGAACACATAATAATGTTGTTCAGTAATCTCTTAACTCTACAAATTATTGCTTAAAAGTTAAATCATAAAGAGTCTATCGCCGTTGTTATGCAAATATTATCCAAAAAATAGTTGATTTCTTTTGGTAATGAATGATCGTCACCAATTTAACATATCTAAGTACAATACATTAAACTTGTTACGACCGATAACAATCACATGATAATGATACCTTTATTCATATATATATATTTATATAATGCATTATTTTTAATCATGCATTTGTATAACTCTCCTTAATTATTGGAAATTTTCATAATACCCGATACAGTAGAAAGGAAACCTTATAAAAAGATAGTCAATGTCTATTACAATAATTTCTATAATCGTAGTAATTAGAATGTATAAATTAAGCCCTTCCTGTGACTAAGGGGTGCAGGATGTGGATGGGCATCGCTAGCAAACATTTCTGAAAAAATTCTAGCCGTTTTATCGAGGGTGTCATCGTTGGCGTTATTTTTGAAATGAGACGAAGGGAAATAAATCGAAAATTGTTTTAATGGAAAAAGTTTCTTTATAATTCCTTAACTATTTCAAGCAAATAAGATCCTAGAAATCGTTTACCCCATCTTTACGGGTTTAATTTTTATAATTTTTTAAAATCAGAAATACAGCCAAATATTCATATGTTTGGCAAATAATTAGACTGCCTTTATAATTATTGTCATATATATATTTTTCGGAAATGTTTAAACAATTATTAACAATTTAATATTTTTCGATTTCAAATTGCCCACATGTTTTTAGGGATCCATAGCTAAAAGCAAAAGAAAAACCGGAACTTTCATAGTTTTGTCATGCCCGTCCTTCCGTCCATCTTAGCCCCATACTTCTCTTATATCGTAATCCTAAGCTTCGCAATCGTGTCATTAATTTTGATGAAAAAATACAAACGAGTGTCTAGAGAATCGCCATACCGTGCAATAGTTTCTTATTATAGCTTTCTATTCATAAAATATGGCATAATTTTAAGGATTCCGTTTCTAAGGGTGCCAATGGAATTCTACTATAACGTTTACACCGTCTGTGCGTTCGTCTGCCTGTCCTACCTTTACAGAGCTGTATCGTTTAAATCGCCAGTTAACATTTTGGTTGTGAGTAGTTGTTATTTATAACCATTATTACTTTCTGGTTAATTATTTCTATATATATACGGGGCAAACTCTAAATTATAACAGTAAATAGACAGATAAATGTGACTCGGCCTCGCACTAGAGATCACCAGTTGGGTGTAAAAAAAAAACTCTTTTTCTTTTGTTAAATATATAACACAAAATATAGTGAGCGAGATAGATTCGCCCAGCAAAGGTTAATACGGAAGCCCTGGTGGACTGACTCGCAAATGGCCCGATTTTTTTTTTTTTTGTTGTTTTACTAAAATTGCGTACACAGGTTCTTAAGTAATTTTTTCTCTAAAGTTTATATTTTACGGTTTATTATCTCCAAAATAGTCAATTTTGTGCCAATGCCTAACATCATTCGAATACTGTTGAGATGATTAAATCGCATATTTTCAATGAGGAAAATGACTGACTAACATAAATTGTGCAGTTTTAGATCGCTTTGGTTTGGTTTTTGATTTTGACGTGGAGAAAGTTACTGCGCAAGGACGGCTCACAGCAAAGTCACATAAGAGCAAATGAGAAGTTTATTTGAATCCCAAAAATAGCCTCGTAGCTCTTTTTTTATTTTTCATTAGACAGTCAAAAACCAACCCTCTAAGTAGACAATTCGACTTTTGGTAGCACGCCTGCATTTGTACTTACCAAAGTCACTGTTCATTGTCAGTGTTACATATCTTTCAGTTCTAACCGGGAATTGTCACTAATTCGATAATAGCATCCGGAACGAACTATTTAAAGTACTTATATTGAGTATGTAATTCGGCATAATTCTACAACTGTGCGGTCTTTCAATTAAATACTTCAAATCGGACCTAAGATGCGCGCTTGTAACCGCCATATACCAAAGTGACCCGCAAGTATTCCGTTTACGTGATTCAAGTACGTCAAAACGATTGTCATTAACAAGAATTTCGAAATTAAATTGTATTGTACAATCAATTGATATTGAAATATTGTATAAATGTAAATTTACGTACGATACTAACACAAAAAAATGCTTTTCCATTATATTTTGTAATGGCAAAAGTGTTTTGTATTTTTTTTAGGATTGTAAAAAATTATGATTAATTAATCAGATGTCAATGAAACAGGAGAGATATGAGAAGATGGTATCATGTGGAGATAAAGCGATTTTTGTTTACCCCTTTGTGAAATAGGCTTAAGTTTATCAGTACTAATATTATAAATAGGAAAATGTCTGTCTGTCTGCCTGTTATGTTTTCAAGCCTATACCAATTTTCATGAAATTTGACACAGAGATAGTTTGATGACAAGGAACGGCTTATTGTTTGGTTTGTTTAAAGAAAGAGCGATGTTAGAATGATCGATGAGGTTTGAGAGAGGAAGATATGGTGTGAGAGGATGAGATAGAACGAAAGCGAAAGAAAGAGAAAATGTCACCAATCCGATTGAAAGTACATGAATAAGAATAAGGAATTGATTATAAAATAAAACAGTACAAATGTGACATTTATGACGTTTGGTTGCTCCTTTAACTCAATGACGTATAAACGACTGGGTGGACTTAGATGGCAATCACCATATGTATAAATTATTTTCTGGATTACACGCATGATATGATTACACTTTCCACTAATCGCTCCTGTGCAATAATTTACACACCGGTATAGGTATCGAATGCGGGATCGATATCAGAATCGAGAGCGACAGTGCGATAAGAAAAAGGGAAAGGGAAACGCGGGATTTGTATAGGGAACAAGCCCGAATCGGAACTAACTGAAATCGCAGCTTAAATCGAAAACAGGAATGCGTTAGTACTAATGATAGCGAGATGACTCGATATATAAAATGAAAAATTAATTTTATGATATATCGATACGAACAGAGCTGGGAGCAAAAGCTAGTAATAAAATAAAATAAATAAAAACAGCTAATAAAATTTTATAGATTTTTACCAAGTTAGGGACTTTTTCCTTACGTCTTTTCTCCTGTGAAGCTCGTGAAAAACATACTACATGAAAATCGGAACTATCGTTTTTGTTTTTCTTAAGCGACAACGTGTTTAGATAAAAATTAAGATAGTACATTTTTATAATCGGGGGGTACACCCACTGACGTGTTTGATAAGAAAAACTGATCTGATAGATTAGAAAACGAGTGCGCTATCAAAACACCCTGCACCCTGCTCAAAAGCGAACATCTGAAAACTATACACGAAACGTTATCATATTGTAAAGTTTAACGACTGACTAAACAAAGGTGATGATTTATAAATAGACGTTAAATTAATTAACAAAAATGACTACAAAATTACAATGACCACTTAAAACGAGTAGACATGATTTATTATTCAATGATAAATATTACACAAATCATTATAAAATTGTGCATTAGCACACAATAATTAAATATTTCATTAATAAGCGGCAGCCTCCATGAAACAAATTCCACGATCAGCTTCCGTTCGGCCGGGGTCGTATCAGCGTCGTGAACCTATTTTGAACATGAACTAAGCCCTAAAGTCTTCATTAGGATTTACGAGAAATTTTGGAATCGATAAGAAAGAAGAAAAGATTAAAATCTGTTAGCGCTCGTGTGAGCCATCGGATCGTGAAAACCCCAAACGCGCACGATAGCGTTGTCCATGGTGTGGAGGGAGGCGCGGCAGCCGGCCTTGGCCTTGACGCACACCCACCGCGTCCTGCTGCCGTACTTGTTGACCCGGTTGAAGCGATACTGGCCGATCATGATGACCGGGTTGCCGCGCTGGGACTGCGCAAACACCGGCTTTAAATCTGCAAAGGGAAGAAGCGTAGCCCGTTATTGATACAGAACCAGAGACCGCTTCGAGTGTAAAGGAAAAATTTTGAATAAAAGCTGTATAAAAAAATTAAACATTTAATCATCTCTTACGCTGATATCTAAAGAAAGAAGATAGATACATTAACAATGATAGCTGTTAATAATGAAGAAACTTAACATAAAAACGCCTTCCTTACATTCGTTCACTCGTATTATTTATTATTATTAACAATTGAAAGCCCTTAACTATTATTCATCTTATTATAACATGCAATTAGACATTATCTCGTCAACAAATTGTGCCCAATAAAATACTGTTACGATCTACTAACGCAAGTGTTAATGATAAAAAAGCTAACCCTACAAGTGTTATATTTGTGACGACGCGTATTTGTGACAAATGGAATTCAGTGATTGTGCTTCCCGAGCGTTTTCACGATGACGTTGTCGATGGTGGTGAGCGCGGCGGTGCAACCGGTCTTCTTTTTGATGCACGTCCAGCGGACCTTGGAGCCCCACGACGCGTGCTTGTTGAATCTCCAAGGGCCGATCTGCACCACTAAGTTGCCTCGTTGGGACAGCCCAAATTTCGGTTCTAGGACAAAAAAAAATACAGTGATTATTAGAAAAAGTGTGTGAAACAACAAACAATAAAAGCAACTTTACGAGTTAAAAAAAAATGATACAGGTTAATAATCTATAAATACGAGGCTTTCATCACAAGTTATTATTAATAAAAATAAATATAAAAAAGGAAAAACCAAAATTACATTATTAATTTATTATCATAACACATAACATTTGAAATAAGAAAAATAAGAGTTATAACATAAAACAAACGCTGTAAAATCACTAAAAATACGTCCAACTGGGATTTTTTTCCATGAGGAAATAATAAAAAGAGTCACTATCAAAAGTAAACAAATATTTATTGTACAATGTATTACAGAAAAAAAAGTAGTATACAAAGATATGTTTTAAAAATTATAAAACAAAACGATTCTGTCGAATCGCAATGTGATTGAGTTATATAGAGTTTCAATGAAAATAAAATAATACACGTAATATGAGACAAATTATTCATTTTTAGGTTTCCGAAGCTAAATGGCAAAATCGGAACCTTTATAGTTTCGTCATGTCCGTCCGCATGTCACAGGTATGTTATTCAAAAACTACAAGACGTATATTGATGAAATTCGGAGTATAGGAGTCTTGTATAAGCCGCTACTTAGTTTGTTAGTCAAAAAACAAAAAAAAAATTCTAGTGAGGACACATGTAACAGAAGTTGAAAAAAAAATTAACATCAATGTGTTACAAATATTTCGAATGTTCTTTTTAAAATCACTTTTAGGATTCAAGCAATTTCTTTGATTAAGTTAATATTTTCGGAAATAATCACTTCGAAATTAGAATAAATTGTATCGCCCACCTTTATTTTTAAGCTGTGTCTCAAAAGAAATATAAAAAAATTATAAAGGTAACGCTTAATAAATACATTCAACAAAAATTATTTTGAACATGTTCGGTTACACCGTCTATAAGTTACTGCCGGAAAACTGCTCTTCTCAACAAAAGGACGTAAGTGCCAAGAAGATACGCTCTTTTGTTGGTGCTTTATAGTTTACACTAAATTAAGGCTAATAATTGACATACCTACTTGTATCTCTAGTTATAGGCGACCAAGTCCTTATACCTATTCTGCGCGGGTAACATGGAGAAAAGTGTGAGAACATCGTTTTTTTTTAATCTGTAGTGCATTTCTTTGTAGAAAGCTTTGGAACTCTAAACGTGAACATGGTTCGACATGCTCTTGGTCGGTTTTTAATATCGGTTTAAATTCTGTAAGGTTAAATTTTAAAGAGGCTTTTTTTATATAAATTCATGATTACATTAAAAATAAATATAATAAAAAAGTAAAAAATGTAATAAAAGAGATGAAGCGCATAGACAATTTTAAAAACAATGAATACGATAAAAAAGAGGCGCTTTTAGGTTACTCAGCAAAATTAGGATTCAGATTCGGAAACTAAAAATTAAACTAAAGACATGTAAGAAACTAAACTAAAGACACGTAAGAAACTAAACTAAAAACACGTAATTATTTTGAACGAGTAAATTAAATCTGCGGTTTAAGCTGTCAAAGTCCTTGGGTAAAGTAAGAACGAAAAGTGAAACTTAAACACGTAATACGAATATTCTTAACGATCGGTTTCCGTACCCTCCACGACAAACAAATTTATCAAAACAAAACATACTTTCGGCAACGTCCGTAAAGAGGGAAAAACGTAAACTTTCATTAATAAAAATGGAAAATTTGTATAAAACATCACTTTAGGTCGCTACCCGTGACGCCGTCTCCGAGCCGTGGCTCTGGCGCGTCGCTATTTCTCTCCAGGCCTCTCGGGCTTCTCCCCGAGTGCGGGTGGTTGTGGTTGTCGATGATCTCCACGATGACGTTGTTCTCGGTGATGAGCACGGCGCGGCAGCCGTTGCCCCTGCGCATTTTGCACTCCCACTTCGCCTTCTTGCCGCCCGCCTTGTGCTTGCGATAGAACTTCTCGCCGTTCATTATTATGACCAACCTGCCCGCCCGGCTTTTCGCGAAGTTCGCATCGAATTCGACTTTAGCTACAACAATTAAAAACCAGATATATGTATACATATACAAGAAAACAATAAAAATGTATAAGTGGAAATTTTTTAAATAAGAAACAGTACTGATTAAGTACCTTTTAGAAAATCATGTAATTCAAAAATAGAAAAAATTTGAACGAGCTAATGAATGCAACAATATAAATTCAATATAAGTATTAGTCAGTCCTCTCTTCATTGATTTTTTTCTATTACTCCAAAAATTGGCGACATTCATCAGTGATACAGCATCAGATAAATATTCAGAGACAATATCAAGAACTTTCCTTTTAAGAACGTTGATATAAAAACAAACTCCAAGGCTGTCCGTAGAGTATTGTAATCATATAAATTACCTTTTTTATAACATATAAAATAAAATAAATTTAATATACATGAAAAATGAAATACGACAACACCTGGAAAATCTCAGTACTAACTACATTAAGTTATTCATTATGTAAAATTCTTGATGTCGTAGACTCCTCGCCGAAATGTTTTAGAAATACAAAATGAAAACAAATCATTTTAATAAAAAATTGAGAAATATTACAGAAAAACAAAATTATAACAAATTATTGTAATAACAAAATTAATCACGTTTATATTACAAAACAACATGTTTTCAAAAAGTTTAGAAATTATTAATGTATACCACCGACTGGCGATAAACCTGGGCATGAGATCTAAATGAGTATGAAATAAACAATGATAAAAAACTGTAAGGAATTTCTTAAAATTATGACGACAATTATATGAAGTTTGTCCATGTTTTGTTAAGTTTTTCCGTATGGAACTTCCACAGCACATGTTTTGGTAGATAATTTTCAGAAACGCGATAACACTCAGTATGTACTTTAAATTTTGCAGCATCGCAAAAATTATAATGAAATGTTGCCAAAACTAGCAACTTACGGAAGGCCAAATGGTACATATTACTACATCGATTTCAAATCCATGAAAGCGGATATAACTATGATCAAACAAGACAAACAAAAAGAGATCCAAAATTTCATGACGTAGATTCTACTATTTGTAAAAACGCGATGCGGAACCGTAAGGACGAAGTCTTTAGTGATTGTGATCGTTCTTCATCTTGACGATTTCGCCGTTGATGGAGACCAGCGAGGCTCGGCACTGCGAGTACACCTGCGAGCAGACCCAGTAGGTCCTCGGGCCGTTGACGCGGAGGCACTTGAAGCGATAGCGGCCTATGGCGATCATGAGCTTACCGCGCTGAGACTTAACGTACGTCCAATCGCCGCCTGCAACCGCCGCAACGATGTAATGTACTAATTGAGAAATAGGACACCGAACGAGAGCGAATAGAACCCGCCCATCTGAATGTTCCGTACGAACTTAATTATGTATGTAGATATTTCATCCAGCAAGAATCTCGACTATTTTTGCCCGTTTCGATACTGGCGAGATATCGGTCCCAACTATTCCGAAACTTTTATCTTGTCCATTTTTTTTAATTTTTCGAAAAATCCAATTTGTTGGAAATGTCAATTTTTCAAAGCGGTAAATTAGAAAATATTCTGTCATACATCTATCTATATCACAACTGCAAAATTCAGTTTATAATCATAATTTTTTTGGGTAAAATATCTATTAATTAACAATTTTCATATTTTTCCTTTACTTGTGCTGAAAGGCCTTATTGCTTACCAAATTTAATGATTATAGGTCAACGAGAAGTCCAACATCTTATAGGAGTTGATTTATTTACGACAGTCAAAATATGCAACAACAACCTACGTATTTTTTAACGCATTGACTTGAAAGCTTATCGTTTTACAGCTCCAACGGACCAGACCGTTCGTCTAAGTATTTGATATCGATTTCAACTTGATTCCTCCACGTATTTTGGTTTCGATAGACAGACGGACAACGAAGCGATCCTGTAAGTGTTTCCTATAAGGTTCGGAACTTTAAAAACATAGTCAGTCGTATTTAATAGCCAAAACAATAGTCGGCTGTAACACAATCAAAGACCGTAAACATGTTGTGGCCTTCGTGTTCGAGTGAATGCTCACCGTTTAAAGGCCAGCGACCGATTAACGAACGATTCGACTCGTATTTTAACTAACTTGAGGTCCGAAATATTGAAAAAATGGAAGATCAAAAACAACCTTTTTTTTTGTCTAAGAAAAATACATAGGACCTCATAACAAAACATACACGTTATAATTTTATGAGATACCAGTCAAAATTTTATCAGATTAGAAAACCATTTTTTAAGTGGTTATGAGTATTATTTTAATTTTCAGTACTATATTTAAAGCTTGTTGAAATGTTGCCAAATAAAAAATTTCTTGTGAGTTATAAAAATTAAGCTCTTATTAAAATACGTAAACATTGCAAAACTTTATTAAAATAAAACTAATATGAATTGCAAAAAAAGAAAATCATTACATAGTTACTATGTGGTAAATAAAACGACGGAATCTTTAAATTGCACATCAGAAAAAATCAACTAACAGTTTTGGATTGAAACACAAAATATTGCAAACGGGGTCATTTCGCTTACTAATAATCAAATTATAGGTATTCTAAAATTTAAAATAAAATAAAATATATATATATATATATACAAACATTTTAATCAACAAATGTATTCAATAATTTTCCATCTGAGTCATTTAATAAACCTTCCGAATAATACACATAATAAACAATAGTGCCAAAATTCCATAATAAACAATATTGTCATGGCTTACAGTGATTTACGGTGAGCATGAATAAAACAATGTGTCCTTTCACATTTCTTTGTTTCCTTAATTCATTTTCGATATCTACTTTCAATATTAGTTTCAACACCACTACGAACGGTGCTTATTTTCGTAACCAATAAATAATATGAAAGATATTTTACAAATGTGCAGTTGCTTTTGATGTTTATGAAGCTCTTAAGACACGAATATACATTCCTATATTCCGATTCCATTATAAATATTTTTGAGAGTATCATGAACGTAGTCACGATGTAAAAAGAAATTGAAATTGTAAGATCTGTAGAAGAAAAGTAAAGTAAAAGTAATGCCAACGCAAAGAGAACTTAAAAATTATACTTTCGTAAATCATTCCACGCAAGTTGATTGGTTTCGGTGGGTACTTCAAATATTATCCTCTTTTAATGTGCCACCAATCCTTTATGCAAAACTGTCTAGGACGCACCTTTGAAAATTTACTTCCATTCGTTTTAGCCGGCCAAGCCAACTCATTTACTGTGAAATTATGCCAACTTAAATCACGTCGACTTAGATTCGAGTCGGCATTCGACGCCTTTTTTCGTATTGTGCCGTACAGTTTAATCGAATTAGACATGACATCATTCCGTTCTCGCATGAACGCTTTACATGTGAATGGCTTTCTGTCAAATATGCGGAACGTAGACGATATAGACACATCGCGACCAAGATTGATCCGGACAGTAGTTAAAATAGCACGATTTCGTGTTAATTTATTTAAAAAGTGACGCAAATACGACAAAACTGACAACACTAAGAAATACTTTGTCGTTTTGATGTCGCTGTCAATCACTACGGTACCGTGAATACACATTGTGCTAATGCATCAACCTCATCCACTTGAAAATGCCTCGACTTCTAAAACGTTATTCTGTTAGCATAATCAGGCAGCTGGACAATTAAGGCAATCCGGCCGACTTTTTTAAATTATAAAACTATTATACAATTATAAGAAAAATAAGACGAAAAAAAAGACTTTTTTTACTTCATTCACATCTTCATCCAAACTACACCGTACCCTCACATCGCTCACTAATTATCTTAATAATGACACACATACTACACAGGAATGACATCGTCACTACACTAATTCCGTATTCATATTTTTTAAGTGAAAACTTCTTTAATACCACTGTAATTTGAAACTCTAGGAAACACAAAAGTTCACTAAAAATAGACAAGCATATATACATCTATAGGATTTAGACTGTGGTAGAATAATGTAGAATGTTGGACATAATGTGAGGAAAAGAGATACGTATGCTTGTGTGCGCTTGCGTATTGTCACTAGTTGAAATTGAAAATATATAATCTGTATAATAAAATAACTTTTAAACTTGGTGCCATGGTTATACTAAATAAACCGTAAAATTATCCATTTCTTGATACTGCTTTCGTCTCGTTCTCCCGTAGTTTGGTTTACTGAAGGGTTCACTTCTACCAGGTGTGAACTGCACACATTTTTTCTTTATATACACTATACGCACTACACATCTATGTCGATCCACACGACCTCACGACGAACACGATCAATGATTGTGTTCGTCGATGATATAGATGACCTCTTTGTCTTTGGTGCAGATCCTGGCGCGACATCCGCGCGGCTGTCTATAGCAGCGCCAAGTCACGCGATCGTTATTTCTGTATTGTACGCAGTATCTGTTACCCCCCAGTTGTATAACTGGCCCTCCGTGCTTCGACACTGTGTATACTAGACCTGTAGAAACAAACATAATACAAATAGCATGGAGCAAAATAAAACAAAATATAAATTTTATAGCATTATCGAGAGGCAACCGAGCATACAGGTCACCAGAAAGTAAGTGGTCACCACCACTCATGGACACTCAAACACCCTGGAGAGTCACCAGTGCATTACCGACCATTTGGATAGGAATAGGATGTCTAATGGAGAGGGAAATAGACTGATGGAGGGAGAGTGGGGTGATGGAGGGAGAAGTGGACCACTGGAACTTTCATTCACTGAATGAAATGAAACAACGGGAGATGTTATTTCAAATCTATATTCTATGAGAGTGGTATCTCACTTCGGCTAGCCTATTTTTGTACTGCAGCCGAGTCGACTACAGCATGTCTCTACCACAATCACTAATTATTTTTGCTATGATGTTCTTTAAAGTCGGGTATAAATATTTACTTAATAAGGTGTGTAAAAAAATAATACCCGTATTTTTGGTCACATCCCTTTATTTTTATAAAATCGGTTACAAGATTTTTCGACGGTAAGATAAACATCAAAAGTAAGATGTTTACGATCATGCAAATATCTTTTAAATTCTACAAATTCAATCCAAGATCAAATACTTATGCTAGTAAGTATTATTAAATTGTGTAATATAAAAGGAACGACGAAAGGTTTAGCTGTTGTTATTGTTTGTATTGTTGTAAACTGACCTCATAAGTTAAATAAATTAAAAATACGAAATAACCTCCCCTACCCGCGACGTGAACGCTGGTGCCGTCACCCACGCGTGTTTGCGTTTTAAATGCATTTATTTCTGAGGTAGAATATTCTAAAGGCAATAAAGCTTGTTTGTTTATGTCAGACGTGACATGTTTACAACTTATTTATTGTAGATAATTTATTAGCTCGTTTACACTCGAAGAAGATTCGAGACGGCTAGTCGAGAATTGTATAAAAGTCGATAAATGATACGTATGTGTGTATATATACACACACAAACACACACATATATATATATATTATATGCTCGAGTGCTAGCAGTCAATTTTATTTCTGCGATCAGTGTGTTTACAAGTAACGTGCGATCACCAACAAGTGATCAAGTAGTCACTTGATCACACATTGGTCATGGTTCATTTGATCTCAGTTTTCGGACCTTGATAGGGTCATTACGTAACAATATTTTCATAATAAACAACTTTCTGAAAATATGTTATAGACTATGTTGTAGAGAGTAAACATGTTGTAGAGTAGATTTAATCTCGGTGAAATTTATTTAGCTTTTTGTTTAAATCTCGTAGCAGAAAAGCTTACGAAATAAATTTAGTGAAAATATCATATTTTTTGTCTTAAAAGCAAAACAGGACATGTATTGTCAAGATTCTACATCAACGGGTTGAGCAATAAAAGTTTTGGAAAATACAGATATCCACAAAGTGAAGTAAAATCAAAAGAAGGATCGGAAGTGGAATGGAGACAAGGAATAGAAATACGAAATTGTTCTACATCGACAGGAATTGCGAGAGGTTTACGTCGCAAGTACATGCTAAAACTTAAATGCAATCATAAAGTCCTTTCTTCATAGCTTTTTTTCAGAATCGACTTGAGCTGTAGGTGGTCCATTTGATATGAAAACTTCGAGATATATATATAGATAACGAAAAAATTTTTATTTCATATAAATGAAAGTAAAAAGGTGCTTAACTATTAAGGCTTCCGGTATAACTCGGGTACGGAGTTGAATTTTGATCCTTATCAGACTCGTGGCAATGGTCGTTCATGAACTTGATGACTTCCGATCCGTAGGTCACGACCCTCGCGCTGCACCCCAACTTGCCGCACTTCCACGATATCCTGATGCCGTTTTGGTAGTTTTTGTAGAACCTATATCCCCCACTCTCCAGGGTTGTATTGCCGTAAGAATTTTGTATTATATTTACACCTGTTCAAAAACGCATAGTCTATAATAACATTAATTTAATTATTGTAAATATTACATTCGAAAAATAGTCATACTCGCCTACCTTATTTTAACTACTCGTTTATATGTAGAGCATATGAGTATTTTTTCTTTCATTTTACACTAGAATGGAATTCTAGTGTTTACTACTTCTTATTATTAAGAAAATGTATACTTGTATAAGAACCTTATTAAATGATCTACGTAATATACCAAAATCTTCGTTTACATTAGATGTTATCGACTGATAATAAAATGAAATAACTACATCAAACTGTCTCCCTTTTCCACGTAAATGTAATTCACGGAACATATGTCGTTGATTTTTTTATACATATTTCCATAAACTCTACAGAATTCTAATATTTCTTGGAATGACCACCATTTATAATAACATCCATAATAATAAGAAACGCATGTTCAATGAAAACATTAAGATATGTAACCAAGACCGCTATTTTGTTTTTATAAAACAATATTAATATCTGATATCAGACAGTTATGACTAATCGTATGATTACTTATTTATCTTAAGGTAAATTATGATGTTCTACAAACAACTTTAAAATCAAGTCAATGTGAAGGTGATTTCACCTAAAATACTAATAACGATATGACAATAGTCGACATCAATTTCACACTATAATATTCTACAAAAAAATATATGTTGACGGATTTCTTATACAATTCCATGTTACAGGACAATGCACGAAATTTTGCCGCTGTGAAGTTCGTCAACATTGTAACTGCATAAAATAGAAACGCGGAGGAGAAGGAAAGGTCAGGAAACTAAAACCTGCGCAGTATATCATTCGCAGCCTATTCAGGGCGGCAAAGCTTAGAGCGTTGTACTGTACACAAACGCGACATAATTATGATGCATTTTTTTGATGTAGATAGATAAAAATAGACGTCAAAGGTGACTTGAATCGATGACGACATTTTCCAGAACGTTAACTTATTTAAAGAGCTGAGCGATGTGCACGACCTTTCCTTTTAGGGTTGGTCGAATAAAAAGAAGGTATATATGTATCATCCATGTATCACTTTTAAATTTTATTTGAAACGTGAAATGAATATGTCCGTGAAATGCTGCAGAAGCTGTCTTCTACGCGGGATTTTGTTAAGCGTAATATGACCGCCCACTGGAGTGACCGCGTGGCGACGGCGACCGGGCTCTCCCAGTTTCGTGGACGTGGCCGCCGAAAGCGGTCGAAATGGTGACCATTAGACACGAAAAACAGAATGAGACGGATTTTTTGTTAAAAGAAATATGAAGTATCATATACATTTTTTACGTTCCGTACGCAACGTTTACCAACTATTTAAACAAATCGTAATAACACAAAAACCACATTCTTGAAATATACGAAAGCGTCGGTCAAATATTTGAACGAATTAGGAGCACCAATCGATAATTATATAAAATTAACAAATACACAAATTAAATTTTGTATCGCAATCGTATCGGGTCTCTATCGAATATGGCTAATAGAACACAACTGCTAAGAATGCCGCCGGTCGCAGGGGTGGTCGCGGCCTACTGCGCGATCTTTATGACAATTCACATAAAATTTAAATCATCGGTTGCGATCTCAGCGATCGCACATCGGCCACAAGTGCGCGCGCGTTTAATGCCAAGACAGCGAATGGCGTGCAATTATGAGACCTATATGACTCGGTATCAAATTTTACGGCAGAGTTTTTAACAGTTACGGCATAAAAGAAAGTGTGTCTACATGATTATTAACTCAAATAAAAACGTCATTATACCGGATTACATTAATATTTCGACTCACCGATTCGGAATGAGAAATCATACACGTTATGAATCTAACTGTAACTCAAGTAAGTGGTAAGGGAAATGCAGGAAGTATTTAGAAAACGTATAATTATGTTTGATACTATTTAATTACAACATTTAATAGCGACGTTTCATCAAATTTAATAACTTTCAAAGCAAAAATCGGCTGGGCCATTTTACAATTGCTCACGAATGAAAGTTCAAAATTCATATAAAACAGATTACATAATAAACCCTATAGGCAACTTTATGATACAGTACACGATAGAACTTATAAATATTACAAAATATATTCATACAAACAATAAAAATAAAACACTATAATAGATCACCCCTACGCATAATTTACTATTTCGAGATATAAATTAAAGAACAACGTCTTCCTAATTTTTATTAAGGCTTCATAAGAAGTATCACTGATTTACGTATATATTTCGTCACTTATCACTATTAGCTGCGAAGCTTCAACGCGGCCAATCAAAACATATATTCAAAATATTCCGTGAGATCATAAATAAGATTTTCGTCAACCTAACGTGTTTTAGACACAAACTATCGGATCGTGTACACGAGGATCCGTATGTGATGTATGTGTACTTCATCAATAGTAGGCGATATTCATTACAATTCTTTCGTAACAGCAACGAACAACGAGTACAACGCACAAAAAGGTTCTGCCATGGCGAGTGCTGTGACGTCATAATGAATAAACATAAGCTGCGCAATGCAAATTGTAAAATAAAGTATACTATAAATAAGTAAACTAAAAATGCCTCGGACAGTGATTACATGGACTCTAAAATTGATATTTACGTATCGTATTGTTTTACTACAATTTTCTGATCGACATAAAAATTTCTACTTCAAATAGTCGAATTCAATTGACTTTGTATCCATTTAAATTTTACAAAAAGACCCGTTATATTTTTTTCGAAAGTATGAGCAATTATAAAAACTAATTTGAAAATAAAAATATAAGTATTCATTTCTATCAGTCAATGCCAGGCTGTCAAATGAGGAACATTTGGCATTTGATTTAAGGAAAAAATTAAAAGGAAAATTAACACAAAAGCACTTCCTTAAAACGAAATAGGTTGGGGAAAGACATTTGAAGGTATGACTTTGACAATTCCTGGGATTGACTTTGTTTTTTTAAATATTCAACTTCACAGGCAAGGACAGATCTGTTACGTCATGCTGCAAGAATTTAAAAAAAATATGCTTTTGTCCAAAAATTCTTTCTCAAATTATATTCTTAAAATAGCCTACGCTTTCTTAAAGAATTATAGTAGACTTTGTTTAGAAAATTTGAGAAAGGTCATTGTAAGCATGACAGACTGTAAATAAATTTTGAAATTTCTATTAGTCAAAAGATCCAAAACACATTATGACCAAAAATGTAGTTACGTATAAATCCAATATTTAATATTGCTGCCGCTTTCCTTGTTTACAAAGTCATTCGCTTTAGATAAAAGAAGCAATTTTATTATTTTTTATCATCGGCCTTGGATGTGCTCTGCCAGAGGTCTAATTTGGGCATGATTCGAGGAAAACTCAGAGTGTGGGAGGCGAGCAGGGCGGGCGCCCGCGCGGAGAGCAGCAGCGGCAGCAGCGGCGGTGTGAGGCTGTGGAGAGGCGAGGCGGGGGGCGCGGGGGCGACCAGCGCGCGCGGCCGCAGCTGCACGAAGGCACCGTTGCCGCAGCGCGCGTGCGACGGCGGCGGGTGGTTGTGGCGCTCGCCGGCCTCGACGAGCCGGCCGGCCGCCACACGCACGCGCGCCTTGCACCCCATGTGCTTCGACGAGCAGTAAAAGAACCGCCCCCCCACTTGCGAGTAAGTGAACCCGCGCAGCACCAGGATGTGCTTGCCCTTCTCCGTCGGTATGAACTGGACATCTGCAATGCGCGCTCAATTAATAACTTTGTAATTGATGACATGCAAAACTACATAAATCTGAAGAGCTCGACGAAGCAGGAATAAATGCAAATAAAACAAGTACATTGGTATATTTTCATCATAACAACCATACCTCTGTAGCTCATCTTTAATTTACTAACAAACGTTTTAACAAAATTTATATCAGCTGATGTTCACATTAACATCGCCTATACATAGTATACATAAAAACTTAACTGTAAATAAAATTTAAAACAACAATATATTCTTAGTATTATAACTAAGATGTATATAATTGCTATGAAATCGAATATTAAGCATAACATACAACATAACAGTAAACATGTATTTGTAAGGGGGCCAACTGAAAATTTATAAGAAAAATGAGAAAAATGAAACAATTTTCTCACTTTCCTATACATAATTAAGGATTAAAACAAAACGTAATACAAAAATGTATGCCCGTAAAAAATTCATTTGGTTCATCACCGACATATGGAATGTACCATTGAATGATATCGATATTTCAAGTAAATATGATAAATCGTGCTGCCACTGGACCTCTCCAATAATTGGCTATTAGACAGATGACTCGTAGAAATAAGTCATTACGATACGTGATTAATACGGTCTGTCGGTGATTAACACGGTCTTTTATTTGCTGCAAATCTTCTATCAAAAAACCGTTTATCGAAAATGATTACTCTTAACACGTTTCTCTTATGATATATAAATATTAAGTTGAAACGCTTTCTTTCTTTGAGAATTATAATGACCGTCAGAAATAATGCACTGATACAACTTCTAAGAGTACATAAACTATGAAATCTGAATAGACATTTATTGCTAATCTAAAATAATGAAAAGGCAAAACTCTACATACAGATCGGCAATTCAAAATTATTTACATTGTGAACAATAAATGGAAAAAATCACAGTTTATTTCCATGAATTGGAAGCATATTTATTGCTTTTGAAAGCAATTAGTATATTTTTTATTAGCTTTAGAACAAGTAGTTTTCTAGTGAAAATTACTAAATATAATTTTAAAAAAGAAATTCAGTTCCACAAATGGGAATTACAATTTTTGATGGCGACCTCTAGTAATACGTAAATCTATCTCTTCGTTGCTTATCTGTTTCGAAGAGATTGGGTTGTAATAGTTGCAATTGTAATAGTTACTCTAGATGGCACTTTGCAGTTTTTTTCTTGTTTCTTATCAAAAATGAAACAAGTATTATGAGGCGTATGTTTTTTCTAATTTTTTTGCTATAAATACGTTGTTGCAAATAATCTTTGGATAAATCGTACCGGCCTGCGCTTTCGATGATATAAATATTTATCATAATAAAATACAAATATTTATTATGTCATATTCATATTTTTATATACTGTCCGGCATGGCGTACGTAGCGCGGCGGTGGATGCGTGTGCTCGCTGTTGACGCGTATGATCTCTCCGGAGGGTAGACTACGGACACTCGCCGCGCAGCCCTTCTTTTTGGACGAGCAATACCAATAAGCGGAGTAGTTGGCCTGCGAATATGTGAAACCCTTCAGCATCATCAGGTGTTTATTGCCACGTGTGGGTATCATTATCACATCTTCCCCTTTGACAGGATCATTTGCTTGATAGCGGAAAAGTAAAAAAAAAATTAAAGACGATTCATAGGTATTAGAATTAGTTGTTAGTCTGATATTACCTCGAGTAGTTACACACTGTATGTCTTGTCAATCTTCATAAAAGATAAATACAAACCTTTAAATTTACAAACATACGATCATCAATATAACTTTTAAAAATGTACGTTTATAAACTGATTTCAGCCAGGATACGTAAGATGTTGATATTACAAAAATGTTTGTTACCGAAGCTGCTCTTAAATTGTCTCGCACTAATTAGTAATACAGTAACAACAGACTTTTTTTTAGCTTTCCTATTATTTCTCAATTGTACATCAACTGGGATATTGTACATTTTGCAATCCTTCAACGTTATATAAGGATTATAGACAACGCCGGCCGAAATAAAGTGTATGTATTTGAATGTTGCCCCATTTGAAACATACGTTTTTAACAAAATAAAAAACATACATAGAACAATAATATAATTTGTAACCAAATACTTTATTCGAATTACGTAAGACAACAAAAGCATAGACAATAATAGATTTGCTTAAGGCGACGTTTTCCGTCACCAAATTTCTTTTACATGAATAATTTCAAAGAAGCAGAATTTTTTTTGGAACGAAGTTCCTTATCGTACGTACGACACATTTCGAGGAGCTAGGCCGCAAAATACAACGCTATGTTAGCGTTAGCATGGCATAAGATATTTAAAGTATAGCACAACTACTTTCGTCCGATAATCAGTTGTACGATTTAGCTTAGCTGTTTAGCATTATGTCACACACGCGGAGTGCTAGGGTTCGAATGTGTCCTAGCATTTGGTTTTTTAATTTTTTTATTACTTTCAAACATTTTATTTACTTTCATTTTTCATTGTTAGTTTTAATGCAATTAGTAATTTTTTTTTATTAACAACAATTATTGTATAATAATTTCAATACGTAAGTTCGAAAAGAACAGAATACTTTTGAAGAACTTCAAAAAATATTATTTGCTGGAGCATTTTAATTACAAAAACAAATAAAGAAAGACATATTAACCATTTCAAAATTTTTATAATGAGAATATTTCTAAGAATTTAAATTTCATTATATTTTCTCAGCAGGTAACTTTCTTAACAAGAAAAAATGTTTGAATGTTTTCTATTTGTAATGCATGCAAATTATACTACTAATTATTTATTATTAAAGTAGTAAGAAGTACAATGAATTGTATTTTAATAAATTTTTGAGAAAACGCCATCTACTGTTCAAAACTATAGAAAAATATTAGTATTTTTGTAGCAGTGCCCTCTATGTACAAATTATATTATTTTTTTATAATATTAAAATTATCATAAATTATTGTAAATAAATGGAATCATAAGTAAATATAAAATATAATAAATAATTTACGATTTAATAAAAAAAAAGTACTTCAGAATTTATTCACAATTTTTATTTTTACTTATTTAAGCCTACTTTTTTAATAATATAGTTTATAGTGAATATCTACCAAATAGCGAAAGGAACTTCGTTGCGGCCGGGTGTCCCCGAAACATCACCTGTTCTTGTTTTAATTGCAATTTCCAACATCCGCACCTACATCACATATATCTACATCGCTATGCAGCTACTTTGCATAGGGGCGGTGCGCATGCATTCACAAGCGGACCTTGAATGCACTTAACAAAACCACGCATCACTGGTAGCCGGCTAACCAAACTTCATTGATTGATGGTTATATACGTCGACAAGTGTTAAATTAAACACAGTAGTAAAAAAAAACAGCAGTTTTTTAGAATGACAGCACAAAAGTCTAACTTTTATCTTGGTGCTCTGTGGCCGTCGATAGGCGAAGAAATTATTTCAAAAATACTGTGTTTTCTAATTACATTCCAATATGCAATATATGTAACAATCTACTTAATCACGAAACTAGATATATACTTTTATTTTAGTTGCATTGAAATAAATTTCACAATAAACTCCACAATGCATGTTTTATTATAATTTAATTATCGCATTGACAAATAAAAACATTATCAACTTTAAAATTGACTAGCGTGTACTTTGATAAATAACACTAAATCAAAACAGGAACCTATCCATTAAAATTACAAATTAACTATAGTTTAATCAAAAGCATCGATGTATAATTTAAACGGAAGCAGATTATTCGCTGTTTGTGTTGTTGTAGATGCAGTTACAAGACTAATGCAGCAATGCGTTGTATGCAACACCTTATTGTCATTCGTATCGATCCTCAGTTATCTCTTAGTCGCTAGAAATATTGTGCAACAGCATCTCTAGATCTTGAAATGAATACACTTTCCTCATACCTGTAATGAATTTAAAAATTGGCGTACATTTTCAGCCGTTTATCTACAAGTCACTTACAAATAAATACACCAAATTAGACAGATCACAGAAAATATTTGTTATTTGACTTATACAAAGTCATCAACGACGTTCTCTGTTTGATGCCGGTGATACTTCAATAATGGGAAAACGACCACTTTTACAATTAGCCCGAGAAAATAGCAGAAGTTACAAGTAACACTCGATAAAATTATAATTATTATTTCAGCGTATTCAAATAAGAATAATAACTTTAAATGTTGCAATTTATGGATGCGTACACTGGCAAAATATTTATGTATCTATGTTTAAGTACCTATATTCTAAAAATTTATTTTTTGTTTTTATCATTAACATGATTGATTCTGTTATTGTTTCATAAAAAAAAATAAAGGATAAATTGATTTAATTTGATTGTATATACTTCAATTTCACGAAAAAATAGATAACATATTGATTTCTCGTAACAAGCTACAATTATAAATTGAATCAACCGAAGGCCACATTTGTTTTTCCTTATATTAAAAGGCCAGTTAATGCTAAAAACCATTATAGTCATAGAAAAATGATGACAATTGTGTCCATGTACTGCAAAAATATAACTCCTTTAAAAATAAAATTAACCATCCATTTGGATCCCGATCCGAATCCTCAACCAAATCCCTGTCCCAATCCGATCACTCGCCCAATCCTATTTCGGTTTCGATGATCATAGAAGAAATAAAATCATTGAAATTCGTTCGGTGTTAAGTAACCGGAACATCGGCCGTCTAATTATTTACATAGCTTAGTACTCAACCGATTTCAACACACGAACTGTCGTTGGCTCCGTTTCGACTGTTTCTGTATAAGTTTTTATAAATTAAATAAATATATATATAATTACAAAACTTCCTTATATATATATATATATATATATATATATATATATATGTGTTCAATCGATATACAGACAGACCTTTAGGTTGGGTTATACAAAAAAAATACTCAAAAGTACATTTGATAGGCAGAATCTAATGGAGAGTTATGAGTTCCGCAGTCCATGCATGCATGTGTACGTTCGTATGATAAGGTTTTGTTTGCTCCCTCTTAATAATCCACATGTTATTGATGTAACGTAATATAATGCTAAATCAAATACGGCGGTCATACAGCTAAGTAGTACCAAGAGGAGCATAATATTACAATTGGAATGCCATTCTGCTAGTCTTTCAATGCTCGCTATGAGGTTACGTTGATCATTTTGTGTTTTCACGATCCGTTGGATAAATAGAGACTATAAGGTCTATATACTTTTAGAAGCCTCCTAGCCGACGCGCGTGGAAATTACTTAGATCTGAACAATCGAATGTTATTACCGGCCGGAAGTGATGAAATCGTACCGGATAAACGAATTTTGATGTCCGTTATACACGACCGGATAAATATGATAAAAGGAACCTTTATAAATTATGCATTGCTCTTTTAGTAGTCATAGGGCTGTAGGCTGTTTGTAGGGGAGATAAAAAAAAAGAACTTCAAACATCAAACATCGAAATGAGGAAACAATTTGTCCTCTCAAAACAACACACCGGCAACTCAGTGGTGTCAGATGTGACCCTCAGTGAAAAACAAGCGTTTTTTACGTCTATAGTTTGATGGAAAAACACCTAACAACATTTTGTTAATCCTTCAATATATTAGTCTATTATCATTTCTAATTTTCAATTTCGTTTACAATATATCATAATTGTTTATCATTTGAAATTGATTGTTATTTATACCGTGTCTGATTGTTGTTATAAAAAAAAATTTGGCACATAAAAAAATGGATATTAGTGTTACGTATCATAATTGGAAAAATAATTCACTTTTATGATCGTTCAAGTATTTATTCGTCTCTCTATTTGTCCCTCACAGCTACTTTTCTAAGTTGTCGCTTAAGCTGAAACTCGAAGTAATTAATACAAACAAGCCTAAAATTCAAAATTCATTTTTTCCATTAATGTTATCATTATAAGGCATTAAACATGTGTCAAAAAAAAACTAAAGATCGACCACACAATAAATGTTGCTTAAAAAAATCTTAACATGAAATACGGCAATTTACATCCTTTTTTTTTAATTACCGCATTTAAAGCTTTATTATTTGAGTGAGAGTGCAGTGAAAGCGTTTTCTTTTTGATAACTATAAAAATACCCGAGTAACGTCTTTTTGGATTGTTAATAAAACAGAAAGGGCACTAGTGTCCAGTGACGTCATTGTTTACTAGTGTCTTAAAAAATGATGTTAAACTCCGTTTCGTAAAATGCGATGGCATAGACTTTTTGATTGCTTATTGCTCATTATATTTTTAACCGATTTTAAAGTTGATTTCACTTGTAGTCATCATGCCAAATCAGCTTACATAATTATTAACAAATATAAACCTAATGAAACATAGTTATCTGATAACTATGTTCCATTAAGACGGACCAATAAACAGATGTCTAGCTAGTTTCTAGAATAATAATTCAATCCATCTACCTCTCATCGTAGGTATAATTTTTATCAGAAAGGCTTTAAGGGAACATTGTCACCTCCGATCGATGACAGAACTACATACGAACCACAGTCGACAAGCGCTATCGCAGATCTTTCATATTTAGCGGTGTAAGCGCACGGCCCTCAATCGTGAATCATAAAAAGCCTATACAGCAAACACGTCTAAATCAAAGGAGGAAACTGCCGTGATCCAACAATGATGATATCTCGCAAAGAGATAAATGGAAAAAGCACGTACCACTCTCGTGTACGCGGGAGGTAAATTTTGAACGCGAAATCTTGTTCCGTGAAAATAAAGATTGATAGGTCGGCGCTACTGAACGAACCGGCCGAGATCTGTTTTGTTTAGATCTATCCGCCCATTCGCACCGGCATATGTAAAAGAAAAAGTGACAGACAGCCCGATCCCAGTACGCGACGGAGTAACGGCTCACTTTGTCCTTTTGCGGATCGCACGCAACAAACGGGAGTTCGGCCAGGGTCGTCCGAGACATTTCGTCTTCATTGGAATGCATTTCATGAAAAATTCATTACTTTGCCATTTTCTTCTTTTCCTTGTAACAAGAAGAATGCGCGACGTGTATCTGGGTCGAGGGAAGATAATGTAGGTTACCCGTGCGTACGTCGGTGGCACGTGTAAGTAGAAAATTATTTGCGAAACGTATGGAATGTGTTATTAAGGCTTTCATTAAATAATACACACGAACGGAATATAAAAGCGAAACCTTGCGTGCGTAAATATCGTATTTAAGATGCGGTGATCGGAAACGTTATTGAAAAGTCGGATATTACAGGGAATTAGCGCTACTCATTGTTTAGAAAATTGAAAACTGTTTTAGTTAGACGTATTCAAAGTGTCTAATTATGCTAATTGTCAGAATTAGGAGTATTCAAAACAGTTATCTAAAAAAAAAATAATTAATCCAATAGTATTATGATTTGAGATTTTGTTTAAATATAACCTTGAAGTTCATATCTTTTCTCCAATGAAACGATACTGCTAACCGTCTACGAAGTTTTAAAATAGCAGGTACGAAAAAATTTCGACGTTTTAGATACAAGAATTTTCAGCGACTAAAACTATGGATTACGGCGAGAGGAAATTTCAGATAAACTATCACATAAATAAACTTCTTGGTTATTTAAGCTTTATACCTGGAATTAATTTGAATATATTGTATTAGTTATAAAGCGTAACACGTATATGCTAAAGAGATCTGTAAACGCGGGACAAAGAAATATATATTTTGGACTAGGTAACTGTAGAAGTCATGGGATTAGCCGCTTTTTTGGCTAAGAAAAAAGCAGTCACGCCTAAGACTTTTAGGTCTTGTGTATGCGACGTTGCTAATTCGAGCTTTCCGGGCTTGGAAGACGTGTCGGATATGATGATACCCGATTTTCACATAAACTATCGTTAGAAAATTTCGCTACAACATTAACTTATTCACTACCCAGCACCAAGTTCAAAATTTAAAAAATGTATAATGTTTTGCATAGATTTCAATGGAGAATACTTAAATTAAACCGTACGGACTACTTTAATCCATCTGTAACATGATGAAAATCTATTATATCTATAATATTTATTTGTTCCAAATTATTGACATTTAGTTTAATTTTCATTAAATGTTAATCTTCCAAGTTTTTCCTCAAATTTATCTAGATATATAAATTTTATAAAGAAACCGAAATTTTAAGAGAGAATCATAAATAGAAGATAATTCGAAAAATTGAGAGTGACAACTCCGAAATACAATATTACTGAGCGGGACGGTATAAAAGATATATTTCGAATTAACAAGTCACCGGAGTCGTGTGCTACCTTTTTTTTGGCTCGAGTATTTCGTGTACACCGGAAGACATATATGTTTTGTTGTTATGTTGTTTCTAATTAAACGCATGTACTTATGTATAATGTATTATAAATATCTGGTTTCAGATATCCACATAAATTTGAAACTGTATAAATAATGCAATTCTAATAAATAAACACAAGGAAAAACACATAAATGGACGGACATTATAAGATGTCGAAAGATTCTTATTCGCCACCGAAGAATGTTTAATTACGTCACGATCGCATAAAGAAAAGTAGCGTTCTTTTTGAACTGTTCATTTACGCTACCGACTCATCCAACTCGTACCAATTCCCTGATAAGCTGATCGAGATGGTCCATGCACAACAAACCTACCCCGATTTGACCGCAGCGTGAGATCACTACTATTGTTTTAGTAACAGTTGCACGAGACAAAAAACAGAGTAAATTTTAACTGAATGACCGTAAATACAATGCTAAATTCCCAAAATATCATCAGAAAAAAAAATATGCCTAAATGTGAACATACAATTGGCATAAGCTGATCGATACCTTCTGTACGTACAAAAAGGTGTTCAAGACTTTCGGCTTTTACTGTGGATTATATATGACGTCGGATGGACATGAATGGTGAATAGACAGTTTAAACCACATAACATGGTATTTATAGGTGATGATAACCAATACAGCATGAAAAATATTTACAAAGCGGTGCTAATTAAAAGAATATTTAACGAAATCAAAAAAGAAAGATATTTATTAAATACTCGGCGATAAATGCACTACAATATAAAGGTATCAGTCACGCGAAACCTAATATTAGTGCTTTTAACAAAGAAAGTCGATACTCTCTTACTTCGGATCGACATCTGAAAAGGCCCTCGTTGCAATTAAGTAGCCACTGCTTCAGCTTTTGCAATAAATTAAAAAAACCCACAGCACTGATTTTCAGTCAGTGCCAACACGAGCCACGCAGCAACGTCACATCGAGAACTTATACGTTTACTATTGTAAAACTCCCGCCCGGGAATACTACATTTTATTAAACAAAAAGATATAATATAAATAATACCACATACAAAAATAAACGTTCAATTATTATAATTATGGCCTATAACAATAAATAAACTAATAATTTAATACATTTCGCCGGATGTATGAATCAAACAGAGCGAAGTATGTATAATATGCATCAATCGAAGAGAGCGAAGGACATCAACGCTAATATAAATATGCTGTAGTTTCAACAAAGGATCCTTCAGCTTTCGATCAAAAACATGTCTACCAATCGTAGCGCGTACAGGCAAAAAAAAAGAGATAAATTCAGCATTTCCACGCTGCAAACTTATATCACCGACTGTGGTCCGATGCACCAGAGAGACAGCCGAGGGCATGCGGCGGCAAATCTTTTCACCCTGTGCTTAATTTTCACGTCACAAAGATGTATAATCGATCGTTTTAATTCCGCGTAATTGACTCGCAGTATAATTTGTTGGACAAATAACCAAGAATTACCCACCGAACAATACCACTGCAAATATAATTTCCTCCTCGTTTGCGTTTTTAATGTATGTTTAGTTTACTTTTGACGTGATATGGGAGGCTCCGAAAGCAAAGTCGAGCACTTGCGTTTTGGGCTCGTTGTATCCATCTTTAAGAACGACCATAAACACAATTCCCATAGACATCACAAATTTTGATAGTATGAATGACTCGCATAGATGGACACGCATGTTAATGCTAAAATAATCACGCATATAATATTGATACATTATGCCAATAAAAATATGTTTTGACCACACTTATAATGTAATTTACGAGTTTTAATTCAGCCTCTATTAACGGACCCAGTTTTTTTTTATTTCGGTAAATCTTGCTATTTGCTGTGCCCCAGGTGATCAACTGTTCAACATTAAGAGCTTCCAGTTTATTATATATTCCATATTTTGTACCAAGAGTACCATGCATTTAAATTTACTCAAATTCAAAATCAAAGAACCAATGGTGGATTAATATTTTTTATGAGTGTACGCCACTTTATTTCCGCCGCCCCATGTACCTTTCTAAAATAATAATTTTCTGAAATCTGCCGCCTATAGGCCGCGGCCTACACCGCCTATTGACAAATTCAGGACTGCAAAGAACTCCCGTCATACCGATGTGCAAGGCGCTCGAGCTCGTCATTTATAGAATTTACACATTCTGCTGCTTCGGAATTACCACAGACACATGCAGCTGCATAACAGACGATATTTTCAGATTTTTATACTAGTGACATTATATAATAATGGCTGTATATAATAAATAATTCGACGGCTGGTCATATACCACCTCCATTATCTTAAGTAGGATGCAAGAGCGGTTCCAGCCTTCGAGTCGAGGGTTGGAGGGGGTCATCGAGTCGCGGTTCAGTTAGGATAGACGCCAACTCGGTTACAATAATAGGACAAAGACACGCTTCAGGGGGCTTATGTCATTGACCCCCCCCCCTTTCCGGTTCGGCTGAAAAGGATTAGACTTCTTAGATAAAGACGTCACCTTCGCAATTTTCCAGTCCGTCGAGTAAGTTCGTGTTTCTAAGCTCTTATTAATTATATCCGTCAAAATGTCAAGTGTCGGTGGCAAAGTTAATATTAAAATATCAATATCAATGAGTTCCATTCCTTTGGCTATTGTTATAAGGGACTTTATTATTTAGCCACGTTGTAGGTCATCATTTATGGATATTCTCTTGAATACGAAGAAAATTTGTGTTTTAAGTATAAGTATTTGCGATAAAATCACTTTAACCCATGTCAGAACTTTGTGCCGTAAAGATTCAGGCTCCCTTCGAATCAAACGTATTAATGAAATCAGTGTTGTATCAACTAAAAAAGAAATGGAGCAGTCAAGTGGTGGCTTGTACGGTTTTTAATATAATAAAGTGCTTGCACGAATGTGCAGGCCACTATACTCAATATACGATGCCTTCTTCCAAGGAACACGCTTCCAACACGCATGTAATAACACATGTAAAACGCTCGAAAGAGAGTGAGTATTAGACAGTGCGCAATATAGGTGACACACACCGACGCTTGCTCTCTCGCTTTAGAGAAAGAATCCCGCATACAATGCTTAGTAGATGCGAGTGGAGAGGTTACAAATGTACAGTATTTCATTCTCTAGCCGGCTTATTCCCATATATCTACGTGTTTTTCTCTGTCGTGACGCATTTTCGTTTCATCGAGTTTCAAATCTTAAAAAGAAAAAAATAAAAATATTACTGGATACATACCGATACCGGTCCCGTGAATCGTCACGGGACTGGTATCACTGGTATCACATCACTGAGGATAAGTTACGCACGCAAAATTTGAGAATGAGTTAGGTGAGGTAATTCAGTGATGACAACCTAAAGCACCTCGTTCTTCAGAGTGTACATTAATGATGATGATGATGTCTGGTATGTATGTATGCACATTCAACAATGAGGTCCGTTGCACAAACTCCCGTACCGATACCCGAGTATGAAAGCTGTACCTAGGTAGTGAGCTGTAAGTAAGCTGACGTATGGCGTGTATTGATAACTAAACATATCGAAATTATTGTCGAACTTGTGATGTTCATGTCTACAGTAACGCACAGGTCCCTATGTTACGGAAGTAGTACTGTCGAGTGCTGACTTTGAAGCGCGTTAAAAAATAGAGGTCACTCACTGTAATACCACTAAATCTCTAGATACTTCACATAACATAGACGCATTAAACAAGAAACTGACACATCTTAAACAGAGAGAAGATAACCAATCTGATGCTACAATGTAAAAACCAATTTCTACTTAATAAAAACAATAAGTGAATATTTATCGTATCCTGAGTTATTAATTATTTATCAAATAGCAGTCACCGGTGGATTTAGAATGTTTGAATTTGACGCACAAATTTTTTTTGTAAATGTTTAACCCTTTAAGTCGATCGCGATTCTAACAACAGATACTCACGCTAAGTAAGTGCCCTAGTTCCGACCTTCATTTGTCAGTGTATCTTAATTCATCATTTTCTTTACAATAATAAAAACACAATTTTGGATTGTAAAATTAAATATAATATATATGAGAATAACAAAATATAAACTATAAACCAATGCATTACACGTAAAAAATAAGCAAATAGTACGATTTTCAAATACATATTTTCTTTCACTGAAATTCATCAATGACTTTAATGGGTTTTGCTTTGATATTAATGTAATAAAATTTCATGCTATCATTTTATAAGTCTAAATATCAGTATATAAACATAATTTTATTATTATACTATAATAACAGTAAACCCTTTTACCAGCCATCACATGCTTGTAAATCATCTATACCGGTATATAAGTTATTCAACTGCTGTATACAGAGGTCCGTATACAGCAGTTGAATAAATTTGTGCATGCTTTGATAAAAAACGTAATTTCCTGTACTGCAGAAAAGTAAAAAGCTTCATATCTATTACTCCCTCTAATAAAAAACTACTTATAAAACATAATAAGTATTTTAACAATGACAGTCTCGAATGTTCGAAACTGATTTATAACTAGGTATATAAGATATATGAGACAACATATATAATAAACATATGAGCGCATCAGTAAACTGCAGCGAAGCTGTGTGAAGTCTAGTTATCCCGCTTGATAATGAAATTATCATACATATTTATTTTTTAACCTCATGACTTTAGATATCATTTCACAATAAAATGGAATGAGGATATTCTTAAAAAAAAAGAATAAATCTATATTCCAAAATATAACGCCCACTATTGATTCAACTGCGTTCTATGCGGCTGTCGTGTTCCGGGTCTTCTGCGAATCTCTTTGTACAGTAAGGACACATAACTATTTCTTCTCACGTTGAAAGGACCACTTCACTTAAGCGTATACCAACATACATACATGTCGAACTTCGACACACAGTTTGCACGTTGCTCGGTCAAGATAAATTTCCTTGATCCTCTATACATTTTAGTAGATTAAATATGGACATTATTTAAGTCACACTTGCATATAGTTTTAAGCTATTTAATTAAGAGAGTGCAAGAAAACTGGCCTAAAAATAACTCTGCAATTGAAATTAGATACAGAAGACATTATACCAACATCTGATATACTGTTTTGTAAGCAGTACTATTATCGTTTTCTTGTTTACAATCAACGGGTTTCAAAATGCGTTAGAGTGTCTTATCCAAGCTATTATCATGATTTGAACATAATTCAACAATTTCGGTGATTCGAAAAAATTTTTTTTAAATAATTATTTTGATAAAGATAGTATTGAATTCACCAAACAGAATTATTTTGTATCGTAAGAAGCTTTTTTCGAAGGTTTTTTTTTTTTTAGTAATTGCTAAAGCTCATTAATTTGTCCTTATCGATTAATGAAAAAGGGATACCAATAACTGTAAAACAATTTTCTAGCGATGAAGCTATTGACTTCAGCGTTAAGCTACGGTGGAGATTATGATTAAAAAAAAACTGCGCATTAATATAAGTATTATTAACGTTCAAAAGTTCCTTCGGAAAAATAAAAATCTGGCTGTATCATTTGATCAAGGTCATCAAATTATTTCATTGTAATCGTATTGTCCATCTTCATTATATGTTATTCATTATATTCATCTGCATGTAAAAATTCAACTTATCAAAATTCAAAAAGGTAAAAATTAGCTTGCAAAACAAGAACTAACCAAGTCTTGTAAAATGAAACTTTTATAACATATATTCTAAATTGAATAGTAAAAGAAAACAAGAGAGAACAAAATTCATTCGATTGGGTTCCTATAAAATTAACATAATAATCAATGCGTTTAGAAAAGTTACCAAAAAGACATAGCTCTATAATATAAGACATATACGACGTAGCTAGCACACAAATCGGAAGTTTCGCCAATGTTACTGACCCATTTCAAATGAAAGTTAGTATCCTGAGGATTCGGCACTCAGCCTCCTGATCTTCTTCAAACTATGTATCAATTATGTCACTAAAAAACCTGGAAACGCTATTATTTTTGCTTATGTTATATGCAAACAATATCGAATAACTAATATAGACAGCATTGGACCTACACCAAATATCCAAAATGTAAGTCCTGAACTCGAACGGCTTTGGTTGCGAATCAATTACACAAACACATAATACAATGTGTATTATGATTGTGTGATTTGGCTAGAACTAAGCAATTGAACTACAATATACAAATCGATAAAAGAGGTCTCCTTAAAATCGCCCGTTTTAAATACCTTGGATTCATACTATACTCATGCATATATTCATACTACACTGTTTTGGATATACGCACGAAAGATGCAAGCTATTGAACAAATAGAAAATGGGTAAAGTAGCGACCCTTTGTAATACTAGTAATTTTAAAAACTAAAAATAAGATTTTGAAGACCGCTGTGGGGTCAGTTATACATTACGGCGTGGAATGCTGGCCTGACCTTTAAAGAACACAACTAACAAACGCAGACATACAATGCAAACATAGAGCAGAAATGAAATGAAGAGGTGGGTAGAAGGCGTAACAACTTTGGGCAAAGTCCAGAAGGAACACAGAACATTGTTCAACATAGATCCAATATACGATAAACCCGAAGAAAGTTGAGTCTGATGATACGGCTCGTAATGTAAATAAAAGGGAAGTGCTCCTTAAAGGTAATGCGAAATAAAACAAAGCGAAATAAAAACTAGAGGAAAGGACACACTTCTCATTGGTGAGAAATTGCCGAGAAAGGCCAAAAACAGCAAAGTATCTATCTACCAGTAAAAATTTATCATGAAATATTTAAGTGCCTATACATAAAGAGGCCTGGCTCTAGCTCACCTGGAACGGCAACAGAAAGAAGAAGAAAGTTTGATTGATTTGGTGTTTTAAACCGATTTTCTATTAATGTTAGTTGAAACACTACGTTTTTTCCATAATTAATAAAAGAACTAGTAATCATTTTATAACTGTTTCTTTGATCGATTTAATTAGTTATTATTTTTTTACACAGTTCCAGTTCTTACATTTTCGATTCTGTGTTCGAAATATAATTCGATATTATTGTGATTATTTGTTGCGTCTTTTGAAAAAAAGAAATACAATACCGTCGTTGGAAATCTTGTTCTTATGAAAATCGGAATGGAACATTCATACTACGATAAATCTGTGGTTGAGCACATGTATGTGCCCTTAGTGTTCCTTACTTTCTTTATTCTTTTTTTTCAGTTCTCCAATTCTTTATCATTCTAATTTCTTCCGTTATATATTAATACAATTTGACTGAATAATTGCTGATAATGAAGTTTAATTCATAATAATTTTTAGGCGCCGCAGACATCGCATTATGTGCGCAGGCGAATTGAAAGCACCCTGGCTGAAAAACCATTCTATAATTTTCATGTTGAGAAGTTACTTTCTACAGTTTCTATGGATACTGCTTCGATTCAAGGGCATTAGCCACCACAATATTAAGACCTGTAGAATGGAGCACATGGATAGCTGCACAAACCATCATTGTTGTTTGTTCTCGTCGATGAAAATTTGTATGAGCATTTTTATTGACAATTTTCAGCGTCGTTCATGGATATGCTTTGCTTAACTTTGTTACATTTACTGCTGCAAAGTTTCGGTGTGGCACTATTCTTTAAGCTGGTTACTCCTACATATTCCAAGTGACCGCCGCTATACCGAGCTTTTGATGTTTCCATCAGATTTTCGTACATTATATTCTTACAGCGCCTCCAAGTACGTAAGCACCCCGTTACAAAACCCTAAAAAGTTAACGTAATTCGGGTCCATACTTTGCTCCAGCCATTTATTTTCGTCACTGCCTTAAACAGTATTTGATATGCGATTCCTTCAAATCGCGGTAATCAGCCCGACTCATCCACAGAAATCAGAATAACAACAGCAGCTACGAATTTTTCGTTTTTAACCTAAGGTTGGATTTGGCATGTTCGAATCGGGTTCTGTTGATACTCAATATGGCAGGCTAGCATAACAATCTACACTTAATCTGCTCACATTTAGCTCAAAAGTGCCAATTGAATTGATCAATTTGAATTGATCAAAGAACCGAGTGGCATATAACCTTCCAAGATTTCCAAACTATCGCAATTGACATCATTCGATCAACCCGAACTAACCTGATCAATATCATTCAGTTGATCTGTTAGTTTTATCGCATCATAACATATTTTTGATCAATCATTTGAATGAGTTCTTTGAAATGTCATTGAAAGCTAATTTTTTTTACATCATCGTCGTTTCTATAATTACATTTAATAGATGAAAATATTTTTTTAACAATTAATCAAAGAATTGGTATATTATTTCTAGTACACACTTTAAAGAACTTCGTCGCCAACTTACTTTTTGAATAAATTATTGCGAATGCCGCAACATACAATCATATTTGTCGTTTTACGTCTTAGAATCGACAAAAATGTTCACAAACACCGAATGAATAATCCGAATAAACAATGCGACCATAAAACAATCCCACGCTTGTGTGAGTTTTAAGGTCGATTTTTACCACACGCTTGTGTGGTTTTTATAATAGGCTTGTTTATTGCACACAACCACATGCTACTTGACCGATACACTTTCAACGATTTGGATAAATTAGGGGCAAGCTGGACGATGGTCCATCCATTCGGTTTATGGAGCCGGGACATTAACGCACATACCAAATCGAATATGTGTAGAGAAAACCTTACGTTTCATACCAGTATACATACATGTTTTCCGAAACTGAACAAGCTACTTATCGTGACTTTCTTTTTTCATATTGTGACTATCAATCCCATTAAGTACTTTTCAGATTTTGGACTATTGGCACAGATTTTGTGCTATTGGCTGGCATTTCTTTGAAGATCTTCTGCATTTCCTCTTGGAGCTATACTAAATCATAATTTCGGGAAGCCTGCTCCTGAGCCTGTTCTTCTTGTGCGGAAAGTTATTCCTCTTATTGGCCACCTTGTTCCCTAATTTCCATGAGCAGAATGCTTAATCCACACCCAGAACCACCTGGACTGCATATGCTGCGGCCTCCGCTACCTCCCAATTATTCACTTGCTGAGCTACAATTTGACTCGATACCACCCTCGCTTTCTGATCAACTTTCGGCATCTTAATCTGACTTGTGATAGATATGAAACGTTCTCTACAAAAAGAACTGTCTCCCAACGTCCAAATTTCTCGTATATAAATAACTCTGAGTAAGGACTATAATGAAAATTTCTAGTTGTAAACAAAAATAGTACGTTATTTTTGTCGTAAACAAAGTCATAAATAAGAATTTTGAGAACTGTTTGACGAATTAAAATTCCGGCAATCAAAATTCACAATTTTTCTAAATAAATACACCTACATATTTTTGATACAAACGAATGGAATCATATTCTATTATTTATTTATAAAAGGGGAACAATCTACTATTTTTTAATTATTTTATTTCGATGATTCACAACAATTGTAATTTTCGGAAATTTGTCAGTGTCTTTTAAAACGATTTCCTATAATACTGGTGTAGATAATATAACAAATATTGCCGATGCCGTCTACAAGCCTTAAAAATTATAAAAAATTCAGCCATATTTAAAGAGAATGCTTATCCTATTCAATTGCAGATGTCAAATGAATTATTTTTCATCAAAATACGTACATATTAAATAAATCGGAACCAACTGACAATGTTTTCAAAGAATTATTTATTAAAAAGCCGTGGAACAAAAAAAAATAAATTTACTTACAGCACTATTACTTATATAAGAATTTTATACATAAAAGGATTATTATTACGGATTAGTTTATAATAACAGTTAAACAGTTCGTATTAAGAATATAAAAGTAGAATCTAAAGCAAGTTGAGTTAATATTATCAAAACAAAATCAAACGTATGCCTGTACTCGATATCGATGAACGATCGGTTTCAAATTTAAAATAATCTTTTTCTAAATTTAGTCGAACAGATTCTGATAGCGCGTCTTCATAAAGTATATTTAGCTAACATCTGGCACGAATCTTTTTTTAGATACTTTAACTTGCCGTGTCCGCATGCAACTTCCTCGTGACGTATCTCTTAGAAATTATACAACGTGACACATTCGTATTTAATGATAAAACGATAAAACGGTATTTGTTTCTTTAATGAATCCGATTGAACCTTAATCTGAATCCCATTCAGCATAGGCCAACTCATAACGGAACTTCTCAACAAAAGGTGGAATATGATATAAGACGAAATACATTACACCCAGAGAGTGTTTAGGTGAGATGTAAGTGAAGGTGGTAACATATCGGCTGATATAAAGCAGGCACAAGGTATGAAGGCATACACGAAAATGTGTGCACAAAGACATACAACATGTCTAAACGATATTCTAATAATTATTATTTTATTATATTACATAAAAATTGCTAATTTTATACATCCATATTTATAATATTGTCAAAGTTCTGGATTAACTGCACGAGACAATACTGTAAATATAATCATAGGATTAATTAGATAGTATAGCCTTCATACATATACAACTCGTTAAACTCGCATTTTTGACAACTTCGATTAAATTTGAACAAATATATAGAAAAAAAAAGCTACATACCCTACAAAAAGAAAACGGAGCCCAGCTTCAAAAATAGGTAATTAAAACACACCAATTCGATGTCCCAAAACCTCATACTTATCTCTCTTTAGGCTGATCGTTCCATTGCATATTTAAATTGTCAAAAAGTCATTACTTTTCTAACACTTTTTCATTAACTTCACTAACTTATAGGAAACTATCATAGTATATGCATAAATAAAAGGAAAACCTAGATTTAAATGTACTGCTAATCATCGTATCGATCTGAAACTATATTCTAATAAAATTTGAATGATAATACAATAATTTATCTAACTGATTTGATCAAGAAACCAGATTAATAGTCAAGTTTTTCAACGGTTACTCGATTACTAGTGAACTTCTCGCGTATAAGCTCATTTGCATTTTTTTCATATTTCCAATATAGTTGCACTTCGTAACGACCGAGACGGTCTGTTTATAAAGCCGAAAATGAATAATGGAATATTTCAGCTGCAAACAAATTCCTTGAGTTTGGGCTCATTTTTTTTGTTTGACGTCTTCAATACTGTTGCTTAACAATGTATTATACCAGGGCCGTTCGATAACACCTCGACGCAAATATGAAAACAAAGACGTTCAAATGCAATTTCAATTTATTTTTCTACATAGTCCCCCTTTATTTCAAAACGTATTTGCTAAAATGCATTTAATAAATAAAAGCACTTTTCATTTTGTCTGTGTCAAAATGTTTAAGTCACAGCCATCTTTAATGCTTCTTCGTCAGCATATCGATTTCGTCTAAGATTTTTTTAGATTTAAAAATAAGCACTGGGACTGCCCTACAGTCTAAGCTGTACAGCATCTAGTCCATGATGTCGAACTTACAGTCACACGCGGCTTAAACGGAACGCTTATAGTTTCTTCATGTCGTCCATCCGTCCATTTATCCGTTTTTATGTCACAAGCATTTTACTCAAAAACTACAGGATGTGTATTAATAAAATTTGTAATATAAGGGTCTTGTATAAGCCACTACCTAGTTTTATAGTTAAACAACAAAAATAAATATTTTTAGGGAGGCGCCCCAAACACGTAAAGCTGAAAAAAAATTTTTTCTACAAACATCAACGTGTTACACATATTTCGAATGATCTTTTGAAAACACGTCAAGTGAATATTTTCGGAAAGTAGTGCTTCGAAAAAAGCATAAATTTCCCCAAAAAATACAGAGATAACACTTAATTAATACTTTCAACAAAAAATATTTTAAACATGATCGGATACACTGTTTTTAAGTTATCGCTGAAAAACTGCTCTTCTCAATAAAGAGACGTAAGTGCCATGGCACTTATGGTACTTTACTCACTGCCAATACACTATTTTGTTGATGCTTTATAGTTTTACTGTATTTCTTTGTAGTAACAGCTTCGGAACCTTACAATGAGCATGGTCCAACATGCTCTTGGGCAATTTTTAATGGTCGCTCTTAATTGTAACACCATTCCAAATACAAAATTAACCTCCAAAAGCAGAATTTGTTTATTCGTGGTGTATGCCCGTGATTGATTCACGTAACTTTGTAACCATACAAAATCGTAACTTCTGCATCCAGCAGATTCATATAAAATAGAATAGACATAGAGAAAAACACGACAATGATTCTTTAGATTCAGTTTTATCATTGGTTGTACGGAATCCTAAAAAATAAAATAAGCCAACAGAATATTTATCTACACAAGAATATTAAAATAATTTTAGAATTGTAAAGGAAAAATAAAATTAAGGTTTAAAAAACATGTTTTCATCTGTAAAACACTAAGAAGTACAAAATAATGTAATCACTTGAAATATTTCTAAATACATATTCGTTCTACCCTTGACTAATTTCATCTTCATTATACACTAAACAGAAAAATATTAATATTTGTTTACCACAATATACGTTACAACTTACACTTCTTTATGTTCATTAAGTATGACTATGAACAAATGTAAGGAGCATTTTATAAATGTTTTTTTTTTTGAGAAGTTATGTACATTTAATTTATTTAGGCAAATCTTTTCATACTTTATCGCCTAATCATTGAACAAAAATTTATATTTTTGCATTTAATGTGCAGTGAAGACAAAATATTGTCAAAGACAGTAAATGGGCAAATCGCGAAAAAAAATATGTAAATAATTTATATTATTTTGTAATTTTTACTGCATTACTGACGAAAAAGTGTTTTTTTTCTCTTTTTTACCGTAATTAATTAGCGCGTCGGAATTAGTAGAAACAGAATATCGCAGATTCTGTAATATTGAATAATAGAAAGAAAAAGTCACACTATCCAATTTTAAGTCTAACACCTTCACATTTTAAATAGAGGCGACTATGACAAACAAACAAAGAGATGTATCGTTAATGAAACATGAGAACTGAATTTACACATTTTTGAAGCAAATACGATGATATCATAAACTTATACGGGTCGGTTTTAATGGTCGCCGTATAATTGGATGGGTAGAATGTCCTCATTACGGCACATAAATGTTACTAAAGAACATACAGTCGTATGATGAACTTCATTAGTGACATATTCAAGATTGTTTATCAGGAGAACAACAGTCTGTGTTCAGAATGAGTACTCCACAGGCTACGGATGACGGAGAATATTCATAGACATATATAATATAAACGAAATCGTTATTATCTTCATGCATAACATTTATTATAATATCAACATACAAATCGTGTTTATTACTACAAAAATCTCGAAAGTTCAGAAAACACTTATTAACGGCCGTATACAATTTTATAGCTTATTTAAGTTTCATCCTTAAGGTGATAATTGATAAAAAAAATACTTTTATTTTTTTCTCGTTATAATGAAATGTACAAGTTACAAGTTTGATTTTTAGATATACGTTTTTTAATAAGACAATATGTAGCACTTTTTGACCCCATCTTCACCGCAATAAAATCTTGCGATGTATCTACTAAAATTATAAAGAAATAATGAGAACAATTAAAAAATTTTTGTTTGATATAACAAATCTTAAAAATATGTTAAAAATCGTTTTACTTAGATCTCTATATGATATTTTGATCAGTCCAGGGGCTCAACAACCTTTCAGCAAGTGGCTTAGACACTGCAATATCTATAACGCATCGGTTCCAGTGACTCATTTATGACAATAACGTTATTGAAGTTTATCCAACATTATCAACATTATTCTTGATGCAGCATGTATCTTCTTGGTCACCGTCTTAAATGTACGCTTAAAGCCCGCTCTCTTCGATTTTGGAATCAGAGCCACGAAGTATTTTATGACGTTTCATAGTTTTTCGATGCGAAGTATTTGAAGCATACAGAATAAGTTCTTCCGGACGGCGCAGGAATGTTGCCATAAACAACACACACCTCTCCCGTGCAGCGCAAAACGCGCGCTTTTTGAAACTACAATCGTAACGTAACCATTTTTATAATCTTACATTAGAATCACAAAGAACTTCCCCCACTTCCCTGTAAGACAATAAAAATAAGGAATGTTCAACCCTCCTCTCCCTCGAATTGCCTTACGTAATAAATTAACAGCCCCTTAATAATCGTTTACTCATCGATGAGATCCCATCATCGGCGATGTGAACGCACGAGACCGCCGCCCTCATCCCCACATCTGCGGTCAAACTACGCCCTCAAAATATTACAAATTTACGAAGAATCGCCTTAAGGGACTAACAACACAAATCGAGGCCATTAAAATAGGCATATGTTTAGTGAATACACTCGAGTCGCTTTTTGTCCGTCTTGCTTATCTTGTAACTTATTAGTTTAGGAGTTATTATTTTACATTGTAAGTAAGTTTAGTATTTTACATTATAAGCATTTGGTATTTTCCAATTTAAATCAATCTATTACTCTAAATTTAACTCGTCCACATCTTTTTTGACTGTGTTTGTGCCATTAATGATACTACACATAAATAGTAATGGTTGAGTATGGTGCAGAACTTTTTCAAACAGTAGAACTAACATAATATATAGGACGATTTTTCTGAATCAAAAAAGTCATATCAAAAATCGTTTAAAAAAATTACCGATTAAATCCCACCAATGACCAATTCTAATATTAATAATATTTTCAAATAGAAATTGACCACTGAACGTCACCTAGCCTCTCTATGCTAGCTCGCATGCTTTTTTGCACCTTAGAAATGTTACAAGAAAAAAGAACATCCAATAACGATGCATCTTTAGTAGTCTGACATCTCTACCATAGACTTGACAATACCATGACGTTATCACCGACAAACCGCCGCTTTTACTTTTTGCTTTTTTTTTTAGAAATTCTATCGATATCCCTTATGGTCTCAATACTTATATTATGTTTAGAGATTATCCAATTGGATAATCTCATGACACATACGAAACAAACAGAATAATAAAAAATACAACTTCATGTCATGAAAAAGTCATACCAATTTAGTCTGTAATTAAAATATCAACACTTGAACCAGCGCACTGAGCCTTGAGTATGACGTCTTTGAAAACCCTCCGTTTACCTTTCCACATATATTTTCCGAGTTTTTACACGCAGAAAAAATATTTTAAATCATATGTTTATCATCTTATTTGAAGTTGAGTCACCGTCAGACTCATTCGTATTTCAAAGATATATACAAGTTTCTGCCACTCACAAACGACAACCAGACGAATAATTTTCCTTTCACGCTGTAACCATTGCATTTAATATTTTAGATTTTTAAAAATAAATAACTTAGTTGTTAATATAAGCGTTGACTGGCTTCAATTTTCAATCCACTTCAACATAATTGTAACATTCCAACCTGGATGTGATTTTTTTTGTGAAATACTTGCTATTTTGTTTTTCATATGCTTATTTCCTTCCATTAACGAAGTAAACTATTTCAGCGTTATTCTTTTAAAAATGTATGACTTTATTTTGTTATTTATACGTATAAATACGAAGCTGGCCAAATGCGAGTCGAACTCTGATACAAAGGATTCCGTAACCCCGCATAATATTGTACACCGCATACTTTTAAAAATAGTCAATAAAAAGAAAAAAAATTGATTGAAGTAAAAACGCGAAAAAAAAACGCTTTTCTTGTAGAAGAACCCTCCTATATTTTTTGTTTAGTTAAATTTTTTATTAGTTATTATTACAGAGGCAATAGAATACACATTCTCTGAAAACAACTGCTATACTGTCGATTATACTGTCTGCTGGTTCAAGAGATTCAGCCCACTGACAGACAGACATCGGAAGCTTAGTAATAGGGTCCCGTTGGAAACTTTTGGGTACGGAACCCTAAAAATGACATACGTGCCTTTGATACTAAATATTTGATATCAGATTGACATTTACGTGAAATAGAAAGATATGTTTTTGTGTGTTTTGATTATCTGGATGTTTGTGTGCAATAAATATATTTAAAACGGTTGAATAAATTTTGACAAAACTTTAAAGGATCATAGTCAGTATTTCCACTAATGGAAATGGAAAAAAAGGTGTAGTGGAAAGCGAATTGTGTCATAACTATGAAAAAGAATTCTCAGAATTAAAATTAAGTTGCAGGATATTTGACATGCTATTACATGATGGGGACCTTGCGGTCCTTTTATTTGTTGTAATGTATATTAATTAGCATATAATACGAAACTAAGAATCCCATAGTACTCGTCATCGCGAGATTTTCTCCGAAACTACTGGAAGGATGACATTCTATTTGCATTTTCAGGGCTCCGTAAATCATAAGGAAAAACGGAAGCCTTATAGGATTACTTTGTTGTCCATCCGTCCGTCCGTCAAGGTCCATTATCTCGGGAACGCTTCAATGTATCCAGTTAAAATTAAAACCATATATTATATTCAGTTCTATAGTCTCTTGAAGTTGTAAAAATATCTAATTTCTAATTTATCGTGAAAAAAGATACGACAGTTTATGCCGCAAAAAAACGTATATTTTGACACACTCAAGGAAATCAAAATTTTTAGGGTATTTTCCATTGACCTAGAACTATGAAATTTGGCAAGTAATAACGTCTTATACTACAAGTATAGAAAAAATCTGAAAACCATACATTTGTAATTAAAAAAATATACTCTTTATCTTTAAAGAACATAATCAATCATCGAGGTTAAACAACAGTATGCGCGGTCATAATTGTACGGGTAACCAAATCTTTTTGTAGACTTTTTTAAACTTTTACTAATTTGTACAGAAAAAAAAAACAACTGAAAGTAGTATATTTTTAATTAAATCACAAAAACAAACAGGGTCTTTATGCCAGGAACTGCGGTCCAAATTTTGAATATGTCGTATGAAAGGGCGTCATTAGCACAAGCTTAAACAGATTTTTTTTTAGTTATAAGCGACTAAATTGCTTATGACTATTATGTGCGGGAAACATCGAAAAAATGTAACAACGTACTTTTTTTATCTGTAGTGCATTTCTTTATAATAATGGCTTCGAAGCCCTATAATGAGCAGTTTTTTCAATAATAATAGTTCGTACATATTTTATGCAAAACGGTTTGATGGTTTTGGTTCAATCTAAGCCACAAAAATCGATCATGGACATTGATACATATTACAAGCAATATTTTTAATAAAAACTCGTTGTGTGTAAGTCTATGCATAAGGAAGCAACTAATCCTGTAGCATCACAAATAAAAAAACCGATCAAGATCATGTTGGACCATGCTCAATATAGGGTTCCGAAGACGCTACTAAAAATAAATGCACTACAGATTAAAAACCACGTTGTTACACTTTTTTCCATGTTTGCCTCAGATAATAGGTAATACTTCAATCGCCTATAACTAGAGAAATAAATATTATTCTTAAACTAGTGTAAAGTGCACCAGCAAAAAATTGTATTTTTGTTACATTTACGTCCTTTTGTTAACAAGCGCAGTTTTTCAATAATAACTTAAAAACGGTACATCGAATTACTTTAAAAAGATTTTTTTTTTAAGTATTTACCAAGCGTTATATTTATAATTTTTCTCATATTTTTTGTTAAAAAAATTTGGTTGCCTGTAAAGTCGGTATACGGGCGAAAGTTTTACGTGACAACGACTTTGAATGGTAAAATCATTTTAATGTGAATATTCATTCGTATAGTAGGAAGAAGGATGAAATAATAGTAACAATTTAAAACATTTATTTATACAAAGAATTATATTTAAAACATTAATTTATACAAAGAATCTCGCACTGAATTTCATATTAACAAAATTTTATTTTTACCTTTACACATACATACGTATTTATATACAAATATACATACAATAACTTGCAATACATTTGCAAGCTATGCACTAATTCTCTAGTGCTGCGCGCGCGGCAGACCGATCATAGTTGAGTGGGAGAGAGACGCAAGGCATTCGGCGGGCCTCTCTCTCGTTCGGTGACTCATCGTTACGTTACCGAGCGTTACATTTTTCATAAGTGACTCCCAGCCGCAACCTAATTTAAGACGTTGTCACGTCAAAAAGAAAGGGGGAGGACACAATTTATGTTACTTTAGGAGCGATTATTTCCAAAAATATTCACTTAAAAAAATACTTAGAAACCTTAGTGTTTTTAAAAGAACTTCAGAACTTTGAAATACGTGTAACACGTTGACATTTGTTGAAAAAAATTTTTTCAGCTTGTATTACGCCATGAACTAAAACGCCATGGCATTCTTCTCATAACCTTGTACTCGAGCCTCGGGTACGCTTCCCCATTCATCTGCTACCCCAGCAGCGGCAAATCTTTCTCTTATTCTGACAACTAAAGAAAATCGTGTAACAATACGCGCCAATCATCTATTGCCCGTGGATAGATGGCGGACTTCCCCAAATCCACAAGTTAAGGAGATCTGGGGAGGGGGGGCTGGAGAAGTATTTCTGTTGCACCCTGTACATCGGAGGAGGATTTCAAGTAGAGAGATATCTTCGTGCTTCGTTCTGCAGCTTCCTTCTGTGACATAGTTTTTTTCAGAGAGAAGATTCGCTTCGCCTCCCATGACTCCTCGTTACAGATCATTCTTTCCACAATAGTCTGTAACAAGAAGTCATCCCCTACCACGACCGTCAGTGCAAGGACCTGCGCTGCTCAGGCAGTACTTATATCTCCAGTATGTGTTGAACAGTGTCTTCAAGGTATCCGCCGCAGTGGTAGCCCTCGGCCGATAGCGCCTCTCAGGCGATTTGGTACAGGTATTTCCCAAAGCAGCTATGTCCTAAAAATAGGGAGGTAAGAACGGCGGCCATATGCAAAGTTGCACAGAGTGACAACACACTGCCCAACAGCTAACAACGCGCAACAACTTAAGGTAGAAAATGCGTTTTCATACAAATCTCCAAAACCGATTTTTTGTCCAGAACAGTTTATCTTACGCATAATTACGCAACTTAGAGCTCAACTAAAAACTTTATCCCGAATGCGTAAAGTATTGAAATGCATGGAACATGAAAAGGATGTGATGATAAGTCAGAGCATAAAAACCAAAATATACAGATAACAAAATCTAGCAAATAGTGATTTAGGCAGTTTTTAAATTTAGACTATTAAATTTTTTTACGATTTGGCGATCAATGACGGTAGGTGTAAGTTAATTAACATACATATAAAAAGCTGTGATAATGTGGAATTATGTGAATAATGTAATAATTTGTGCACACAAACTTAGGAATATGGTTTTTTTAGTCGAAGATGCGTGGTTGGTCACGCTGCTTCTCTTAAGACAACTGGAATCCTATAAATCCATAATTATGCCGTTTTCCGTATTACAAAACATCGAGTAACTCGAGAAATAAGGTACACGATCGTGCTGTCCAATGCCTTGCATGCAAATAAAGATGGAATTATATCTAAATTTTCTCACTCATAAATTTGCAAATGTAATTAATTTAAATAATAAAAATGAACGTTGATTCTAGTTTTTGGCTACTTCTTGTATGTTCCCAGAAATTTGGTTTCTAGTGCATCCACTCCCGAAAAACAATATTTTTAAATCAATTACAAAAGCTGTTTGCAAAATTTCCTTCTTATACAAATTCCTACCATAAGATTGGCATACATTAAAACAATGACAGTGAAAGAATGCGATAAAACAAACAAGTAAATAAATTTATATTAACCTAAAAAGAAATTCGTAGAAACTATAAAACAAAAATATATAGATTCCAAACCTAACAAATAATAAATAATCTCTCATCCAAGATCAAATGATACGAAATAAGTAGCATATTCTAAGATTTACTTGAACATCTTGTAGAATTCAGAGTACAATTTATATACAGTATAATACAAAAATAATTGCGAAAGTTTTATTTATTCTCTGATGATAGAATTATTACTAAGCTGAAAATGGCAGATGAGGCGGAGATAATAGTAATTGTATCATCAGAGAATGAGCCATTATAACGTTATATCATGAGTAAATTGAAGATTCTTTTGACAAAAGAAATACAGCAAAATTAAACTTAAAAAATGACATACGAGATATATTTAAAAGCTAAAGAAACAATACAGACATTTATTAAAACGAAAATAGAGATTTTGCTCGTCGTTGCCAAATGTAATACATTCCTGTCAGACGTATGTAAGGCAATGGAAAAAAAATATCAGTGTTACGAGATACTATGTAACACTCGTTGATATTTTGTCTAAAGATGCATCTTTTTAAACAAGTTTAAAGTATTCAAAGAATGTGCATACAATCATTTATAATTTAAAATAAAACTTTTGAGATCTGTTTTATATAATAATGATACAGTCATAAACGTAAACAAAGGGCTAAAACTCGGAACGAAAAATAATATGCTATAAATTTGCATGCCTGTTTATTTTGGCATTTTTTAATATCGCTTAAAAGTTTCATATAATTTCGTGCAGGTGTCACAAGACATCAAATATCAACGATGACAAATATCGGTTTCTTCTGAAAATCTCGTTTTTTTGGTAAAAATAACGTTTGCAGTTATAACTAAAATTATAGAGTGCATAATTTCTGACACATTTTGTCTGAACTAATATTTTATACTGTTCTTGAGATAGAACGTGAAGAATAAAAAACTCTGAGCAGTGTACAAGTAATATTAGATGAACTGAATAATTCAGCACATATGTTTAACGAAGTTATTTATTTAATAAAAACAGTAAAGAGATTAAAATTCTTAGTTGACAATTGACATTTATTGACATTATTTTGAAAAAAAAATAGTTTAATAATAATGATTCATTATCTTTATGACTTTATCATATGATACATTTAGCTGTAAAAAATATCATAACAAACGGCGTAGAAATTTGCTTCGATAACAATAAAGTCATACTCAAAAAGTATGAGCTTTTACTAGTTAGCCTAACAAATCATCCGGTACTAAGTGTTTTCCAAATATTGCTTTTAAATTTAAGAATACCCGCTTTACTAATCGTGCGCTTACTGTTTTTATAGTTTTCTGTTTTTTTATCTATTCTGCTCATTGCTGCTGCTTCAACTACTTATCCACAAAGGGTGTATAACGTTTTGAAGTCAAAAATGTCCGATTTTTTTTACGGCGAGGGTTGCATGATAACGAAAATTCATCTTCATCCTCTTCTAGACGTCACTTAAACATGAAAATAGCATTTTTAACAAATACTTCTTCTCTACACTCATTGAGCCAACTTACAAAACCCCAAAACAAAAGGGGTATACATATTTATAGCTTATTATCTTTTATTTATTGTCATTAAATCCAGTGTTAAATATTATCATTAAATTACTATGTTAGTCATGCTACGACGAAATTGGGTCGACTCGACAGGTAAAATACCACTCTCTCACAGAATACAGACGTGAAGTAACAGTTTCGACTGTTGCCATCGTCCAGTGAGTGAGAGTTTCGACGTCCTTCCCGTACCTTCATCCGTCACCCCCTCCCCCATCCACAGATATCCTATTCGTATTCAAGAGGCCGACAACACACAGGCGACTCCTCTGAGCTGCAAGCGTCCATGCGCAACGGTGACCCACTACTTTTTGATTGCTCGTATGCTCGTTTGTCCTTCGAGCTGCTATTATTAAAAATATATTTGACTAGTTTATAAAGAAGATAACTAACTAAGCATTTATAATTTTTGTGAAAAATTTGGAAATCCCTTTCTTTTCGGTAAAAAATATGATGCACAACACCAACGACTTAAGATTAAAATAAGTTAGTAACTAAAAATAGTTAATATTTATTAGATACTACCTAAAATTAAAAGGATATCAATTTAATGATAAAAAACGAAAATAAAATTGCACGAAGCCGGGATACAATATTTATACAGAAAAGTGTAGGTTGTGAGATCACAGCAAGCATTGACGAACAAATCGTACAAAATTGATATCAGTAATAAATAGTGAATGCAGTGATATAACGCAATATAAGCTCATTCCTCCATTAGAGATGTTCTAGAAAAGGTATGCGTGAATTATAGAATTCCACTTGATATGATCTTTATAAGTTTACTTTTTTTGTGCACTAATTGATATATGTAAACTAGTCGCTTTCAGGTGATTTAGCTGTTTCGGTACATTCGGTACAAAAAAAAATTCTAATAAGTAAGATATTAAATTGTTAGAAGCTAATGAATACGCACATTCTTCTCTCTAGATTTTAATACGTTCTAAACAACCTGGTTGCTTTGACTATTATGACTCATATTGTGTAAATTAGTGATGGTATCACTGATTGAAAATCGGGCTAAAGGTTAATCAACCTTTGAATACGATCTAACACTACCACTCCAGAGAATTTTCATGGACGTACAATGTTATTATTTAGTTATGTCCGAATGAAGTAAGGTTATTATACCCTGTAGTGGCAACGAATACGGGCCGAATTTTAAGCATCCGAAACCGACGAGCTTATTTATAATGAAGAATGAGTGTCAGTGAAACAAAACAAGTAATGTTAATAGAAGTTCGCGTTCTTTGTCCATCGCTCCGGGAAATAGGTGTGAGTTTATATTGTTATATTTATCTTATAGTATTTTAGCAATTTATTTAATTTAAGACCAGCTTAGAAATAAAATAGATTTTTTTTAATTACGTTCAAACATCATTAGTATGAAAATGTTTATTAGGACATCGAAGAACATCATGCTTTGTAATTGTAATTGAACTTATGGATGATCATTATATTTTTATTTATTTAATGTCTGTTTGTCAAAAGGTGAGCAGAAACCGCAGATTTCCATACAGTACGATTGTTCGATACCTTTCTTGCTTCACCGATACCCATCAATTGTTTCATGCAAACTCATCAGTTTTAAGTAGTCAACATTTGAATCTTCTTTAATATTCCACCAATCTGATCGGCATATAATTCTCTAAGACGCCCCTCTCTCACCATTCCATCACACACATTCAGCCTATAGATTTATTTCTATGAGGGCCAAACTACTTCACATCAATCGTTACATATAAGTTCATCGGCTTTGCGTACTCAAAATTAGAACCTTATTTAATATGACACCAATGTGATTTTCATAAAAATTTCCTAAGGAACCACTTATTAACCATTTCATCACACAGGTTCATCACCCTATAGATTCATTTCTATGATGACCAAATCACCTCAACATATGTTTTTTTACTAACATCTCTAAAATCACATCTTTTTTGGTATCACTATTAGTATGTATATGTTTTAAGAACACTCCACGCGTGAATTGCATTGATTCTAATCTCATGTTTCCCCTCTCTCAGTCAATATTCACTGCCGTACATAAGATTAGAGACACGGAATCCATCATAAACCACCGAACGCGGTTGCAGCGAAACACTTTTACTGAAAGCGCAAGAATTATTTCGACTTTGGCGTGAAGGAGAAATTTGAGATATATTCTATCCATATTCATACTCTTTAAAATCACACAGACACTTAAAATGTCTAAATCTATTCATGATGACGCTACACATTCCTGTCTAACGCCTTCACGTTTGTCAAACTAGTCAATTTATTTTAACGTATATAATGGAACCGATGTATAAACATTACAGCATAGGGTCTTTCACCGATCATTTCTTTCCACACCATCAATTTTTTTTTTTCATATCTACGACAATACAGAAAATTTTCTGGTCTTGGAATGAAAATTTCATACCAACATTTCGCGGGGAAAATCTTAACCGTAAACCTTTACGAAATCCTCTTTGCTTAACCCAGGATTTAAGTATTAATCTCATTCACAACCATTTCAATAATAATCTTCGCATACAGCTAGCCAAAGACGGTGAAGGTCTCCAAAGTCTTTAATGTATTTATAGTGATATAATTTCCGTAAACCTGCCGTGAGCCTTTTCGTTAAAAGAGAGACACGATTGAGGCTTTTCATCATTCATTATTCATTAATCACTAATAATACAGCTGATAGATCACAGGCCCGTTACTATAAATTGCCACCTCTCAACATATCCGACGAAACCATATCATATCCAGTGGCTATCCCAGCTTTCATACGTTTGATTGCTTTCATAATTTATTTAATGCCAACTTCGTTTTCATGCACATTTATATAGACGCAGCAACATTGTTATCCACAACTGTATCTTCGCGTGCGAAAATACTTTCAAATAATTTTCTGACTTCCTATCACGTGATTTTTTTCACTCAGTAAAGATCCATTATCGTCTCCAATCACATTTTAACGCGATGTTGTAAGATTATTTTGGACCCTATTCACCATATCCCAGAATAGTTTCTCGTTTAAGCATAAGTTATCAGAAAATCTCTTTTCATAGCTTGTCTTGTCTCAATCTTTCTCCGTTTCACATTTTCCTTAGTACTCTACAGCTTCGTACGCTATTTAAGCCTCTCTCAGCTTATTTTTCAAACTATCCCTTCTATGCACTTTGGAGTTGGCTTTTGCAGTCAACCTAGCTACATTTTTTCTTCTCACTCACCACTTGTCTTATTTTTAATACCATCAAGCATTATGTTTTTTAATACTCTTATTCAATATATTATTATTATTTAATACTCTTATTTCAATAGTCTTTTCTTTATCTACTAATACAGATTTCTTTAACTCCCACAGTTTGTTAAGCCCTAAACGTTTACACTGTTAAATTTCACCCAAGCCCTTTTTCAAAAGCTCTGCATATTCATGTTTCATAACAGGGTCCTGAAGCTTATAGACTTTGATTCGTTCTAGCTCCCTAGTCATATTTTATTATGGTGCTAGCAACACTGCCATAGAGATTTAATTCAACAGACTAATAAATATTTACCCTTGCCAACATTCGGGTCACAATACACCGTCATGTCCGCAACTTTCCTTCACAACTGATTGTCAACAGCTACAAAGACTATCATACTCTAATTTTTTCCTCTACGCTATGTGCATCCTTCTGTGATCAAAAATAGTATTTCTAACATACAAATGAAATACTTGGTACAGAAGGAGACGGCAATCACCAACTTCATTCATTCTTGCATCTCCAAACTTACCCAAGGCTTACTTGTATTCATACCGCTGTATACCCAGCCAGTTATTAAAATCCCTTATTATGACAATTCTCACAAATCTATCGCAATTTGCTCAAATGTCTCTTACATAAGTCAATACTCCTCCGACTGCTTAATCGGTTTGAACATATTTGGGGCAGAAATACCTACGACAGAAATTCTCGTCAATCCAATTTGACCTCGAAACAAAAAGAGCCTCGGATTCATACATTCGTAACTGTTAACACAGTCAGATATTTTTTCCAATAGAATAAAACCAACATCCCAGCAGTGGCTATGATCAATGCCAGATCAATAAATATCGAAGGATCCGCATCTGACGACAACACAACTACCTTCCATTTTAGTTTCATCTACGCATAGAATACAATATTCATCAATTCGCAGACATCATTGATATTTAAGTATTCTCTGGCAGTTCCAGAACCCTCTTGGCGCAATGTATTTTTAATGTTCCTGGTCATAGTTATAAATTATTACGGAATTTAATACGGAATTAAACGGAAATTTAAAAGGATATTGGGATTGTGATATGATATGAAATGAAATAGAAGGCACTGTCGTCTCGAGAAGGGCAAAGGTGGGAAAAATAGCAGGTCGAGTTCGCCGGATTCGCGTGGCCGTGTGCTCATGCGCAAAAGTCAAACAAGCTATGGTCAGAAAGACATCATCTCCAGAAAAAACTTCACGCGAATGTTTCCAGTAAAACCAAATTATACATACTTATTGCCTTATAGATAATCAATTCTTTTTCTACATTTCCTAAGGTTAAGAGTTTACAAAAAAAAAAAATGGATTGTCTTATTATATTTGGAAAAATAACATCTTACTGTATTCAAAAAAACTAACTCTAAAAATTTTAAAACAAATTAACATCTTTATTAAATTCGATGTAGAAACGTTAATAGTGGCAAAAGAAAAAGGAATCGGTCTTCATTGCATTTTCTATTTGAATGACGAAACTGATGACAGAAATTTACGTTTTATAACAACGCCTCTTTAAACTTATGAAACGCATCAGCCAAACACCACCAAGTACTGTTGTTGCCTTGCGTGTTAGTTACGTATACAAAATCGTTGTGGGCCTTGTCCCGCTCTTCTTTAGGTTGCGTCCATGACCTGCAATTGTGTAGGCATACGCGCCGAAGATGAAAATGATTATAGAAAAACAGATTCTCGGTTAAAATAAAATGAAAAGATATTGAAACAAAATTAAAAAAAAAAATCTAAAATTAAAAAAGCGAATCAAAAGTCGATACCGTAGCGAAGCGTTTGTTTGTACCCGAAGAAAACACCATGATAATAATTTCTATGAGGTTACGAGTACGTGATTGCGTGCTACATAACGCGAAGTGTATGACTTGTTCTATACTTTCAAATTGTCAAGGTCAAGCAATTTTGTGGACCAAAATTGGCTTTATTATATTCATATTGCACTTGTAGAATAATATGAGTATACGTAAATCAAGAAAAACACTATTAAGTTATATTGATTAAAATTCTTTATGATCTATTTTTTTCCATCAAATAGGACTGTTCGGCGCTTGCAGATGTCGCTATAAGTAGTTTACTGTTTTATTTTTGTTTCCTTTTTCTTACGTACCAGTTTCTGGCCTATTCACGCAATTTACAGGCTAAGACCTCGTATTTCTCTTAGAAGTAAGTTTAAATAAAATTGAATTTTAACTGTGACATCACAGTTTATTTACCAAAATTTAAAATACGTAAGAAAATATTAGATTTTTTTTTAATGCAAATACTTATACATCCAATTTCAATACTCGAAATAACAATAAACTATGTTTACATGTTAGTCGACTGCATAGGGTCACACATTCATTTAGAGGGCTCTATGTGCATATGTTCAATATTATTCCTGAGGATATACAAGATTGGCTCTTATAAAAGTTTAAATTTTTATGAAAAAAATATTTATAAATATATTATAAAATCGCAGGATATTTAGAGGATAAATGGACATAATGAGCTCGACTTACAGGTTTGTTTTTCTTACAATAATTTTATATATCATTGGATTTCTATGTAATTTTAGGTTGAAAAGAGCCATCCTCAAGTTACTGGCTCGTTCTTCTACAGGGATAACTTATGAAACGAGTGGGTCGAACGAGTGGTAATTTATGAAAAAAAGTGGTCATATTAAAAAATTGTAAATTCTTTAAATGTTATGACGCATTTTACGTGTTTTTTAATGTTACCTACGAAATAATAAAATATTGAATTTGAATTTGAGGATAATAATTTTTTTCGCTACCCGTTTTATTTTATAAATAAGCAACAGACTTTATTTTTTATTAAATAATAAATACGCATTAATAAGGCGCATTTAATTTTTAATAAGGCGAGCTCTTTTGGATTCTACATATATTTATGCACTACTTTTGATTAAAATTAAAATTAAAAAAAAAAATGTTTTACGTACACTAATTTCCAGAATAAAAATTGGACGATCAAATCATTATCCATGGTTGTCGCAAAAAACGACCAAAGGACTCACAAAATCATTAATTACCTAAAGTAGTTTAGCTAATTACTGACGAAATAAGAATTGAAATATAACGGGCTGGAACGGCAAAGATACGAAAGGTGCGGTATTGCAATAGACAAATGATATGATATGATGTAGTTATATGATCCGTCTAACTTTAAAACTTAGAGGTAGTCAACCTCTGACTGGCAATTTTTTATTTAATCCTACATATCATTTTCGTTTCAAAAAATACTTATAGAGTTTACAGTTATCAATATAAATATATTTTAATGTGTGCAAGTGTACAGAAAACGAAGCGGAAAAATACTAGAAAATTGTCATTCCCTAACACAGGCATTTGACGATATTAAAATTTGCAAGATCAACCAAGACAAAAGTAGGTATTATTGGAGACATATTTTTAGGTGTGTTGAGGATAACATTTTGGTTTAAACGAAACTTGGAACAGAAATACACATTATAGTTAATCACAGCTCAAAGTTACCTGTCAATTAAATATTAAAAAGTACCTAACTTTAATCTAGTGACACAGAAAAAAAATGAAAGTATTTCAAATACATGTACAATTACTGTGAGTAACTTATAGTAGTCGTACATGTACTTTTTTGTAAGTAACTAATAAGTTACTTACAAAAAAAAGCAACTTGCCACTTTTTTTTTTGTATTTTCCAACTGGTCGTATGTAAATTTAACTTTCAACGAGAACATGTAAACACGTTGTGTTGAATAAAAATATTTGCTTTCCTTTTTTCAAATGGATAGATAAAAAAATGTATGCAATGTTAAAACACTTTAAAACTAAAAAAAACACATATAGACAAAACACAGAAAAAAAAAATAAAGAAACACACACTTTACTATTCAGAATACAGACTAAAGTGATAAGAGGCTCACCAAGTAATTCCACATCCATGAAAAAATGCTTGGTCTAAGAGAGAACGGAAAAGTGCCACGTTTTACTCAAGAAGATTCAATTCACTTCAATAATAAGCATTGCCTGTATTGATGTTCAACGAAATGCTTAACGAATTTAACAATGAAACAGCAACAACACACAGTTCGACAACGTTTCGTAGCTAATCCCAGCGAGCGCGCATTTCTGAAACCCAGCTAGCTGCCTTGAGTATCATTATAAGGTTACCTTTCCTGGATCATGCATGAATGCCTGAAAAAGATAACAATGAAAATAATTTTGAACACAGTTAAAATAAGAAAGAATACAGATGGCATCTTTGTTCTTTCCGCATATTTTACTTTTTGCTTGTACCAAATCTTTTACAAAGAAATATATATAGCAGGTTTATAGACATCTTTGAATATTACATCTTTAATAATATATTTTAACTATTAAATCGAAAAGCAGTTACGTAACTTTAACTTTTAATTGAAGTCGGGTCGAGAACAAAAAACAATTTTTAAAGTTTGAATGTACTGTTTTCATGTCTCTGAAAAGGTAGTACACGGTGCTCGATTCTTATTCGTAATTATTGTCATCATAAATAATTCACATTATAGTTTAACATGATTATCTTTACAAATTTATGCCTGTAATACTAATGCCTGCGTCACACTCCGTCCGTCTCGAGAGTGTATTAGCCCCTCATCGTTTATTCACGGGTGTCACCGCGTCATTATCTTCCTTCGTTAGTGACTTAGATTCGAAAGTTTTAATTATTTGAACAAAATTAAGTGCAAAAGTAATTAATTATATAATTGTACTCAATTATACTAGCGTGTTGACCCGGACTCTAAAAGCATCGTGTTGCATCAGTTGTTTTCCATGCCACTGCGATGACGTCACGCCATAATTTCTATTTAAGATTAAGAAGATTTAACAACTAGGCTATTTCAATTTAATTATTACTACCCACACGTGTAGCTTAATTTAAAAACTTCTCAAGGCGATCGACGATAACATGTCGTTTTGAAATATAGTCTTAGTAATTCTCACATGTACGATAGGAGGAAAAAATTCACTAAAACGTTATTTTTATGGAATCGCGTAAAACGATATTGCTCGAGTGACGCACCTCCACGGTCGTGGCTCGACACGGAAAAGATACTCGTCACAAATTCTATCGACCCTTCGGAAAATAAAAATGCCGAAAACCTATATCGGAACAGTCTAGTTTCTGTTTTAATGACGTGAAACACAAAATTTAGAACGCGTTACATAGAAATTAAAAATATCGTTGACTTTTCTGTAAAATAATATGCGGTCAGCCTTTTTCATCTAGTACTAATTTCAAACTTGTCATTGTACTTCACAAAATGATGCAATTATTTTAGTGTGCACGTTGGATCTGCATAAATGTGTTTTAATTTTTTTTAAGCTGAATAATCTTGATAAACTGCACAATTGTTCAAATATACAATTTTACGTCACCATAACTAGTTGTACTGTGCTAAAGTTTTAGTTTTCATTCCACTTTTTTTACAATATATTACTTAATACTTTTTGAACGAAATACAGCAATAAATATTTTTAGTTACCTTGGGTAAAGTTTTATCAAATATCGTCTTCTGTCTTATGAGAATACTCATTTAATTGCGATTAAATTTAAAAACTGTTTTTCTTTTGATTCCCTGAGAAATACTACATTTTAATTTCATTATATTATACTGAACATCCTCATAATTAACAGTGGTGAACGCTTAAGTATAACGTTCATTTTGTAATTGCATCCAATGGTCCGGTTGCCTACTGGTAAAACCCAGTAAATCAAAAAAGAGCTAAACCTAATTGGAACTTCGCTTTAACGTTTTTATTACTTCTCGACAAAGTTTTTTTTTATAATAAAGAATATCAAAAATGTTAATATTCCATATTATTATGTAGATACAATTTGTATTTTTTTTTCAAAGATTATGTAAAAATAGGATAATTTATTGATTAATTTAATTTATTAGTTATGTAATACAAACTATTTAAACTTTGCATAAAAAAAATTGAGTTTACCAGACAAACTCAACTTGATCTTGATTATAACTTTTTTAAAGTTTACGAAACCTGTATGTTTTCATGGTCGTTAAATAAATTTTCAACAAAAATAAACTGAACAAAATACAATCCAAAATAAGAGTATGTATAAGACATAAATAATAAGCCAGTCGATTGAAAGAAATTGCCAGAAGTGTTTGCATTATTACCGATTTGTCTCTAAATAAGAATGCAATCAACGTTGAGTCATAACTCTTGCGTTAAACAGTGCAATATCTATTTAAAAATGAGCTGAATTAGGCTTTACATATTAAGGAGTTAGAGGGGGACAAGATTTTTTACATTTTTTTTCCAAATTATCTTATATTTCTTGAATGTATTTCTTACGTCATTTAAAATCAGCTTTCGTAATTTACGCTATAACAATGATTCTAGACTTCGGTTACCACCTGATGCCAAGACCATGATTTCTGTATGCGCCACATCACTGTGTTTGTCTTTACAATGTAGTTTACAGACTTCCAGTGACCGCTCTTTTCCATACTATCCTCTGCACACCGTTCCTATAGCGCAGTACTTAATCAAGAACGGTCAAACGGACACGGACGCAAATTCGCTCGCACCTATAATTATATATATAAAAAAATATAAACGTTATGTAGATATATGCGTCTTTTTTTCACGTATTTCAAATAAAACTATAAGTTATATGACTATACATCCCCAGTGAAGACTTGGAAGAAGTTGACGAGCTGCACCGTCCCGCGGATTAGAGTTGCGTGCAATTTATTCCTCGGGACGATCTTCCGTTTTGTGGTCTACGTTCGTTCCGAATTATCTATTCTGAATTGTACGTTGAATTCAACGGCGTAGTCGGCCGTATGTTCGGTCCACTTTTGAAACAACAATATAACCGCAAAAAAGTAGTGCATCTTAATTTGCCACTAATAACTTGCCACTCCCTCTTCTCTCAAAGATCTGAGAGCTGCTGCTGTCCTTTGACCGCTAGCCTCGGCGGCCACCATCATTGTCGCCCTCTAGCAATTATATTTATGAATGTGTCAATACTCTACGTTTTAGGCGTTGCTTTTCGATTTTTCCATATTTCGGTTTGATTAGATTTGACATCATTCACGGAGAATTCTCAAATACAACCAAACCGATAATATTTATACGTGATAAACTAGAGTAAATTAAAATTTATGTTTACATAGTTGCATTTCGTTCCACTTGGTTAGTACGAATCGTTGGATTGGAGGTGAAGAGTCTTATACTTTATTTGAATTTCTATCTTCGTATTTTTCGAATAACAATTAAAACGCAATCCATTAATAAAATTACGAGTCTTCCATACAACACAGAGCTATTAATTAATGTTGGTATTTCTTAAGAAACCAAATGTCCGACACTTCATTTTATTTTTATCATAATGTACAGAAGTCACATCTATTATCACAAGTAACTTCAGATTGTTTAACCTTTAAATTTCAGAAATAAGGGAGGATGTTTCGTTCTTTTTCGATATACGGGGACTGAATATTTAACAAACAGGTGCATTTCAAACCCCTAAGATTTCTCGTTCGAAATCGTACCAAACAAGTTACACAAAAAACCTTTTAAATTACTCCATATTTAATGAAAAATATGACTTCAATTACCGTGTACAAGTGAGGACATTTGACATTTCGGGATTACATTCAATTTCAACTGTATACAGGAACGGACAGACACCGAGCTCTTACAATAAGAGTTCCATTTCTCCCTTCAACGCACGGAACCTTAGAAACGGCAAGTTCATATTGTACAGCTTGTACATAAGACACCAATGTACCATAATCAAATCGACATTTCGAAATACTAAAGGAAATATTTGACATTTGATAGTACGACTATCTTTAAATCGGTTTTTTTCAATATGGCAAGCGTAAATTCTATGTGCATAGTTCAAAAAATGAATTTAATTTTACAGATAAGAGCTTAAATAAAAATTGAATAAGTCGAGATATTCTGTTGAAATTATCTTTTGCCATCAGCGGCACTTTTTTATTTTAATTAACATACAATGACGAATAGATACAAGCAATAAATTTGAAATTTTAAACTAGTTAAACTGTGCAAGATTGCGATTGAAAAGATAAATTAAGCATTTAACAATCTAATTTTCCCATCTGTTCTAAATCCAAGACGACCTTGTCGAATTTAGAATCGAATAAATAACTTACAAATATCGGTCCATTATTATATCTCGTAAGATGAAAAACTTCATCTTTTCTATAGTCGATTGAAGGTTTATTGCTACAATCGTCATAAACTGGAATTTTTATGATTATCTATAATAGGCCGTGGTTTGAAAAATCCGAAATCAATAAATTCATGTTACACTTTTTCTAATAAATCTATTATTATTGTTACAGATATCATTAGACCGGCGCATGAACGGCGACGTGACGCGCCGTGACGCAGCACGATGATAAAACAATGATTACCAAATGAAATTGCAAATCAAACTTTTCTTATAAAAAAAAAACATATGATAAATTTTAAGAGAAAAAAAAATTAACAATCCCCTACTTCGACATTTACACAAATAAACGTACATCCCTAATCCGGAATTCCATACTCGGAAAAAATATCGCAACAAAATCACCCGAACCGTAACCGACGTCTGATGATTCTTTAAAGGCCTGTCCTACCACGGCCGATGTGATCTGGCAATGCGACATCCTTGACCCTTGATCGGAATGCTTCTAGTAGGTCTGTTGTTACCGCGTTCGTTCTACGGGCACCGCGTGCGCCCGAGCCGCGTTAGTTATTCGTATGTAACGACGCTCAGCCGCGTACGTTCAACGGTCGCCGTGCAAAGCGAAAGGTTAACGCACAGAACATAGATTGCTCAACAGCCGACACCAGTGTTCGGACGCGGTCGCAGCGTGTGCCGCACATCGGAAGAGCCCCGTCGACGTAAAGGTGCTTGAACAAGGTCGGTGCGCCCTTGTGCTGAGATTTTTTTTTGAGTTTCATCATAAAAACGTGTGCCGCCATCGACAATGATATGTACAATAATAACAATCTATAATTACGTTGAAAGAAACAAAGAACCGATTCCAATGAAATTATTGAAATATTTTAGCATTGTGATAAAAAAAAACAACGTAAAGAAGTTTAAGGCTATTTTATAGTGCATTTTTTTGATAATAATAAATAAAAATTAAATAAACACATAACGTATCACATTTATTACGAAATCGTCGGAATGTAGATTGCACACAAAGGCGCGTTCATTTCACGGGAACGCGACCTCTGTTCGCGGGCGGATAAAGTTTTAGAATTCCCATAGCCCCATTGAAATCCAGAAACTAGGCTACGAATACAACTTCGGAGGACCTTTGACATGCGCACTGCGCCCGGGCGAGGAAGTAGGTCACACCCGCCACGTGCGGGCCGCCGACTCCTGAGATTATAAATAAACCATGCTCTGACACTTATACGTCTCATAAATTCATAATGCGATCGATGGGGAGAAAATTTCAAATAACCTTGATACGTCGACGACCTGTCGCGGCGGACGCTCCGCTTATTTATTATCGTGGGGTCGAAGGTCTCGGCAATATCAATGGTTATCGGAAGCCGGCTAATGATGTAGGGCAATATTTTTCTCCGCCGCTCGTGAAAAGAGAGACAATGAAATAAACCACGGTAAATGGTCGAGTCGGACGTTGATTTAATGGTATACAACAAAAAAAAAGAAAACTAAATGTATATAACAGAATGGTAGACAACAAACAGAAAAAAAAATACATGGCAACCAAACTGGAAATATAACTACGTGTGTACATAAAAATAAAAATAGATACATGAAAAACAACATTTATTAATTGTAAATTTATTTTTTATGCCTACTTAGTAATATTTCAATCATTTTGTTTTCGTCTAGGAAAAAAATGAATAAGCATTACGAAGTCGATAAGGTGCTTTCAAAAAAAATTACTTAATAAATTAAAACAACAAAAATAAAATCAAATAGAAATGCCTAGTTTAAATATAAAATGTATTACTAACTGTAAAACCAGCGGCTATGTTTCTTCGGTCTAATAAATGTTTCGGAACATACCTTTCGGGGAATTTGCACCTCAAAAGCCAATCCCGCCGCAGTGGTACCGGCCGGGGGTCGGCCGAGTGTCGCGGCAACTTGTAATAAACAATTAAATTAACAATTGCGCGGTACGCCTTTCACCCTAGAAACAAACATAAAGGGACAGATCGTCAGTAAGATGCCGAACGTTTTACGATTGACGTGAAACAAAGGTAACTGTTCACTTACCGAGTGCGTGTTTACAGTGTCCATAAAATTTCCGATTCGTTGTCGCGTGACGTACGAACGAATTCAATTATGGGACAACAGTCCGAAGGAGACCGGAGATGGGGTTATAGAAGAATACGAGACATCGAAGGACATCCTTCTAGACTTAAATCGATTATAAGAATTACTAAATCCAGAAGAACCGTTACAAGAATATTTATGCAGTTGCATAGACCTCTACGCGGGTTTGTGTAAAATTTTATACCACCAAGGTCTCTGATGTAGTAGGATGGAGAAAACAAATGAAAATTTTATACTGGATGAAAACATTTTTTAATCTACTTCAGAATAAAAAAAAAATTAAATAAAATATTTATTGAACATACTGTACTCTACTGCAGAAATAAGAAGACAACTTAATATACTATGTGTATTTAAATGTCAAATATAAGCAATAAACATAGTCATGTAATTGTGAGATTTGTTAAATTTTATTAACATATCCCATTGTATCCATATAATCATTTTATTATAAAAAAAAAATATTTCTTTGTCAGAAAGCGGAAGGTATTAACTTGACTAATATCATTACCTATTTATGTTCAAATAAAACATCGACATGACACACACCAATTTTATTTTGCGTCTTATAATTTTTGTTCAAACGATACTTCAGATAATTAAATATCTAACTGTACGGTAATCTAGGTACAATTTTAATTTATCTAGATAAATATTGATATTTTCATACATTTAAACAAAGATATGGATGACGACACCATGTAAAAACATCATACAAAATTCACAGCAAACATATTACAAAAGTTTGTTTCGGTCGCTAGGTGAATCGTGTATTTGACTATTTTAATTAGGTTAATCCACGGGGGATACCCCCAAGTATGTGAGGACTATTCAGATTAATCTACAGCCATACACATAAGTTTCACAAATTGTCTTGTTAATAAAGATTAGAAATTTCGCAATATTGACATCAGTTTGTAAAACTTTTATATATTATAATAATAAAGCTTTATATATTATGTTGTTTACGTTAGCTGTCAAAATATACGACAACAGCGCCCTATACTGTAAAATATTTGTATGCATAAAATACAAATTTGTTAAAATAAAACAAAATTTAATAAATAAAACTTAAGTTTTAAACAGACACCACAAAATTTGCGCAATCACATGACATAACATCACATCACACGATGTTCCTAAATAAAACAATCAGAACAAACAAAATGGCACACGATATTCAATTATGTCTAATAAAATCGACAATCAACTTGAAATACTGTTAATCATGTTTGTTTGTTTCGACATCACATACATTTCTAACAGTGATTAGAATTAAGATATGTATCTATTTTTATAAAATAAAATGTATAGGTGTCCAAATATAAATAGGAATCAGTTTTCAGTGTTTAGTTGGCCGTTAGAAATGTATACGCGAACACACCTTCCCGCAATATCATTGCACAGACGTTCCCACGATATGATATCCAAACAACAAAAATCCCGAGCAGCCAACTACCGACACTACGAAACAAGTAAACAATCGATACACGAAAGCTACGTATTATTACATCTCCACATATTTATTAATAATACATTGATTTATTGCACAATAATAGTTGACATGGCCGTAATGAGTTTTCCGGGAAGTAATATTACAGCCACGACCCAGTGCCGAATGTAGGTCACGAGGAAAATTTTGAACAACGCCTATTTCCCCGGGAAAACGTCACTCATAATAGATCACGCGATACTGTGTCTAAAGCTCGCCGCGGCCCGGAGCTCGGCCCGTGGACGTATATTGTGCTAGACTTCCCGTTTAGAAGTGGAGCCGCTTGACGAACGAACCGGAAGTCGAATAGTCGTACGGATGAAGTAGACTAGTGGCCGCGACCCGCATGGCTCACATCCGAGGGCTCCTGACTTGAGTTCGCTTTTGACGAAAAAAAATTAGCTTTAAAACGCGCTCTCCGCGTCCGTATCTAGACGTGTTGTGAGCCGGGCGTGTGTGTTTACAGATGTCGTGACGCCACTAGCAATTCATAAGCGGCCGTCGCCCGTCAAACGCGTCAAGCAAAATGCACGCTCGTTACACTCCTCCGTTTTTTGCCATACCGCTAATTTTTTTTTCTCAATTCCTTGAAAATCCCTTATAAATTCAACGATTATTAGTGATTCGCTTTTTCGAGATTCGCAATCAATGAGTTAGTAAAAGGTCTTCCTAAATAGAAATTTCAGGCAAGCTAGTTTTTTCATATCCCCTCTGTTTCACGTCTTAACAGGCATACAGAATGTCTGGGTTGGGTGCGGTTCAGTTCGCAATGCGCGTGTACTGTGTGCAACTCTCACACAGATTAAACATTATATTTTGAAACAATTTCAAGTCGAACGTTTTATCTTATCATTGATTTTTATATTTCATACAAATTAAATTCTAAGCCATTTTATTAAAACAATAGAATTGTGTTATTATACGTAGGACACATTGAAACTTCTTAGAATGTCGTAACATAAAAATCCTTGCAGGACAACCCCAAGATTTTCCCCATTGTTTAGGACAATGTTTCAGAACTCGAAAAGCACGACATAGTAATATGTCGTGCTTAACTTATCAAGCTAAGAATTATATTCGTTCAAAACTATAAAAAGTATTTTTTCTCAAATATTTAATTAAAAATAACTTTTGCACGAAGCATCTGATTTCGACGAGGCTAGGCTTGCGGCAATCGATGCAGTTTTTTGAGCACAAAAATCTTTTAAATATCAGTCAAGAATCCTGAACGTCATTTCGAAAAAGGATATATTTTTTTAAATTCTTTATTGAACGATGACTTTTGATTTATGTAATCAATTTCAAAAAAACTTGTGACGTCTTAGAAAAATCTAAAAATTATAAAAAAAAAAACACTTTTTATTGAAAATTTTTCGTTAACGATACTCTCGAAGAAATGAGCAGATTTTGATCAAGTTTACAACATTTAAGGCAGTTTCATTTGCAATAGATCTAATTAAATTTTTGAATAAAAAAAAAAATACAATTTTTTTATAGATTTCTCAAAATACGTGATTTTATTGAAGTTAAAATTTCAGAAAATCTAAGTTTAATTAAGTCATTTTGAAGCCGCGAGCCCGATTCTAATCGGTACATTCGTTCAAAAGATATACAACGTTTATGTGCATGTACATAAGCCCAACACACATTTCTACATCCTCCCCCGAACGACACAGAAATTATATAAGAGCTCAAAACGTCGACACCTGATGAAATCTCGATTTCCGGAAATCAACGGAATGAAAACGATTCAATAATTTTACGAAAATGTACAACTTCCTCAGTACGTTCCACCGCAATTTATTATCCATTTTTGCATGCAAAAAACCGATTGGCTGAAACATGATTGCCATTCCTGAGAAAGGATATTTGCAAGCGCTCTGTGCCAAGTCTTCACCGAGTTTCCCAATCTATTAACCCGCAGCTTTCCCTCGATTTTTGGATTCAAGGAAATATGATGTGGATGAATAATCAATTCAATTCTTGAGCAGCTAAAAACTCCTTAACTCTCTTTTGTACATTCTATTTACACTCGTTTGGGCCCGGTCTATACGCAGTCGCTTCTGAGCTACCATCAAATAAGGGTGATCCTTCAACGGTGAAAGGTGCGCTGCACCAGTGCTCATATAAGAATCATTTGTGTTTAGCTCGTTTCAAAACTTGTCCATATCTCATTGTGTTTTTTTTTTTCTATTAATGTTCTCTGTCTTCTTCTATAAATAATTGGCGTTAACATTAATCTCGATGACAGCTTTTGTACGACTAAACCACATCGAAATTGAAATCTGACTGGTTTACTGTAGAGTGAGTTATCAACGTAAATGGTAATTAATGATAGTACAACAATTTTAACTTGCCAACTTCATTTCGCAATTCGAAATTATTTTTTTAATTCCTGCCAATCAAAAAAGAGAGGTCAAAGCAACCACAGAGTACCATCGGCTATAAAGAGTAATATATTTTAGAAATGGACATTTTATAGTAATATTAAATTGTCAGAACAAGCTTTTACAAAGTTTCAGTGCGTCTTTCTATTTTCTAATTCCAATACATTTTCGCACCTTTTCCAGTAGCCACTTTTCGCTATCATCTTTCTCTCTCAACATTTAATCATATACTTGCGTATTTAATGAATCTGGCTCCTGAACTAATAACGGAATATTTATAATAATTTTATATTCTTACATAGATGTATAAATCATATAAAATTTTAACCTTACTCAAAGCTCTTACAAATCTATCTTTTAACTTCAAAATGGTATCTGACCGTCCGGCATCATTAAATTTATACTGCTTAAAGTTAGTAAACATCGAAAAGAAAAAACTATAGACCCATGATAAATTTTAAAACTCGATAAAACACCTACACAGTTGTTATGTACACGGGTGACTGTAACCACTTCTGCCGTCCGAACGGTCCGCGACGTACGCCGCAATGGTAAAAAATGGAGGATACCGAAAACTAGCTCATCCCAAGATTAGCTCTCTATAATGTAGCTCTTAAGCTTACATGGCAACGAAAAATAGGATCTAGATTAGAGAAGAAATAAAGAGAAAAGATTCTAATCTCTACTGACGTAAACTTTTACATAAACATATTTTGTGTTTTATTTTCAAATTATTTCCACTATAGCGCATTGTATTTAAATTAAATGATAATTAATAATAAGGCAATATTCATTAATAGATGCTGGAAAACAAACATTAAACTGAAGAAATAAAAAAATAATACTTTTGTTTAGTTTTCTACGATTGTTATTGCCAGATAGAACACAATTAATTAAAGATCAACGGAGGAGTAATTACTTAGAAATGAAGAGAATCGTCTTAGCGCCGCACTCAGAGAGATTTAATGGTCACTTAAGCAATTCCCCATGACAGATTTATAAAAATAGAAATCACCCTCTTATTTCAAGCTCCATTAATAACATTTAATGAAAAACAACACCGCGCTATTACTTTTTAAAAATACATTTCGACGTTTCTTGAAATTATATCTGTGCAAATTGATCTTTTTTTTTATTGGTAAACGACACATCAGACCTACAGTTCTAGATTTTTTCTCCGGGAGTTTTTAACTTAACGCCAAATTAAACCACCGCCTCCCCGTCGTGGAGTGCACGCGAGCCCGTCGGCCTCAGAGATCGTCATAGCTTCGGGGACAAGCGAGCGTCAGCCCCCGACCGGGAGTCGACCCACGCGCAGCGCTAAGGGTCAAGTTCCTCGACCTGAAATAAAAATACTTTGAGAAGGTAAACTTCAACAATGGAATTATTAAAGCCCGACTATACAAAGAACCGTAGATTCGTTATATATACACCCGGACAGGTGCAAATTGAGGTAATTTCGTTTGTGCACCACTATTTTATTCTTTTTTTTTCATTAAATAATAGACAGATATATTGACATCAGAATACGTCAACTTACAGAAAATTATCATTTGTACAGAAAACTCGTTTGTACGCTGCTAGTACGCGTCTATGCGTGCGCGCCTACGTCAGCATAATTAGTATGAAACTGAACTTTTGTACCTATCATTTTGTGGTTTGGTGATGCACCTTCCAATAATTGCTATTAACAAATGAAATCTCATAAGTTGCAAAGAATTAGATCACAGATATTAAAATAATGAAATTTCTATTTAATTTCCAATTAAATTTCGTACAACTAATGATACGAATTAAGAGAACCAATATACCATCATCTTAAATTATATCTCTGAGACGAAACATTCATTAATACCTCTATGTATATTCAAGCAAAAACTCTATCATGATTGTGAGCTACTTACTCTTTTTGTGAAATTTATGTGAGATTTTTTTGAAATACAACTTTAATTTCGCCATTGGGAAAAATATTATTTTAAGTTAATGAATTTTTCCCAATCGCAAATTTAAGCCCTATTCAAAAAACGTCACCTAATTCTCCAAAGAAGAGTAGCTTACAATCATAAGAGAATCTTTACCTGTATCCTGTAGGGGGCCCTTAAGGACCTACCAAGAAAAAAAACAAGTACTTTCATCACAAACGAGGCTCTTTCTATCAACACAAACGCAACCTTGAATAGCGATACTACGTCATACTTTTGCTGGAGCTGGAACTTTTTGAGAGAATTCGTTCCCAACAAAGGTATGCGTGGGCAGGCAGGCCCTTTTCAAGTAGACACAATGTGGCGTCTAATTTTTTTCTAGGTACCTCAGGTACGAACACGATACAATGAAACGTACGGTAACAGAATGTGATGAAACGCAAAGGAGTTAAAATAATTTTGTATCGGTGTATGTAAAAAAAAAAAACTCGAATTTTGGCACAGTTCCGATTAATGACTAGCTTCGTATCCTAGAATTAAACTATGATATTAGTCTATGTCTAATGTACCGACGTGACTTCGTACATGCGTACATTCCACAAAGATGAACAAAGCCTTATATTTCCTAAATTGTGATATTTGTGTCATTTCTTAGCTGCTTATATAAATTCTATAAAATAATGAGCTATATTGATACTATATTTTAATATTCTTTTATACTACAAATATAGGAATATAAATTCTACATTGGCACAATTTCTTCTACAGCCCATATTTTATCAAACTATTTCATGTTTTATTCATTGTATTAAACCGTATGTATTGCTTTTGTTGTCACATTATATAACGTATATTTACAGTATTTAAGGCTTACCATAAGCCCAAAACTTTTCTATTTTCTATTGTAATTTCATATAATCACTAAATAATATGAAGAGATAATTACATTTTTATATTGTAAAATATAGTAGTTTATGTACATTGTGAAAGTAAACATACAACAATTCTGTAAGTATAAAGAAATAAATTTTGCAGTTGCATTTACATCATTTTCTCTGTATTAAATACCTTAGCACAAATATCATAAATTATTTTTATTGTGACTGCGTTAAACTAGTGCTATTTATAAATGCATAAAAAATAAATAAAAGTCGATAGTAATACTTAGCTTCAACATTACTCTTATATTAAACGATTGATTAACGCGACCATGGCGGGTTTCCATAATCCAAAGTGGCGTACGTGGATACTTTAGGCGGATGTGTGTGCGCCGGCGCCTGTCCCAAAACCTTGTCGTACATCGTGAAGATGGAAGCTGGACAGTGTCTGGACTTCCGGGAGGAGCAGTACCACAGCACCCTAGCGCGAGATCTCCTGCGCGAGTTCACGAAATAAGTGTTCCCTTGGTACAGCAGTAGGCGGCCCCCTCTTGCAGTAGCCAAGAACCGCGGGCCTTCAACAGTCAATCGACAATCAGCTGGATTACGATTAGGTACATAAACAATACTAACTATTGTAATACAATAGTTTTGACTACGAATTAAAATAAATTGAATGCAATCAAGATTAAAAAAATTACGTACCTGAAATAATAAAGCAAAAAAAAAAATGCGCACAAATTATTATTATTATAAAGAATGAAAATACGAGGAATACTTCATGATAACGTGTAATACTGTTTTGAAATGTAACATACCAGTTACGTTAACACAGGTGTCTTAAAAGCTTCCATGGTCGGTCACAGTGAACATATCAAAACTTACAAACGCGGACGGCTTATTTGTACAACAGCATTTTTATAAACGTCAACCAGTAGCGGATTTGAGGCAGGGCTCACCCCAACAACACAAAAGCTCAATATTTAAAGTACTCTATCTTCATAAAACCTACCCTCATTTGGTTCAAGTCCGAAACCAAGCTACAGAGTTCAACGAAAGGAGATTGCTCATTCTTCGCTTAAAGCGTATATTAATGAAGCATATAGGATATCTCTGACACTTAATCTATTTACTAATCGTCATATCCCTAGCGAAAAATTGACTTATAGTAGTTGCTATCAATCCGAAAGCAATCAATTCATTTGATTCCGGACACTATAAATTCACTACTTTAGTAAACATTGACAAAAATACGTATCCTGTGTGCAAATACATATTATATTTTCTTTTTGTTGGAGCTACTACTTAGTAAAATTCACGCAACTTGGTCTGGCATCAATTTTATTGTCTTCTTATACACAGACAATATTTAAAAATTTAACATTTGTAAATAATAAAATATTATTTGTTGTCGTAGACTCGTACGTATGCAGACGTACATTTATAGACACAGATGTACGTAGAACAAGTAGATGTGTCTATACTTGTTGTACGTGTGGATGTCATTTTTATTTTAAATATTAATGCACCCTTAGTATATAAATATATACAACGCACTGAAAAAATATAATTTTAAAGTTTTTATTTTGCGACTGGCAATATTAACCATTTTTGACAGTGAATTGACAAAAATTGGTGACTCAACGGCTCAAAATTCAATGACAATCACAACTTGTAAAACATACTTAGCAGTCATTGATTATACTCGATATCTTATGATACGACTTCAAATTAGTGCAGTTACTTTAAAGATTTAAATATTTGAATTGTAACTAAAGTCATCAAAAAGAGTTTCATTGTATCGAATATTTTTTTTCGACATCGCGTGATATAATTAATAATTTCATAATTATCTGAACTCATGAACTAGATTATAAAGAAAAATAGTAATCATTATCCATTACACGAACATAAATCAATAAACAAATAATCTAAATAAATCTGAACGGTACCATCTCTCGACGTCACAAATGCCAAAAGGCTGCGTTTGAAAGTTAACTCAGCATTAAAGGTGACCCCACGCACGACCAAAATGACCTCTAAGATTGTCGACTGTCAGTTACGAAGTTCAAACAACGGATTTTTATATGGTCCGGTCCTAACTTTAATAATCGATCCTTAATTATTTATAATGAAAGTTTGAAGTGCACCGTTACAAATGTTATTAAAATATGACATAACTCGAAAAATTTAGTTTTATATATATATAAACATTAAATTTCTTATTTAACTATACACGGCTCAAGCCAACAAGATAAAGCAGAATGAACATTCTCCTTTAATACTACTTAAATGCATTTCTAATTTAATCTATGTATAGAAAATCTTTCATATGTCACATAATCACAAATTACATCATAAACCACATTGTAAATGCTACACATAAGTAACTCGTTATATAACATGGATGTTCGCAACCGTAAGGTTGTTTTACAGTCAGATCTAGTTTTGTGACATAGTTTACGAGCAAGCCAAATATTAGTTATTAACAGAACTCGCGACGACGACACTACAGGCATTTTGTTAAACGTAGCCGCAGACAGCAGGTGCACAGGGCGCGCCGGGCGACGCCGAGGCCGCAGGTCGGGGCGTGCGCGGCGCTGGCGGCGCGCCTCACGCGGATCAGCCTGCGGGTCCACACCCGCACGACGACGGCGCCGCACCGCCGAGCTAGAATAATCAACAGCGCTCGCCGGTCATAGACTAACGGAATTCGTGCTAGCTGATAATACGATTGTATCGTATTTTAAATGTTGGTGAATGTGTAACTTTAATGTAACAGTAAAGCGTTCGGCACGAAGGCGACGTAAATCATAGGAAAACTCGTACCGACTCGGCGTCACTAGCTTAGTGAGTAATCACTTATTTATATCGAGATATCAAAGGCGGCATCGTGACAAAAGAAGGTGTCGTGTTTCATAACATTCATTAGAAGCTGTCGAGCCGAGAGGGGGATTCGTTCTAAAAGCGTACCTATTGTGCGTAGCGAAGCCTCGTACTTCGTGTGCACGAGTGGGCGGAGAAGAGAGGAGAAGGCGCGAGGCGGCTGGAGAGACGCGCCGAGATCGTGGGGCGCTATCGATTAGGGCCCCACCAGCAGCGCGCCGCGCGCATGTGCCCGCGCGGCGCGCGCCCGCCGCCTCGGCGCGCCCGCGCCCGCCCGGCGGCCGCCACCACGCGGTGCTCGACTTCGACGGGACTCTATTATTTAAAGTCCCCCGACTGACTTACGTCAATAACAAAATGTTTATTTCGAACGGCACACGAATACCGTGCCTACGTTAAATTAAAAAAACAAAAATATTGCACTAACAAAAAGAATAATGATAATAATAGCATCCGAACGTAATTTATTTTATTACAATATTTTTTAATGTGAACAGAAACATTTTATGCGACAGTCCTCCAGATAACGATAACATTGCGAACGTTATAGCTACAGACTGAAAACTGGTTAATTATTTCATGAAAACAGAAGGCAGATGTCGAAAGCGGTCCAATAATAAAAATTGTTTTGACAGATGTATATTTTCGGGGGCGGGCGAATGCACGTGTCCGCCCGCCCCGCCCGCGCCCCCCGCCGCTCGTCATAACTCCGCGGCAGCCGCGGGCCGGCGATCGATCCCGTTACACTGCGCAATTTCTACATTTCAACCTTTTTCAATCTCTTCCGTATCCGACATTTTGGTTACGATATTTCGTGATTTGTAGTCGATAATAAAGAAACTCTTTTTACCGAGACAAATGAAGCGGCACTTACAGTTAGTTTAAGACATAAACAAAATTCTACAACTGACGAATAGCTCTCCGGTTACCTGTCGAAAGCTACACCGATCGCTTTATGGATATATAATTTGCAACGAAGGAATAGCTCGTTCATTTACAGTTCCTGAGAGTCGCATAACCGACTAGGTACTTAAATACGTATTAGAAACATTGCCAATCGACGAATGGCAACTCTCTGGCATTTTTTACATAATTACATGACATCTTAAAACTTATTTAACGCATCTTCTAATATTGTAGTAGCGCATTGGATATCATTATTATCATCGAAAATTAAAATTGTAAACATTTTAAAAAAAATTACACATACAGACCAAAGTAGTTTTCATTGAGAGTATTTATAACGTTCTGCTCTAATTTTTTTCAGATTTCTAAAACGTATAATTATAAATAAAAAATAGAAGTGGAAAAAACATAAATGACATTGCAAGCTAACATACGGCAAAAAATGTACTTGAGAGAAAGTTACATCAACAATTTAAAGAGTATCGAACTAAAAGGACCAGCGAAAGAGGTTTTGGCTACGGAACCCTAAAAAGGGTCCTCGTCACTTATAGTTTTTACGGAACTACAATGGAGAGCATGGAATGACCAAACGCAGACGGACGGATGCGCACTTTGGATAGCCTGATGTAAGAATCTTTTTAAATAGGACCAAAAGCTTCACTTAAAAAAGTCACTATTTTTCCACCGATACACTAAATCTAAATAGTCATTCTCCCACACATAAAAAAATATTTATTACACACAATGTCCATAAACCTAAATTCTTTCTATACGCTATTATTAAATATTTTTAGGATTCGACTGTCTGATTAATTGACTGATTGATCGGATTTATGATTTGAATATAATAGTGCAGGGCATAGTGGCGCATTCGTTTGCAAAATTGTTTTAATTCATAATCATTTTTTTTTTAATGTCCGGAAGGTCTTTGTGACTATAAAAGTGTAAGATGACACTTGATATCTTTTGACGTTATTGTTTAAACAACAAAAAACTATATAGCCTAGAAAAAATGCATTTCTTGCAATCAATTATTTTTTTTTATATTTTTCATAATTTTTCTAATGACAAAAGTCCTCACACCCATCATCGTATCTCCAACCCATTAATTGTTATGAATTTTTAAAAATTGAAATGCTATTATTTTTAATTTTCTATCAAATATTTCAACTATATCAAACAAAATAGCCTAAATAGATTTTAAAAATTTTGTTTGTTTTTACGTTACAACAATATGCTTCCTACACGTAGAAATTTGCACATTTGAACATTTGACCTTAACGAAAATTAACACTTTAAAGCTTAATATTTCTCAAATAGATCCCTAAATCGAAAAATGGTCATCACACACCCCCAATTTTTTTAATGAGCTAACCAACGATACCCCACACCAAGGGATAGACGAGAAAATGAAATCATCCCGACTTTACGCGTAGAGCAGGTATTCTAAAACTTTTTTTCAAGTTTTTACTTTACCACTTTTTTGGCATGATTAATATGTATACCCTTACCAAATTACAATTTTCCAGGGCTAGAACCCTCTGAGCTAAGCCGCGGACAGATAGACGGACAGACTGATGGACATGGTGAAACTATAAGGGTTTCTTGTTTACTACGGAACCCAAAAAACTGTACTCTATAAAAACCGTTATATAGTATTCAAAATGTACGTGTACTGCAGCAGCAGCAGCAACAAGCATTGTTGTTGTCCAAGTCGGACGCTAAGCGGCGCTCTTAGATATCGGAACTGAAACTCGTGTGACTTAGCTCAATTTACATTAGTTTTCTTGGGATCCCTACTGTAACCAGAACAAATTAATGCGAAATTATTATAGCAATAATAACTACAATAAGCACTGTTGCATCTCTACAAAAAGTGCCACTTTCCATTCTTAATCAGTATAAAATGGTCATAACGACAGAGTCATCCTCATAACTGTGATTAATATATTCAGTTATTGTGTAAACTGTGACTTCGACAATTAACCTGACCTGATATAAAAAAATACACAACTTTTAATGCAAAAGTAAGTCTTACATAGGTAAACGTTAATATCCGTCAATATACAAATTTTTTTTTATCATTTCCTAATAAATATATATTAAGAAAGATATTGTAATTATGTTTAAGAGAAAATAATTAGAAAAAAATGACGAAACATCTTTATTCAATCTTGTTTATATTAATTAAAACCAGAATTAATTTTGCGGAGACACCATACCCTGCAGTGAGTTTTACAATAATTTATACAAGAATAAAATAAATAACAACTAGTTGTTAAAAATGTGAACTAAAACTGACCTTTTTCATTTCTCACGTTTATACTAAAGTGAACTGACTTACATAAACGTAAATTAAAAATAAATAAATTATAAAGCTATCAGTAATGGTTTGTAGAGTAGCAGTGGATGAACACCGAATATAAGCCATAACACTAATTCGTCGTCATTAACAACGCACAGGAATTGCGTTGTTTGTCAGCTTGTATGGCTTTTGATGCTGCCCTTTATAATACCATATACATATTTTCTGCTGAAGCTTATATTATCAGTTACAAGTTGTAACTTCCAATAAAAATATCGTAGTTAAATACTCGTGGATAAAGCGTTATTGAAGTTTCAAGAGAAATAAGTAAAAGATAATGAAATATTATTGAAATTTTTATCTATTAAATTAGGACTCGGAGGAACTTTAATTATAAAATATTTAAAACAGGTGGAAATCTTTGTTGCAAGATGTACACAAGTCGTTAAAAAAAGAAAATTTTATATTTTCTTAAAACAATGTCTTAATTAATTTAATAGTCAAACAAACAATTTCATTTAGATCCTTTAATCTATCTTTTCTCATTCAGTCTAGAGTATACACATATCTATTGATCCAGTCCGTTCTTAGAAAAAATAATAGCATTATAAATATTTTAGAAGTCTTTGTAAATTTTTTAATACATTGTGAATCAGTTAAAACTATAATAACTTAATCATCTCACAAACGAATCGGATCGATACTTTCAAACGCATTCCAGGAACTGTCCACCTTCGACTGTCATGAAACTCACGATCTCCCGATCGGAAATAGAACATAATCCCTTCGTCTTACACAAAGTGAGTGTCGCGTCGCAGAATCATAGACGACGAACGCCAGCGGCACATTCACAAGGAAACGTCACTGCGGACGCGGCGGCGCAGGCGGCTGGGATGCTTCCGCCTCGCTACCTGTACCTGTGGTAGACGTCCTTCCTCCTGACGTACTTGCCGTCGGGGGTGAAGTAGTAGCTGGGCGGCGCGTGTATGTGCTTCCCTCTGACCAGGAAGAGCACGTCGCCGCCGCGCACGCCGGGCGCCGTGATCACGTCGGCGCGGCACCCCGCCATGTCCCTCGACGAGCAGTACCACTGCTTGCGCCCGTGCGCCTGCACATTCTTCAGATAGAACGTGTAACCCTCGTGCAGCAGCAGCGACTTTCCGGTCCGCGATGGTACGTACACCGCCGCGGGCAGAGCTGTACAAGGAAAACCCAACGAGTCATACGCTGTCTCGGTTAAGATAGCAAACGATGACCGACATCCGTTTTTACAACACAAAATAGTAACGACGTCTGTTAACAATCGTGAAAATATATACTTACTTCGTTTTAAAGAAATCATTTGTTATGAATTTTAAAGTATACCAAGAGTAAACAATATCCCCATTTGCGTCCCGCCTAGCCGGCACGCGTTCGCAAATCGATGGGACGACAGCGTTACGTAAACGGGTGTCGAGGGATGCTGCACGAGCACCGGGCCCGCTCAGAGGCCGAACCGCGTTGTACGGTGAGGAGATACGACTGCTAGGAATCGAGCTGGAAAATGTCATTTAAAGCAATATCTAGAATGATTGAAGTGTCTGTATCCAATTTCGATTTATTACAGCCACGACAAAAACCATATCAAATTAAATAATATACATAATGCATTTCTGAACAAAAACATAAGACAAAAGAACAAAACCTATAAAAACGATATAGAGAGTTAAGAATCTTTTGTAGACTTTCCTTATTTTTTTTTTTAATATATTTAACCGAAATTTGTATCGTATTATTTTATACAATTGTAGTCGTAACATACATATACGTTTACCTGCCTATTGTGTCCATGTAAAAAAACGCGATAAATAAGCTACCGCTTAGAGGTATTACTTTATTTTGTTTATTTTTGAATACTGACGAAGCTCTTGTTTATTAAGAAACATTAATAATAAGGATTTGCATACGACTCGAACTATATTCCTTTCTGGATTGTCACTTTTATTGTGGGTAGAACGTTCTTTTCTGATATAGGTAATATGAATCATTTGTTTCGACAGTCTCAAATTATTTTATTTTCACTAACAATCTAAGCTGATTTTCAAATGCGTAACGCTATGTTGATGTCATATTATCTACGGGCCTTAAAGCGCTGTCAAAAACATTACTTGTTACATATTATATTATATATCTCACATATTCTGTATACTGAATTATACTAGAAATATTGTATTACACATTTCTGGTAAAATTCAGAATTCTATATTTCATGTGTAACAACTTTTTCTTGCATATAGCTTATTGAACGATGTCTAAAATAATAGTGCATGTTTTTCATTTTAACACTAAAGAGTGGACAGATTTCGGTCTAACTTTTTATATAAATCGATGGAAGTAAATAAAACAATCGCACATTAAATATTTTATATTGGAAGTCATTTACATAAAATATTTACAAATAGATATTTTTTTCATGTACGATAATATAACTACATATAATATATATATACATATATGGCTCTTCATAATACAATATAAAAACGATTTAACAAAAGTAAAAGCGAGAAATTCGAGAAAATAAATTCTCCCATTCACTTTTCTCGTCCGACTAGATAGGTAAGAAAAAAGTTTAATTCTCTATAGGAACTCGCGGGGCTTCTTCGCGAAAGCCCACCCTACAGTTTCTACGTTTGTTCACAAACTCGGGGCGGGGGGGGTGCACGCGACTCGGCGGCGCGCGGGGCGGCACACGTCCCCGCCGCAACCCGGCCTAATACGAATTTACTGGCTAATGATATACCTTAATCCTTATCACCGGATCGCGTTATATACATTGTGACGTTTCGCCTCTAACTTCGCGACCGCAGGCCGCGCTCGTCGACGACCCCGTCGCAGGCGCGTCGGTCTCGTTATTGATAATATTGTCCGATGTGATCATAACCACTGTGTCGATTATGATAATTCAAATATTAGTCATAGTAATAAAAAAAAACACATGTAGCGGCCCGAGTGGAGGCGTCGAACCGGTTTATTGTTTCGTCGATTTTGAATTCGTTTTCACCGATCGACCTTGTCGTCCGGGCGAACGAATGTAGTCGTTTTACGTGAACACGTAAAACGACCGTATTTACTGTAACCATTGACCATCGCCGCCCCGATGGTGATTCGAATTAGGACAAAATTTTTTACTTACATTTTACTTCATTCGATTGTCTTACGTTTTCCCGGAAATAAATTAAACTCTTTCCTTTTTAATGTTAGATACTTATCCATTATTTTTGAGACCACTATCACTTACAAATTTTTAACCTATGTTCGATCGATTCGGCAGACGGCCATTCCGTCGCAGGCGCAGCCGCGTCCGGTCGATCTTAACAGAGTTCGTTCGACGGCAGCAGCGCATGAGAGAACCGTTCCGCGAACAGCCTGAACAGATGCGTGAGCCGCGGCACGTCTCTGAGCGGCGCGGGCGCAGGCTGCCGCGCGCGCTCCGGCGGTCAGCGCTCGTGGTTGTGACTGCCGGCCACCGCGATCACCTCGCGGTTGAACGTCCGCAGAATGGCGGTGCACTGGTATTTGTTCCGCGACGCGCAATACCACAGTACCTTAGGCTGGTTGCGGTACGCGTTGTGCGGCCGGTAGTAGTAGCCATTCAGCACTAGTTTTGGATAGCCCTTCTCGCTGTATAATACTTGAACTGAAAGTGGAGCCCTTGCGTTAGAGATGAGTCGAACACATGTTCAGAAAAGAAAATAAATACGTTTGTAAAATAAAATTTTAATATTCAATTTATTTAACGAAACGTCATAGCATTTAAAAAGAGTTTAATACTGTCATAATTTTAACCTTTCAATATTTAAAACAATTCGTTGATAATATTAAAATTATGTTGACATTATACATGTTATATTCTTAAAATTATTTATACAGATTCATTTTAACAATTTTGTGTTGGTCATAGATCATCATTGCAAATTTATAATTATACAATACTATGTATTATTTTGAACATCGATAATCCTCTCAAAAACTTAGGTAACATGAGCTCAACACCAGGACAACAATCTGAACAAATCTATGACTAAGCATTAGTCAGATATAAGGATTGGTAAACACAAGGTGCATAATAATAACAGATCTAAATGCAAAAACATCAGACCAATCTGATACGATGCGATTAATACTCAATTAATATTACATGTCAATTATTATATGTGCACACATGAATACTTTTTAAGTAAGAAAATTGGGTGTACTTATTTTTCTCAATTCACATGAAAACTTGGAAGTTAATTTAAAACAAAAATGAGACAGGAATATAATTTAATTTTTTTGCTCTAATCCTCTCCTCTGGCGTTAAAAGTGACTAAATTAGCCTAACTACTAATTTAATACAAAAATATTTTTAGATTCACATAATGTTGACAAATAATTGTGAAATTTAGATCTCTAGAGATAATATACTTGTTCTCAAACTCAAATATGAAAAGCAGTGTTCTTATTTATTTCTTTGGCACAAATGTGCCAAATTTTTAGTCGATAAAATTATTGACTAAAAAGTTAAATTGATATGTTGATAAAGAAAAAGATACAAAAAGACCATTTAAAATTTTGAATATCACTGCCAAAACTATATGGTACATTAGTTTAAATATACGATATTTCATATAAATATGTTAAGCACTTTTTAATTATCTAAAACCTACAAGAATTATTAGTGCCGATTTTTTAACCTCAAACGAAAAAAAGAATGTTGCCATAAGAACGAATTACCTACCTTTGTGTGTGAATCTATCTCTTGTATCAATTTCGTGGAAATTTGTTTAACGAACGCAACTGTTTACATGTTAACTGGAGTAGTGAAGGGACCTCGATCAATATCAGACTTAGACATTCGTGTCTAGCCTCAAATCTTTAGTAATATTTAACAGATTCTATATCCAGGGTTTTCTACATCCACGACTTCATAACCGATGCTAAACAATTTAACGGCAACATTTTTGGAACGATCTCAATCAAAGTCACATCTAGACATATTCAATTTTGGGCTCAGATTTCAACTAGCATTGTGAGGATTCCATTGAGCCCTTATAGATCCGAACGACCGGGAACACAGTATGAACGGTTTCTAATAAATTCCAACCAAACCAACTCAAAAAACTAAATGTTTAGATAAAAGCTTTGTCCTCGTTCAAGCAAGGAAACCTACATGTTCATTAGAATCTTCAAGGTCGGGTGAAGTTTCCAACATTTACTAAGCCCGCGTGGGGGCGATAACTTTGCATATTTATCTTAGAGGACATCCTTGTCCTCCAACGCGGATTTACATGGGTTGTATAAGCACTAAGTATGCCAGTCCACAGCATAAGTAGGTTGTCTTTTACTTTAATTAATAAATAAATGGACACATTTATCTAAGCAAAAACTTCATTCGAAAATTAAAAAGGTAACGTACATATCACATATGCGTGTATGTATAACAACACAAATAGAGTTCGACAGGTAGTACCAAAAGTCCTTGAATGACATGTTATTAGTTAATCGGTATAATACAGCTTAATTTCCATAAATAAAAATGTATACTGCCTCAAAACACGTTGTATTTAAATGTTTGAAGATTAACAAGATTTAATTTCACTTAACATTTCCATTTAAATCACGACCGATATAGAATTAAATGTAACTTCTAGAAAATATACAGAATTATCATAAAGGGAGAAAAAGGCGCGACGTAATCTTGAGGAATATCGAGTTAAATGTATTCCCTCCGAATGGACGTACACACGTGTATGATCAAAACCAGTAGGGTTCGCGACGTCGGGTCGATCTCATGCTATTGTCGTTTCCTCGGGAGGCCGGAGCGGCAGCAGTGCCTCAGCTCCGAGAGCACGACGCGCTTGCCGGCCGTGTGCAGGCGCGCGCCGCAGCCGCGGGCGCATATCCAGCGCCTGGTGCCGCTGCTGTAGCTGCCGTCGAGGGTGTACCAGTAACCTGCCATCTTCAACAATGGACCCTCGCCCATGATCTCCGAACACTCTAATATAGAACACAGATCATGGCATCTCAGTTTGAAATCAAAAAAGAAAAAATGATAATACTTAATTATGAGAGTTTACCTAAAATGATCACCGCTCTAGACGGTGATGTGGCAAGGATTAGGATAGGAAGAAACAGAAGTGGTACTAAATTTTATTCTTAATTTTAACGCGTAATCTTCTAAAAATATGATTTTAAGTGAATTTAAAAAAAGTGGAAATACACACCTCACCTCTTAACCTTGATTTTTTTTCAGTATTTATTAATATATGACATAGCGCAAAAAAATTACAAATTATTTAACTAAAAAATTTATTCCATCATCACGAGATACCACAAACATACCACAAATAATGCACCTGCAGTAAAATATTGCTTTTTATGAAAATAATTCATTGCAAGCATTAAACTAGGTAACTGTCTCAGATCATTGTATTTATAAGCAAGAATGATTGCCGAAACACTCTAACCCACTTGTGATAAAATACAAACTTATAAATAAAAGTCATTTTCAAAGATAATATGGACTTTATAAATTAATAATAAATATTAATACTGATTATATATTTGTTGTAAAATTGAGAACAATTCTGATATTGTCTTTGTAATAATGACACTAGTCACTATATCAATTGAAAGAGAACAAAAACAACAGGCATTAACTTCGAAATAAATGTAACAAATTTGTAAAATTCGAAACAAATGTAATCCATTTAAGGGGACCATTCGTTTTCAATTTTAATAATACAGAAAAAGAAGGTGAGATATATAATAGACTAAATTATAATCAACTTTTTCATATTATTAAATTTAAGGCTTTGGTCTAAAAACTAAAATTTCTAAATGACAAGATTGGTGTAGAAAATATCAAATAAGCGATTTTGCCTGTCCTCCATTTATAAATTTCTTAAAAGAGAATGCCAAATTGTATCCCGGATGTAAACTTGTACAGCACGGATAAACACGAGCAACATTGAAAAATTGTATGTACCGAATGTATACCAGTGAGGGCAACTAACACAACCGTACTACATACATAAAAAACTTATCTTATTTTTATAAATAATGTCTTTGTTTACAATCGTTCGTGCCGATAGACGAGACGGTTAGATAGAAGGCGAGACCCCTTTACGTCCTACCAGCACTGTTGCTATCCGCGTCGACGAGCACGACCGTGTACCTAGTCAAGGACGCGAGGTCGACCAATTATAGCACTGTTTTGACGCTTATCGCGCAGTTTGTACATTTTGCGGGTTTGTCACGGGAGATGATGTCGAAAATGCCCGCCACTGCTGATTTTCGCAACAACATGTCGATGAAATTGCGTGTATTATCACCGCCCAACGGTACGTTCGTCGTCTGGTGGTTATTTGACAAAAAGCACATGATAATATAATTTTATGAAAAAAAAAAACAGCTATTCGTGATACGGATCTACCTTTCTATACAAGAAAAAGACAAGCAAATGTTTAATTTTAATTTTTTATTCGGTTAGTTATAAAAAAGAACGTCTAGGCACGTAAATTATTTTTAATTTTAGCCTTAATTTCTGAACTTATTCAAGACTTTAATTTAATAATTCTACAATACTACATGAAATAAACTATGTTACTGACATATCGAAGCTCGGGCGAACCTTTGCAGACATTCTGGCATTCTCTTTCGTAACATTTAAATTTGCAATAATGTATTATCATATATTTTTCAATGTCCTTCCGTGAGTAAAGAAAGAAGGTTCCCTTTCATGCACCTAAGTTATCAAAAAGACTAGAACACTAATAAGTCGTAATCAGTCATAATAAAGATAAACTCTGTACTATCGAGCACAGAGTGTGTATTCATAACCGAAATACAGATCGAGATCTACATTAATAAACGTTATATAAAACACTAATTTAATATTTCATAAGCCAGTACGACTAGTTAACTACTCCTATGAGGGACTAAACCAGTGTCATGTATATCGGGTTATATAATTAGACACACTATAACGTCGTCGATCAGTCGGTCCGCAAACCGGCCGCGGACAATAAATAGAATTTTATAAAAAGCTTTAACAAGACGCCTAAGCTAACTTACACCTACGATTGTATACATAATCTCTAAACGATTTGGTAAGAGAATATTGCACATCCACGAATCATTTGCATCTTCCTCGATAAGGCTCTTACGCTAATTATTATTGGCCACTAAGGCATCGGCAGAAGGCGGCCGGAAGCTTTGCCCCCGCTGACGTCGGGGCGTGCGGATCGGTTTTAAAACACGATGTTCATATTGTTCTTATACATCTTTAGCTAACGCAACATTTATTTGTCTTCCGGCGAGAGACTACGACTACGACTGTATAAGTTATTTATATAGAGTTAACAATATACAATATAAATACAAACGGTAGAAGTCTTCTTGAAATGAGATCATCATAGAAATTGGGAGACACGCGCATTAAATTGCTGGAAAGTTGGAGTTTAGCCAAAAACGTTGCGACCGTCCTCGTACGAGTCAGCGCTGATCGTCGAGCAGACCGCGCACGAGGAGGTCGCGCCAGGCCTATAGCAGCAGCGCGGCGTGCGGCGGCGCGGGCGCGGGCGCGGGCGCCGGCGCCGGCGCAATCGGCAGCGAGAGCGCGGGCGGGGGTTCGGGCGTCGGCTCCGACACGATTTTGTATTTGCCATGGGGATCGACCTGAAAGCGGCGGGAGGCGTGCTTGCCAGGGTTGTAAGTCGGAGAATGGTTGTGGGTGCCGCGGAAATAGACGAGGCGGCCGTCGCGCAGACATAGCGCCACCTGGCAGCGCTCCGCCTTCTGATACGAACGCGCGCACCGCCACGTAACGCGCCGCGGATGGGAGCCGCCGTCCTCGTAGAAGATGTGTCCGCCGGCCACCAGGTGCAGGCCGCCGCGCGCCGAGCGGATGTAGAACCAGCCTGCGACAACCACCATGCACCGTTACATACCACCACGCGTCTGCCTCTTAATGAACGATACTAGGACATCGCTATTAAAAAGCATTACGTCGTTAACACGAACTAAAAACGCTGCCAAACAATCTTCGGTCGCCACGCTAAAGGAAATTGCGGAAAATTATTAATAGCACATAAAATTGACACAACTAAATGATCATAAAGTAATGACGGCACACCGTATCCGTAGTACTAGTACATAATTCTGTATTCGAGGAAGCAGAACCGTACAGGTGAAACGAAATTCATTTATTAATTAATTAAGTTAGTTTGCGTCGTGAGGCGGTTACGTCAGCGCGGCCATTTATTAACCGCCAGAACCGTGGGCGTGAGCCTTGCCTACGTCGAACTTCTCGACCGGTTTAGTAATAAAACCCATTGGACTACTTTCCCATAGTCCAATTCGTTATCGTTGTACATTCCTTGATTATCGAAAATTAGTCACATACATTTATGACATACATTCTTCGATTGAAATCCTCTTAAATACAAACAAAGAAAGGAAATTCAAATTCTAGCATTATTAATGGAATCAAATTATAATAATGAAAGCTTTAATTAAACTGCACTCGATAATAATATTATTTACCGGTCTGATTAAAAACAAAAATCACGTAAATATCAATGTCGTACCGTGAGCGTGACACATAAAAACAATGATGCATCCTCAAATGAATAATTTATTTTTGCCCATTTATAACGTACAGCCAATCAAATGATACTTCCTTTAGTACTGCACAAAACAGATTTTAGTAATTCCAATCCAATTATTTATTTTTAGCATTGATCACTCTTTTCAACTAGGTTGTGTATAACACGAAATTTTTCATGCGTGGCAAGAATCCTGTGATGCTATAGATCCTATAAATACTGAAATACCGAGGTAAAAAACACATGATACTTCGTCGATCGAATTCGGCCGTCTATAAGAAAAATAAGGAAATAAAACACTTTGTGCATCATTGCAATGTATATATTCGCTTCTTTGTACCTATGCACATGAGAACTTGTCTCTCACTACCGTAATACATACTACATGCGTAACATTCTCAGATCGACAACTGCCTCTTATTAGCTACCTTTATTCCGTTATCTATACACATCTTCTCGAAATAAAATAGAAATATCAAAAAAAAATTCATCACAAAAAGTAAAATAATACTATAATACTCGTATACACGTTTGAACTGGATAGTTGGATGATTCGTTTCTCGATCATCCCAACAATAAATCATTAAAAGTATAATCGTTCGTATACAAATCTCGATACTTAACAAAATCATAAAACTTAAGTACAGTAAAAAGATTCCATATAAAAAGTCAACTTATGATATTTTTCATTCACATTAAAATTTAACACTAAAAAGCATGAGTATTATGAACTTAGTCGTACGCCACAATTAAATGCAAAACCCTTCGTAGTGTCTCGTCGCTCCGATCCCTTAACAAGGAAACAATAACCAGCGCAATCTATATTCGCAACCGAACCCCGTTTCAGAGGAGCGCACGCTCCGGCCTATTCAACAACCTTCACGATAGATCAATATAATGGTAAAAAATAATATAAAAAATAATGTATAAAAATACTTAGGTTATCATAAGAGAACTCTATCACATTGTACAAACATCTACCACTAAGCCGTCGCTCGCGGAAGATCAGAACTGAGATTTGACCGCCCGGGACCGGCATTAATTGAACCCTTCTCGAGGTCGCGAAGTTTTCCGGCTTCGCTTACCGAGTGTCCTTTTTTTTTGGCAGCGAGTGAAGCATAAGGCCACACACAAAACTAACAAGGTACAGTTTTATATAGCATACGAGGATGCTCATTTTCGCTACGAGCCCATAGTATATCGTAATGAGATCTGATCCCTTCGAAGGTGGGCCAAATCTCAAGTTCAGTTTTAGCAGACGGTCAATATATCTAGAATCGTATACTTTACACAGCACAAATGTAGGTAGTTTATCAGATATAAACACATTATACAGTGTTATAATATCTTTGGAGAATTCCAACGTCTACCGCGGTCGCGGCTCCGCCCGAGGACCGGCGTTCGGCCAAAGAGCTGACCGCCGACGTCGAGGCACGAAAACGCCGGTCGGCTCGCGGAAAACGTTGTACGAATTTTCTGTAGTCTTCATCGATATAGAGAGCTCTTTCGAACGAATCGTCGGCGACCTCGCCTCAACTCCTAACGTGAATCGGTCGAGACGAGCGTCACGACGACCGACCGCGGACGCGCAATCGTACGTCGACTTAGCCTAACATACTAATAACATTACCGTATACATGAAACGATAGGAACTCGTGTCGCACTCGCGACAGATCCCGTCGTCGGACATTTCACGCTTACGATTGCACGTCTACGGCACACCCGAGGATAGGGAACGATAATTGACAGGGGGTCGCGTGAGCGCGGCGCGTTAGAACATGGGCCGCAGGGGGGTGGCGCGCACGCCGCACGTGTGCGCGCTATTCATCTGCACGACGCGCAGGCCGAAGGTGTGCACGGCGGCGCGGCAGCGGGGATTCCTCGAGCAGCGCCACCACACTTTCCCGCTGGCCGCGCGCCCGTTGAAGCAGAAGCGGTGCGCGCCCACCTCGATGGCGGGCTTTCCCCGCTTGCTCAGGCAGTACCGGAACTGCCCCGGAAAGCACGGGAAGGGGAACGGCAGTCCCAGACCTGCAACTGTCACAATTCATAAGTTAGTATCACAAGTTTTCGAGATGCAGGACTTTCACAGTACTTACCTTGTTAGCGATAATAAATAAATGCTGTATTTACAAAATAAAACAATTATCGTGAGATTAATTCTGCGTTAGACTAAAAATCAAACGGCTTCAGTTTTAGTTTTTACATTTTATTAACAAAATATTTAGATTTCCTTATTTTCAAAAATGAAAATATGACAAGTTTAAAAAGAAACTGTCATAATCATGTCGTAAACAGCTAAAATCACCATCAAATGATATTATTCCAATCGTAACATCACCTGTTAACCACAACAAAACAAGTAAAAACAATATTTAATAGTATATAAGCTCAGACTGGCGCTATTTATAACAGCACATTTTCGTTACATAATCTATAATACAATAATATAAATATCAGGTTTCTCAATCTTCTTTTTGTATACGGAAGGAGGATCCATTTACATCACACAATTTTAAATTTCATGAACAACATGATTTCCGTTATAAATCACTCTAATCACAGTTCAGTATCATACGCTACCAGAAAAAAAACAAACTTGGCAACTGGCCAATAAGAGAAACATCGATTGCTTTAAAAAAAACATTCTGGCAGAAAATTACAAAATACAGAAATTCGACTCCATATTATGCAGTTTCCTATTGATTTATTGCAAAGTGCTTCTAAGAATAAGACTTTTTGTATTCTGAAATATGAAAATCGCGCTTTTCGACAGTGCCGCCATCGCCGAAAATGCTTATACTGATGTAGGTGAATTTTAAGTATATACATACATGTTCTTTTAATACTACTAGGTGGTTATTTTTATACCAAAAACAGGTTCTAGTTCTAGTGAAAACTTTCCGCTCACAGTTTTGGCATTCATGGCAATATTATAAAATGGAAACTGAATGTCGTCCTTCTGTCTGTTTGGGAGATTTTTTTCAGTCAAACCACTAAACGGAAATGAATAAATATCGGTGTAAGTTTAGAAGCTTAACACGCTATTGACACAGAATGTTTCTTTTCATTGCTTAAAAAAATACACGGGGAGGAACCACTTAATGTTTGAATTAGTCGAAATATTTTCCTTTACTTTTTTTTTAAATAGCCTTGTAAGGTAAAAATTTGAAAAAAAAAATTCGCCACGCCATCTAACTGTGTTTGTGTATATATGTAGCTGACTGTATCTATAAGTACCAAGAGCAACAGTGAGATGAAAACACAATGAAATTGAAACTAAACTGGAACTCAAATCGTGACCAGTCAAAAGCGATATTATGATTAAAACGATATAAAATATGAAGGATTTATCTATTCCTTTTTAGACGGGGTTATAAAAATAAGAGAACAATATTTTACCACACACACTACTAATGTGTACCTACGTTGCTGACAATGTCTATACATATAGAGAGCACGACCGGGATCCGGACGCAGAACAGAACTAAAAACGAATCTAAAACAGAATCAACATCAAAATCGATGGAAAACAAAACATGAGTTGGAATTAAGATGAAGACTGACAAACTTTTTGTCGGTCTTCATCTTAATATCATGAACATGAATCTTTAGGAAAGTGTTCGAATGAGCCGCGGTCGAAAAGCTATTTATTGTACTGTGTAATCATTTTACGAAAGATGAGTAGAGTCGATTCTACGTCTGCAGCCGAACTTAAGTATTACAATGAAGCTCGTCCACGAGCCGACTTTCAGTACTTAAACCTACGCGTTTTATGGAATGAATAAAAACGACTTCTTGGTTTGGTTGCACACTAGCTGTCGTCGTTTAAGACGACGGCAGAGGTTCCTTTGGGGTCATTCCGGAAATCGATAACGATTTTAGTCGAGGCGTTTGTTGGACGTCCGTTTTGGACTTGCTTTGCAGCGTCGCAGTTTGCTACGCTCGCGTACGAGCGTGTGCGCCGATCACGCTCACGATGGATTCGTCGACGGTGATGAATTTCGCTCGACATCCGACGTCGGACTTGATGCACGGCCAGTGGAGCTGGCCGCTGCGCCACTGTCTGCGATAGCGCTGGCCTTACACCTTACAGCACGGGGTTCCCGAATCTAGATACGCCCCATCGCACCGCCAGTCCTGAATCTCGCGCCTGCCAAAGTAAACCTAGCACAAAACTCAACCGATGTACTTCAACAAAAAGCCTTAGTGCAACCTCAGGAAATCGATTGACATGTTACTTTGGCTCACTTCAAGAATTATACAATAGAAAAAAAATATACATTTATTAAAAAAAATGTTATAATTATACAATCACGTTGTAATAGGAATACACGTTTACATTTTAAAGTTACAACTGCATACAATAAATTGATTCGGTCTTACAATGAATATAATCTCTGTTTTTCGCAATACTGTCTAAAATTATTACTATTGAACACCATAACGCTCATACAGATCACAATTATACATATATTATGTACGAGTAATACATGAAAAATGACAAATACATACCCATCTTACGCTCACGCATTCGCTAATCTTGAAGACAAATAATCATGAACTAAAATAGAACACGTCATTTTATTTGTATTCATAAAAATACCGTAAACAATTTTTACATTCTATGTTCAACAATCGCCAAGCGTTGATCAAATTTTGACATTCAGTCACAAAAACTAAAGAAACATATTAAACATTTTTTTTTTTCATGTTCCGTATTATGATAGCAAATAAGTATTAAAGGCACCTATTACCGTCAGTTGCCAAAGTAGATTCTTGATGACTATTTCGCTTTTATTTCCAATAGTGAGTAATGGAATACTAAACACAAATAATCATATCCGATCGAAACGCATATTTACATCATATTAATATTATAAACCAGTTAAATCATGATACGGAGAATCCAAACTTAATCAAAAGCTTCAGCTATCGAGCAATGCTAATCTACGGTAAAGCGAGCTCTTATCGCACTGAGCTCGCGCACAGATTTGCTTAACGCGGGACCTCCGCCCCCGGCGAGGTCGGCCCTCGCGATAAGACCTGTTAACTCGCCAACAACCCACTGACAAAACAGTACGGTGTTGTTACATCGTTCGCTTTCGTGTAATATTTCGTACAAAGAAACATTTTTCTGGCCCTTAGCAGACTGGTACGAATTTCAATTTACATATGGTATCGGTTATATACGGTATGAGCATTTCTGTAATTTATCCAAGAAAAATGTAACCTATACAGATTACGACAGATCTGTCGTTGGAACGATGATTATGAACTCGCATTAATTCGAGTCAATAAAGTCAAATAGTTCTCATGACAATTATAATTAATATGAGTTCTTTTTTTAAGTTCTTATTCTGATAACTCCCAAAACGAAACGTTCAAGTCTTGAGATCATATTCGATGTCTTCTATATCGAATGCTTATGTATATGGCAAAATATTAAAAAAAAAATTCATTCGATATTGCTACGATTCTAAAAAATATATTTAAAAAAAACATACGTTATCCAGATCGCATTTTCTAACTTATAGTTAAAGTTTTTGTAGAAAATTAAATCTCGTGACAGGACATTTTTATTGATAAAGGATCCAAATAGAAATTGGACAGTGTTCTATAATAGAAAAATTAATGTTACCGAAATTTCGCACAAAAATATTTGCAATACATTCGTAGACCTCATTGGGTTGAGGTCCGCACAAACGATCCGTACATCCAGTCACGACTATTGACTAAGGCGCATACACACGCCCAAAATTTTAAGCATTCCTGTAAAGTATTTTACATCCGGCATCTACCTCAAATATTGTACATGCATTTATAAGAACTCGCACGCAAACACTTAAGAGATCTGTTGTCTACCGCAATAAGTAAAAATACAGTCCACAAAAACATGGCACATTTCGAAATATATTCACTGAATTACGAAACCTAATTGCACTTAAATGAAATCATAATATCTACTTGCATGATTTTAAAAAGTACATATTGTCCAAGCGAATTAATTTTTGTATACCAAAAAAAAAATGCTCATATATGGATATGTTTTACATTCAGAGAAATAGATTTACGCAGTTTATTTGTTAAGACATTTTAACGTATTTCAACTTTCTTAACAATTACTTTGAGAGTCTTTTTTAACTCAGCGACTGTAACATACAATAACATTTCCATAACAATTGTCGCCGATGCCAGAATAAACTTTTGAACCTAAACGCAGTACACGCGACGCGTACTTCCATATCTAGAAACGTCGAAGTTAAATCTAACAAATATATCAAACGGTAACATTTCTATACGTGACACATTCTAGTCGATCGATTTGTATTGACCCCTAACTAAAATATTCATGTCGAACGTTCGAGAAACATTATAAAAAATTGTTATTTTTTTTCCATATTTAAAGACGATTTTATAATTTGAATGTATTTTATCGCAGGTATGCCAAGTTAAAATATTTTCGGAATGTATTTTAATCAGGTACTCGAGTAAATTCAATTCTACTGGTCTTATGAACTAGAAAACATGTTTGTGACCTAAAAACAAAAAAAAAATTCACCGCTTTCAATAATTTTCATGTCTATACTAAAGTCTATTTGAACATATGCACATTTTGAGATTATTTTGCGACTTTCGTTGATGTTTTTACCCGTAAGGGTAGCGAAGAGCGCGCGACACGCGCCCAAAGTCGTACGCTAAATACAGCCAGGCTCGACGACTTTCGTCGGGCGATGTTCGGACGACTGGGAGCTCTCCGAAGACTTCTCCGTGGGCGCATGGAAATCGAAGTTGTCCGGGGTGAAGTTCGGTTCGTGATTGTGCCCCCCCTTGACGCGCACGAACCTGCCGTCGAGGGTGGTCTGCACGCGGCACAGGCAGCCGGTGTAGTCCTTGTCGCGGCACGCCCAGTTCAGCTTGTCCCGATACTGATTGTTCATCCAGAACTTGTTCCGGCTGAATATCAGCACCGATTTGCCCGCTTTCGACGGCAAGAAAAACGCCTCTGCAACGACACCGCATAATTATCACGAAAATATTCTTGAAAACTGATCCGCAAATACAAAATAAGATTGTAATAATAAAAAAAACTGTGACACGTAATTGCAATATTTATTGAATGACATTTCAGTTTGATCCGACAGTGACCGTAAATAAATATGCACCATTTTGTTAATAAAATATTCCATTTGTTTCGATTGTACAATTATAGCAATATGTTAAAATATCGTTTGAAGATCACGAGACTACATTTGAAACATCTTCTTGGTGGTTTTCTGATAGAATCGAGGCTTCTCGTGGTTGTGCTCGTTCCTGTGGGAGACGACGTGCCCGCGGCGGTCGGTGCGCGCCACGGCCGTGCAGCCGAGCCTCTTCCTCCGGGAGCAGACCCAGTAGGTGGGCGGGGACTCGCAGAACGAGAATCCGTCCAACACCAAGTTGTGCTTACCCCGCGACGTCGGTATGTAGGCAGCCTTTATTTTGCCTGCAAGAATACACCTCGATACCTTACCTCTCTGTGTAGCCATTTTCTGCTGTTCGCATATTTTGAAGGGGTCAAACGTTGCTATAGAAAAAAGAAACAGTGATAATTTTGCAATTTTAATAATATTGTATTGTATGTAGTGGACAATGAAAAACACAATATAGATATTTCTTTTGAAAACTTTACTTATGAACCTTCCGATAAGCAAATCTACTTCGAGCGTTCCCAATACGCATTATTATGTAAATACCAATGACGGTATTACAATTTATAATTCATGATGTAAAAGTCTGCCTCTGAACGAGCCATTAGCATCTGAAAAGAATAAGATCCTTTGAATTATCACTACAAAACAGAAAGAAGTCGAGAATATTTAAATAATTATACAATCTTAAACATTACAAAAATCATGATTAAATATACTTCAGCGGTGTTTACTTTAAATTTCATTGCCACGTGAGTTTTCAGTCCATGTCTTTCAATTACAATTAATAGATCAGTCGATTGCCGATGGTCTATAAGCAAAATAAGGCACTAGGTGTTACTAAAATAACCAATTGTTCTTCGTGATTCTACTAAAATGTCATTTATATATACAAAACTTAACAAGATCGTTAAAGAAAATGAATTTCTACTTTCGTATTTATATTTTGCACACACCCATTAATACAACTCACAATTTAGTTTCTTTATTTAAAAAAAAAATACTAGTCTCTCTATCATCGAATGAGCAATGTTTCTTTTAACATTAGCTACATACATGTTGAGAATGTTACTATTACAAACACTAAGATTTTGAGGTTCAATAAAGTATTCATATAAACCGAATCAACATTTCACATTACGCAATAAACTACTTTTGGCGTAAGCTCAAGTTAACGTCTCTAACCGTTTTTTCGACGTAATGGACCGAAAATGAGAAATCGAAACAATTGTTTGCTTCGGTAACGACCTGTCATTTAAAAGTTTATTCTACTAAATAATAATAATGATCGCGTGTTGTTGCAAAGAGTTAGAGACGAATTCGAAAACGCTTACAAGGGTTTTATACATAGAAGCCTAAAAATGAACAAAAATAAAAACACTAATAATATCAATTAAATTAGGGTTTCCTGCGGCCACCGACTAGATCATAAAACTTGTAGACCTTTCTTTAAAAAAAAAAAGGAATAATAAATTGAAGGAAATGTACGCATTGCTAATCTTATAAATAAATAAAGATGGGTATTTATTCTTTTTTACTTAATTCAATGGCATTATATTTATTATATATTATTCTCTTCTATAAAGTTTTTAGCATTATAATGGTCAGGATCGTATAACAAATTATACAAATGATTTTAATTTCCGATAAAATACCATATTATCATTTTTTAGTCTCAGATTTTCTCTCTACGAACAACAGGAAACATACCTCATGTAGGACCCGTCAGCTGTCCTGATAAGACTGGGCGGCAGATGCGTGTGCGCCGACGCCACGCGGAGCACGCACCATTGATCGTCGACGAGGATGGAGGCCTTGCACGCCCTCGACTTGCGGCTGGAGCAGTACCACGTGCCGGCGCGGTGCGACGGCTGGCCGCTGTTGTAGGTGTAGCGCGCGTACCGCAACACCATCCCGCCGCTACTCAGCGCGCACAGCTCGGCGACGCCACCTCACACATCAACGGCACTTATTATACGGCTCGAATGGTTGAACACCACAAACGTCTTGAGCAGTCGTGTACAACCGCGCCGATTTCGGTGGAGACAATTTTGAACAGTAATTTCGTAATTTCTAGGTATACAATACCATAAGCAATCTACCCAAATGAGTTAATATATTTTTCCTGACACAAAAACGCTTTACACCATACTAAAAACAAAATCTTATTTTTACCTGTCCCTCTGCATTTGCTCATTCTATTTATGAAGTCTTAAAATATTTAGTGCCATACATAAATATGCATTTTATTTCACCACTTAGGTAAATAATTTCAATGATGACGTTAGACCAACATTTTGAGAACAGATTTTAACTTTTCTAGCATATAAATGTGATATTTATATAATCCACTATCGTTATCTAGAACGTGTAAATCTATTTTCACAAGAGTATTGTATCTGTTATAATCCATCCATTAACTATAACAAGTTCACAGCCATGACTAAAATAAAATACTTTAGTTAAAATATATTCCTTTAATTTATACCTTAAATTGGAATTTAGTAATACTCTTATAACGACAATTGTAACGATGTCTTTTATATTATCAGATATCAAAAAAAGTAATAATATCTATATTTATATATAAAAAAGGGAATGTTCAGTACATCAATTATTATAATTGACAAAATATGGTCCCGCTATAACGAGAAAAAGGCACTTTTTGCTCACTAATTATTTTCCATTTGAATAAATACATCTAAAACACTGAGTGAGTAACAACAGGCCATACGATAAGTACATTATAAGATACACTAAGTTACAATAACAATAAGGTACACAAGTTATCACAACTTGTCTACAAGCAATCGCTGTTATGATCAATCTAGCATTCTATAAAACCGACGTATTGTCACGGTCATAAGCGTTTAAAATATTACACGTTCTGTACGCGTCGAAAAACTATTTCACATTCATCATAGAACTTCAGTTATAAAGTAAACGAGACTGCCTTGAACTCGAGCGGTAAATTACGCAATGCAACCAATTTGAACTAAAGGTGTCGGGTGGGGTTGAAACACGATTTTGAAGTCTTATATACGAGTAGCAATGCCAACGGACGTGTCTCCTAGACGTTTGAATAGCATCCTATTACAAAAAAAAAAAAAGAAAAAAATAGATAAAACGTACATTTATCTCAAAACATACGACATTTTAAATGACGTCCGTTTTCTAGATCGTGTGACATTGATACCATGTTTAGTTTCGCATTGAACACAGTTCTCATGGTTTATAATTACTTGCGTTATTTACGGCAGAAAAATATACTCATAATTATATTCTTAAAATCCTCTCGTCGACATTAGGCACAAGTAACATCGCACTTTGGCGTAAACAGTAGGCTAATGGTTTACTCAATGCGAAGGCACATCACGGCCATTATTTGATTTGATATAATCGAAATTTAAATACAATAAGATTTCATTTATAATTATATACAATATAATCATATATATAAACTGATTATAAACACTATGGAATTGTAAGAATAAAAAATGACCATTAGATCGTGACCTAGTACCATTTGTCGTAACGAAAAACGTGAATTTAATTTATAGTATAAATACTTCTGTACTACATCTGAAAATGGAAAGTTTTGATTTTCTTACAATTTAAAAAGCCTTCACACAGCGCAGTTGTTTTGTTTTTTGTTAAGTAACATTTCATTTTTCATAGCATTCCCACAAATAAAATATTGATCATGACCAAAAGTTACCTTGTTACATTAACATTACATAACAGATAACATACAAGAACGCCCGCTCACTAAATGTTAGGAAAATTTAATTTTAGCAACAGATAACAAATAGTACCATATGTTACTCAATTATCCAACCGAATTTAAATCCGCAAATGTTATTGGGCCTAACAGTATCAGTTGTTAAAAATTTTTGTAACGTTGCACGTGCCAGGATGTGAGAGTACCTAAAACGACTCAATAAAATCTAACAAAACGATCATAAAAAGCCAAATAACATAACTATTGTTACCGTGTCTCGACTAAAACCCACCGCGATATAAGAGCACCCTAAAGTTGTTCGCAGACCGCAGCAATTGAATAGCAGATATTTGATCGGATCCAAACAAACTAACTCTGTTAGCGCCGATGGCGCCCAAGACGAGCGAGCAGTTCCGCGCTTTCAAACGTTTTCCTGCGCTGAATTAAAGCTACACCATTAATCAACAAAAAATCATAGGAATTGATTTCTAATAACTGTCTATGCTACTGTAAACTATGCAATGCCACTGATACAAATACATTATTTTCAAATTTGAATAGTAAAATGAAAACAATCGTAGGTAGATTAGTTTTGTTTATACTTAGATAAAGTCGTTATAATTTTATGATTAACTTCAGTCAAGGCTTGTTTAAGAGTGAATTCGACTTTAATTAGATTTTTTTTATAATTAAGGTAAATTGATTCGTTTTTTTAATTCTTAACTTTTCAATTTGTATCAGAAAAAACGGTTTTTTTGTTTACTTTTCATTTTGTTGCGATTCTGGCGTTTTACGGCTACCTTGTAATGTTTTATATAGTACTTCCCGCGTGATATTATTATTCACATTTTTCGTCATAATTTTCAAATCAATAAAATCTTAAGTAGAATTTTTGTCTGTGCGTTTTGTCCACGTTAATCTCAAATGGCTGAATTATTTATTTGACGTGGTTATCAGTAACGTTTGCAAATAGGCTTGAACTAACATTTAGTATTTCTTTCACTAACATTTGTCCCCGACTGACCTGTATACCTAAACGTAACATTTAAAAACGTTCAAAGTGGTTTTTTTTAATCATGCATATCGTTATGGGCGTAGTCGATGCGATTAATCAATGAAGTTATTTTATAACATTTATAAGTAAATACTTCAAATTTGCCATAACCCTCACTAAAGTGAATAACGTACGATGCCCACTATATTACGAATCACGGATCTATATTCATTTGCTTAAATTGAGCATAATCCAGCAAGCAGAAGTTCTAAGCCAGCTTAAGAGATCTATTTAACTTATATACATAAAATCATCGTAGGTAAAAACCGTGTCATCTACCTTCGGTGCCTAAACCGTCGGCACGATAAAAATAGAGGAAACTGTTTCACGATTCAGTACAAATATATATACAATCGAAGACAATACAAATAGTACTAACATAAAGCACTTAACGCACTTAATATCTAAAGATCCATTATGTTCACTTCTGACACAAAAAAAAATACATTATAGGACACGTTAAAATACATAATTGGCGTCGGAAAAAATACTAACAAAAATTTAGGCAACGCGGTGACTCAGATGCGACACGAAGTGCTCGAGCTCTCGCGCCGCCCGCCACAATCGGTGGACCGAGGTATCACATCGCTGTCGCACGCACGGCTCGTGCTCGTGCGACTCGTTAACGCTAAACCTATCGTAGACGTTCGGGGAATCACAGGCCGGGGAATGGCGTTTTATTGCCTTTAAAAGATCACGCTTTGAATAAAGTCAGTGATACCACTAATACTTTTAGATCGGCTAGGGTATGTCCTAGAGGCAAAGCGGACATAGACGAAACAGCAATAGCTGCAGATAAAACAGTATCGACAACGATGGTACAGAGAGCTAGGGCAGGTGGGGCTGTACGGCGGTCAGTCTAGGTCATGCTCGGGCCCGCGGGGCGCGGCGGCGTCCAGCACGGGCGCGGCTGCCGCCACGGGCGCGGGCGCAGGCACGGGCGCTGACGCGTCGCCCTTGCGCGGTGCGCGGCGCGCGGGCAGGCACAGCGCTCGCGGTGGATGGTTGTGCATGCCCTTAACGGCCACCACGCTAGAGCCCAACATGTGTATTCTCGCCTTGCAATTCGTCTTCTTAGAGGTGCAGCGCCAGATGACCTTGTCCCGCAGCTTCGACTCTTCACAGAACGGAAACGTGTTCACCATCATGATGATTTTTCCGCGTCGTGATTTCAAGAATTTAATACCTGTACAAAAAAATAATGGAATCAGTATCGTCCGTTATTTATTTTACAAATAACCAAGTTTTATTCCCTGGAGCGGATACATCGAGAGAGAAGTGAAACTAACGGTCGTATTTAAGTACAATTTAATATGAATTCACAAAACATTCCCGCATATGAACCAAAATAATATCTTATACAATAATGGTATAAAATTACACTAGTTTAAATAACGCACTGGACAAGAGCGACACGAGAATAAGTAACAATAAAATTGAGGTAGATAGCGGGCGAGTGCGGCCCGAGGGCCGCCGGGGGGGCGGGGCGGGGGCGCCGCCCGCCCGCGCCCTTCGGAAGCCGCCCGGCTCGCAGCACATACAACAATTCATTTACCACCGATAAATCCATTTACTTATTATACACAAAAGTTAACAACTATAAGCCGGGCACCTCGCAGTCGACGGCCCTCGACGCCCCGTCCCGAATAACTAAGTAATCTATCTAAACAACGATCGAAGGTTGCAAAAATTTGTACTTGAATCGGAGTCGTTTTATTTATAGTTAAGTTACTTTGCTAAACGTAATTAATTCGACACGTAACAAATATTTCACTCAAAACAATTTATATAAAATATATTTCGACAACAGTCACAAAAAGAAATCGCTTAATTCATATAATTAAAAGTCGTCAACAGTGAACGAGCGAGCACAAGTTAAAACTAGGTAAAGAGGTAGATGAGTTACGTAATTAGTCTATGCGAGAGCGCGCCGGACCCTGCGCGGGCCGGGGGCCCCCGGCGCGCGCGCCTAACCTAACCTAACCTAACCTCGAGTAAAGCTTCTGAGTATTCATTCAGTATAAAAGTGTATAATTAAACTAATCAGTTGTATAAACCCGTATAAAAGTGAAGAGGTAGTCGATTGAGCTACGGGGGACGAGCTCGCGCAGGTCCCCCGACGAACAGAACGTAAACTTCCAACTACTGTTTGTATAGTAGTTTAAAAGGCGGCCATTTAATTGTCTAATTCGCAATATATCTTGTATAAAATGTATGAATATTTGTATATACTCGTATAAGACCGTAATAACAAAATAAATAAGTATATCCCTAAGTACAATAGAAAGGACGCAATTTAGATTGCTCCATCTGCGCGATCAGTCTCCGCCTCGTCGCGCGGCATGCCGCGCCAGGCCCGCACTCCTAGCTGATCATTCTGAGTGAATCCAGGGGGTCGCTTCCGTTTTCGTCCTATTGAATCTTCCTACCCGAGACAATAAACTATCCACACCTATCCGAAGCGTTAATATTAACAGATGTCGAATCGACGGCGGCGCCCCGCGGCTGCGGTGGCTCGGCCGCGCCTCCGCTTATGATTACCGTTAACATCCAAACACCACAACAGATCTTAATTCTAACCCTGACCTAAACGATGTTTTACATACATTCACTCGAACAAACATTACAATTATTAAAGACCCAACAAACGCCTTCTCTTTATAATCTTATCGTACCTTACCTCTCCCTATCCTAAGTGTTTATAATAATAATTAAACTAAAATCCGTATGCCAAAAGGCTTTGCGAAAAATATAGTGTGGTCGTTAGAGGCCGTCACACGCGCATCGTCGCCGAAGGCTCCGGCGCAGGAGCGGCGGATCGAGGGCAAACGCTCGTCTAATCTTCCTCCTTGCAGGGAGTATCGACGAGTAGCGGTTTCGCGTTGGAAGCGTGCTGCGCCGAATGCGTATGCGAGTGCGACGGTGGCACAGGCTGCGCAGGTGCGGCAGTAGCGGCACCGACGCCCGTCCCCGCGGACGCGACGGCATTGGCGGTCGCGGTCGCATGCGCGGTGGCGGCGTAGAGCGCGAGGGCATGCTGCAACTGCAGCAGCTGATGGTGAGGATCGAGCGGCGCCGGCGCACGGTGTCCGCTCTGGTGCGGCGTACGCACCACGTACCGACCGTCGGCGAAACGGCGCACGTTCGGCGGAGCATGGTTATGCGCGTAACGAGAGCGTACGATGCGCTCGTGCCCCTCAGGCCCTTCGGTGTTGACGTCGGCGAGGCAGCGCGACGTGAGCCGCGACGAGCAGTACCACTGCTTGCGGCCGTGTGCCAAGTTGTTCTTCAGCCTGAACGTGTACCCGCGATGAAGCAGCAGCCGGCCCTTGCCCGCGCGAATGAATCGAGCTGCATCAGAAACGCACGTCGTTAGACACGTTACATAAGCACCCTTTTTATTCTAAATACTACTTATTACTATAGATTTTATACAAACCCGTATCGATATAAATTAATACTAGAGTATCGGGAACGAGGACATCAAATAAAACAACGGAAGACATAAAATTTTAATACGTAAATAAAAGTTTTGAATATTTGAATGTTTTATTCATGTTCACAAGCACGTCGTTTTCTGTCAAATACAGCATAACATTCAATTTTAATTAACAAACCCTACAATGGTTTCGTTTAAAATAACACATTATCGATAAACAATTATATTTGGCATAGATAGAATTTGGCCTTTGAATTTTCACCTTACATACAAACCTCTCATAATATTGATTGAAAATATTATAGAGCACTAAATACAAAATGCGGAAATGACTAGTAGATAATTTAAAATAAATTTATTCCTTATATTAAAATTCCACTCTATTCTCTGGTAACAACAATAAAAACAATTAACTATATTGTAAAAAATAACTCACAAAATTTATTTCTAAAAAAGAATATATCGGTAAAAATAAGTCCATTTACTTTTGTGACTTAACTTACATAGTGCTTGTTATGATTTGAGCAGAAGAACAGGAAGACTTTAATACTAAATGTTAACGTCAAACGGTGCACATTTTCTATACAAGAAAATCGCGCCCAGGATCAAACGCATCAACAAATATAAATACTGTAACAATAATACGTAATTTTTGGCACGCCTAAACTCAGGAATAGAAATTCTGAGATCAATGAATTATTCTAACGTCACCCCACCGTTATCACATTTCAAATAAAACCCGAGCTTTTATTATCACAAGTAATTTACGCAGTACAACGTTACGTGGACACTAGTTTTAGAAAAGACACTACTGGAACCGTGAAATTATGATTTAACAATAACCGATGATTGTCTATGCTCGAACAGTGAAACTTGAATAATTCGCATAAGAACCATGAATCGACATATTGCAATACAAATTGCTTTAATGCAATGAATTTATATTCTCTATTCGGTATTGAGATCAAGATTAAACAATAATATAAGCTATACTATTCCTCCGAAAGGATAAATTATGAGAAGATAAATGGGATACTACTACTGGCGAACGAGCCAGCCCGTGGGATCGAACTTGTCGAAGTCGAAACGCGGCGGGCGCGGCACGAGCAGTGGTTGTGGGGTGGGCACGGATTGGGCGGCGTGGTGTCTGCGCGCACGGCGGTCCCTCACCGCGTGGTTGTGCTCGCCGACCAACTTGTGCAAAGTACCCCGCTGGGTATAGGCTTTGCAGCCACAGCCGCCCATGGTACAACGCCAGCGCACCACGCCCGAGCGCATGGTGTGTGCCGCGTAGAAGCTTCGCCCCCGCACCCACAGCCGCGGCCGCCCACCCGGGCCCACGCACAGCCGCACCCACTTTTCTGCACCACACATACAACATATACTCGTTTTAAACTTGGTTTTAGGATAAACATTCTTTCAATTTTAATATTTAATTTTGAACACATTAATTCAGAATTATTGTAATGTTTTGGAATATGAAACGTCACAGACATGTCAAATCTAAAATTAAAACAAGGACTGCATAGGACTAGTATTTTATACTAGAAAAATATAAATGAAACAATTTCCTATAAGTAGGCTTGTGACAAATACGTAGTAAGATCTGGTCAATAATTTACGTGACGATGACGTTTAAAATTGATTTTTTTGTTACTTTTTTTCTAAATACCGCATTCTTGAATGTTTAAAATTCTCCACTCATTGCATTCTTGTACTAATTAAAAAAAAGTAAATAACTACTAAGCTTATCGAGCCTGATTGATTGAAGTATTGATATTATGCATTGTTATTACATCAAAACTTGAATATTCAAAAAACCGCTTCAAATATTAAAGTATGGGTTAACATAAAGATTGAAATTTACAAAATAATTTTATTTTATTTAGACATACCTCCAATTTAAAATTGTAATACGATGCTTGGTGAATTGCTTATAGCTAAAATAAATTGCTTTGTAAAAATTAATCTATTTTATTTATTTAATAGGCATATCTGCTAATTCTAATGAAATGATATCACAAAATACAGTCGGTGCGCATGGGTGTTTAAATGCGAACAATACATCATATTATTTAATTGTGAAATATTATTTTAGGAAGTCATAATAATGCTGACATAAATAATAACAACAAACCCTTATTTTAAACTTACCCATGACTTATGCCATCACATACATATGGTGAGCGAAGTTAATCCTCTAAATAATACATAGGGACTAGAATATATTTTGACTAGATTTTGCATCGTACCACTGCGAAATATTGAATTAAATTCAAAATGTTAATTTACACAATTAACCTAATAACACCTTCCTGCTGAACATATTGAATGTTGTTGTGAGCCTCAAATTATTATACAGATTTCTGTTAACATTTTAAAAAAAATCATGTAAATGATATAAAAAAATTTATATAACTTCACGAAGGCGTCGACGCGCGTAGTGCTTCCGCCCTTAAAAAACTTATGACTTAATAAAGGGGTAAATTGTAGGTGGGGTATGAGAAAAAATAGTGCAAATTGCATTTTAAAAATAATCTCGTTGATTCGGTGCTACTCTATAAAACAGTAGATTTACTATTGTAATTAGTTTTCCACGGGACTTTTAATTCACACTTTTTATACACGTGCGTGGACAACGTTCTTAAAATTACTTAGAATTCCCCACTATACGTTCACGTACTTTTTTTTTTTGCAAGATATAGACGTAAAAAAAATATTTTATTGTTGAAGAAAATCTTTTTCGTGACATACCTTCTTTCCAATTAGTAGCAAAGCGGAGCACGCTCGTCATTATGGGCCTGCATTATAATTTTAAATGTGCGTACACGAGAAGGAACTAAGCTGTGAAGCTTCTCTAATAAGTCACTAACTCATTGTCATTAACTAGAACTATTCGGGAATTGCTAGTGTATTATAGTATATATCTAATGAGTGACGACGCTTTGTTAGGAATATTTCTCCCAGTTTTTTTTTTATGAATTAAAATTACGAGCATGGTCCCGCACATCGGCGCCAAATAAAGCTGTTTCGCGGAATGGAGGCAACATTCAAAAGTGCTGACTGTCCACGCACGCACGAGCGACGGCGGCATCGGCTCAAGAAATGGAAGTCGTGTATAAGTAACAGTCTGCTTGGCAGTTCTTTATCTGTTTCGACTAGCAATCCAATAATTCAACACAAAACGGTTAAAAACATGGCATAATCGACATAGGGAAGAGTTTGAGTTGTCAATTGAAGTAATAATTTGTAAACGGTGAAAATTATTATTTTGTTATAGTTGAAAATATACTTTTACAGAATTGCTTTGGTTATTTTTAACAACAAAGCTTACGGTGTGTCGTATACCTATAAAGATGCCCGGTTATTGTTATTGAATAGTAGCTATTTAGGAGTTCCGCGTACGTTTAGTACCGCGGGCCGACTCCGTGTACCGACGAAGTAGGCAGAGAGCGCTCACGCGTCGAGCACGAGCTTGGCGCGGGCGGCGAGGGTGGCGGCGGCGGCGGCGGGCGCGGGCGGGTCGTGCGGGGGCGCGTGCGTGTGCACGTTGCTGAGCGCGAAGATGCGGTCGTGCAGAGTGTGCGCATAGGCGCGACACGTGCGCCGCGTGCACCGCCACCTGACCTTATTCTTCTCGGGGAACACCTTCTCGGCATAGAACGAGAACCCGCCCAGCCGCATGTGCCGCCGCCCGCGATTGGATATCACAAACTCCACTGTAACACACATTAGACTGTCACTCGGCGCACTCCGTGCTCGTACCATTTATATTCGTAAACATAATATCTACATTATAAAACAGTAATTGGTCAGTATTTTTAAAACTTTATTTTTATGCAAATTAAAAGTGAAATGTTTTGCGTACTATATCTGGGTACACAAAACAGCTCAGCTAATATAAAAATACAGATCGCAATCCTGTTTGATTACAGTGCTGATCCTATACCTGTTATCTGGTACGATTTTTGATTGTTATGTAAGTAAAATGTTCATTGCTCATTAGGTACACAGACCTTTAGTTACAATATAAAAGCAACATTTCATCCAAATTCAACTGCGAACGCAGAGACAAGTGTTATAAAAAACATTTACAAAATAATAAATATAAAAATATGAAAAGAAATATTAATTTTACAATCATTATTCTAATAAAACTTTTAACGTGTTCACTATTATTGGTACAGAATGAAAGCATAAAAAGGAATAATAAAAAAAATCAAAGTTTCAAATGTTTATTTTTATCACATCCGCCATTAAAATTTGCAGCGTTAATATAACAATAAGGTCAACCTTCTGTGCAGTGGTTGAATAAACCTTATGTGCGGTGGTTGAATAAGGAGTTAATGATGAACTGCATCAAAGCCTAGATATTCTTTACTAACATGAATAAATCTTTCAATCCGAAATAATTATTCTATGTCTCAATTTCATTAAAAGTGTGACGGTGAAGACTGCGTAGAACACGAGGTGAAGGGCCGGCATTACAGTAACGTAGATAACGGACAGAGCGATGCGTCATGGGCCGGCAGCGGCGGGCGCCGCAGGCAAGGTCTCGATGAGCGCCTCGATGCGAGCATGTCGGTCGAGCAGATTGCGGTGCGCGTGCGGCGGGTGCGTGTGGCGGCCGGCGCGCGCCAGCAGCCGGCCCGCACCGGTGAGCGCGCGGGCAGGGCAGCGCAGCGCGCGACTGGCGCACGACCAGTAGATGCGGTCGCCGCGCCGTTTGCGCACCACGTACCCGAATCCGTCGACGAGTAAGGAGAGCGCCCCGCGCCGTGTGCGCGTGTACGCCACCTCGGGCTGCGACTCCGACTCGGCGCTCGCACTGTGCACTGCGCACAAAATCCAATAGTCGTACGTACTCACCGTGATCGACCACATCTTAATGATTTCCTACACTTTGTGAACTTTTTGCAAAAGAAAAAAACAAATAAAACGACAAATGTAATTTGACTTTTTTATTGTTCAAACGATTTTCAAAATTAATTAATATTAAAATTTGGTACAGTTTGCGCCAGATTTCTAGTTCGTTCTAAATCCTAAACGATTCGTGTCGTATTTATGAAAAAATAGGCGTAGACTAACGATTGCAAGGTTCAGAGTGGACTCGAAATTTGACGCATATTCTATACACATTTAATTCTGATCACAAAATAATCAGGAAAATTACGTTTTTTATACAATTATGCGACGCTCACTGAAAAATAATATTATCACCAATTTACTATTAAACTGATCCAGGCAATTATAATCGAGCGCAGATCATTGCTTTATAACATTAACGTATATATGAGGGTGGTCTCAAAAAACCGAATATTTTTTGAGTCTCCATAAAAATACGATAATTTAGCATGTTTTAAAAGCCCAGACCAAAAATGAACTCAAAAAAAAATTAGGGTTCACTCAAAATATTTTAAAATCATCAAAATTAATTTTTCTTTTATTTATTTTATTCGTTATTATATAATTTTACTAAAAACATATAATTTTTTTCTAAATTTCTTCAGTTTTTACTACCGCCGTGTAATTACCTGCCATTTATTCAGTTATTTAAAATTATTATTTATTATTTTTACAATTTTTTCATAAATTAAAAAGACAGAAAAAGTAAGTTGTTAATTAAATCAACGTTAACAATATTTTATCGTCAAGTAAAATTATTTATTTTAATAGACAAAAACATTTAGAGAACTCGTCTATGAAAATTAAAAAAAAATATTTTTAAACGGCCTATTCAAATCAAAATATCGATCATAAATTTTCAGAATTGTTTTATTTTCAAGTTAGAAAATGATACAATAATGAAAAAAAAAATAAAAACGTGTGACACTCGGGGACTACCGCGGTAAAGCTGTTGCATAGCATTTTTATGAACTTATGCAATTATAATTATTTATTTATTTATACCGTATTTTTTTTTTCTTTGATATTAATTCAAGTTTTTCATCGCTTTCTTCATTAATAAATGCACTTTGTTTATTCATATTTAAAACACTTTATACACAAATCTTACACGTATAGCTATTCACCAGCAACTGCTATTCATTGTTGTACATAGGTGCACCTATGTATACATATATACCTACATGTATACTTACGGGGCACATGCGGTGAGTGTGGCATTATAAAGATATGATAGATACCTATACACCTATATACTTTCTCACAAACAGCTGCTTACGTATTCGTCCGATTTCGGAGCAGCTCGTCTCGATTCGAGCTTCGTACAGTCGTACCATATACATACATTAAGCGAACGCTCGGCCGAGCTACATGGTAGGCGGAGTGGGGGGCGTTAGGTTTTATTTTCGTTGCGTAATTTCTTGATTCGATCGTCGCGCTCAAAACCCGCGATAAAAGCTATGCAATAGCTTAAAAAAAATAGTAAAACAAATTTAATTTTTTACAATTTTGTAAATTTCAAAAAAACTTGAACGACCTCTAAAAATTTTTTTTTTTGATTACTGAGGGCTCTTAAAACATAATTAAAATTAATAACATTTTCATGAAAAACTCGTAAAAAAATTAAGTTTTTTTGGGCCATCCTAGTATATATATATATATATATATATATATATATTATATATACGTATCTATCTAGACGCTCCTATTATAACAGTCAATGTTGTGGTCGATACACAAATTTTATAGCAGCGAAAGAACACGCTCTCCTGTAAAATTTAATGTAACAATTGTCTATATACTTTATACATTTTTCGCGAATAGTTTGTTTAATTTGAGTAGTCTCCCTGTACGGTGGGAATGCATCTTCACGTCGTTACGTAACAAAAATCAGTGTAGGTACGTTTGTCATCCGAATGACATTAATTCAATGAAAAAAAAAAATAATAAATAAATCGATAAAATTATAGACACGATGGAATATTGTGAGAAAGTTAAAATTATCACAAGCCAATTTATCCTCAATCGAATACCTGCCGAAACGTCAGTCATATTTGATACGCGCACAATCGCGCTTTGTAAAGCAGCTTTTCAAAAGCGAAATCGTAACTAACTCACTTTCGTACAGCGAATCACCGATCACGCACGCGATTGTATCGGCGCGCACGAGTCATTACTCCCGAACATCCCGTCGATGTGCAGCTCGTGCGGCTCGATACGATCGTTTGATTCATGAACGGGTCGACGGATTCGTAGCATCGGCGAGGATCTCCCTTTTCTGTGGTCTCTCACGCGCAAGCTTCAAATGAGACAGAATCAGACAGAGGAACGGAGGCCCTAAACCGTGGGGCAGGTGACCACCTCCCCTTGCTCGTACTTTCGAGTGATCTTATGCATGTGATTTTGGGAATGGTTGTGCACCGGATTCGTGATGCGGAGCACGTTGTTCTTGGACGTGATGCGCGCCCGACACCGCTTGCCGTACTCCATGCAACGCCAAAACGTGCGACCGCTGCGGACGCTGTCCGTCACGAATATGTACGGCTCGTAGATCAGCTGCAGGTGTCCGCTCTTTGTCTGTATGAAATGCAATTCGCCTTTCGAGTTACTGCCGGCCAAAGTCAATTCGAGGCCCCCGTCTGTAAATGAAGAACTTTTATGAGTGGTTACAACTTAACACGACTGTAAACAATTTAACCTAACGAAGGCTCCACATTGTCGAGTCTTCGACGAATACGCATGGAGTAATTATCTAGGCTGTACGACTTTTACCGATAATCGATTTACTGTCTACAAAAAAAAAATGGAGGCACTAATAGAAAGCAATCATCAAATCTCGAACAATGTGAAAACATTCTAAAAGTAAATAATAATATAATCATATACTTGCCGTTATATTCTTTAAACGATTATTATGTCAATAATCAAAGAAATGAGACATTCTTAATGACATTTAGTGCAGTTTTGTTACGTAATGATGAAAAATTTCGATGATAATTATCATCATAAAGATGTGATTTATTGAGTACCAAAGAACTTTCAGACAACATGATTTAAATCCGTCCAAATGCGACATAATCATGAGTTGCATAACAAATCGTGCAAAACACAAATATTAAACACAAATTTTCAACACACGCTAGTGATAACCAACCGATACTTATTTTCACTTTTAATGTTTCACAGCAAGTCGTTGTACGAGTTATAGCAATAGCTATAACTACACATTATGTAGATATACAAACTAGTAAGCAAAAAAAAATCGAGCCAACTTTAAGTTCAATTTCATGGCCTTATATCACATTTAAACAGATTTTTTATATATGAAACTGCACAGGAACCATTCAATAGATCAATTTCGATTTTTTTTTTTTTTTGTTACCGAAAACATCGGGAACAGCACGTACACTGAAAAAAAAGCCTAAATCGTTAATCAGATTTTTAAAACGAAAATAATGTTACCTATTTTATTTGTTGTTCCACTTTATTTTCGTTTTTGTGCTTGAATTGGTTACAAATCTTGACTTTGTACTTCTCAATCAAAAACATTTATCAGATCACCTTTAAATATCGTATTACCAATACTGAAGCCGCACAAATATCACTTCACTTACAAAGGGTTTAAGTCAACGATAAGTGACTTTCGATTTTATAGGGTGCTTCGACGGTACCTTGAACATGAGTGAGTGGACAGTACGCTAAGAATTTGTATGATTTTTCGGCAGGTTTTTCGTAGGGAGCAAGGACGAAACTTGTTTTCCTAAAAAATGAGTCGCTGTCTGCTCATAGTTGTATCACACACATTTTCGAAGAACACATAATTCGTTATGTTGGATTTTTAAACGAATCTTTCTTATTATTACAAGATAGTGGTTCGGCTGCACTCTGCTCGTTCAGGTTGCATTTATTTCCGGGAAATCAGATTGAAAACTATAACGCGGCCCGCCAGAAATCCGGACCTAAATCTTATTAAAGATGTTTGGGACGAATCGAAAAGACGTGTCAAGAAGTAGATATCGGTCTCCAACACCCCTAAAGAACTCAAAACTGCCTTATTGGAGGAATAAGAGGAATTCCGCGAAGCTCCAAAAATCGACACCAAGGCGTCATTGAAAGTAGAATAGGAAATACAGCATATTAAAAAAAAACACACCACAATATTAATTTTTGTTTATTTTTTAAATCAAATTTCATAAACTAAACTGCAGGTTTTGAAAATTCATGTTTATTCCTTAAAACACTCGATATGTTTATTTGGTAGTTTTATTGCTAATGACTTCCTATAACGTGTGTTGTATTATAAAAAAATATATATAACCTAAAATGCAAGAAAGACCGCGTAACTGAATTACGAAGGAAAGTCGATTTTTTTTTGCACGCCCAGTATGATATATTAGACTTAAACTATTACTTGTCATTTATCCTCCTGATTTATTTCAAATTTGTAGCACGGACCCTCTGCCTGCAATATATCAAGTTGCATGCACAATCTAACGGCGATCCTGATTTCAAACACCTGACGGTGATGCGGTAACATGTTTTCTTAAAATTTAAAGGGGTTCTTATTCTTCTTCGTCTCGCTGACTCGAACCGTCAATGATTATTCAATTACCGAGCGGTTCGTATACATAAAATCAAACTATTGTAGCAACGATTTAAGGACCCTTTAGCGAATTCCGTAAAATGTGAACCTTGTATTCAATACTGCGTTACATTTAAAAATAATGCGGTCATGGGATTAGGATGTTCGACGCCGTGACGCTTACCATCATAACGGACGCGCGGCCTAACAGCTCATACGGAAATTTGTCATATACTTATGACAATACTATAATTTGTCATCTTTCGTTAGCATCACTCACCTCCTAACTCAGGGCAATACACGAGGGTGTTCGGTTCCCATAACAAAAAAATATGTATTGCGATGCTATCCGACTCTCCTGATGCCTTCACTGCTGACGTCGAGCGACGTAGAAATAAATAGCATGTCTAGGATCTAGGAGTACGGATCCCCGTATATTATTTCGATGTTAAATGCCCAACGATCCGGATCGTCGCCCGCGCCTCCCGACATCCATCCGGCATCCGGCAGTCCGTGCTGGAGCCCTATCGTGACTTATGACGAGGTGCTCGCTCGTAAGGCACCCACACGGCGACCGCGCGCTGACAATTTCCATGCGGATCAACCGCGTTGCACGAGATGCCGATACACACGCCGGTTTTGAGTAACCGACCGCATCAAATTAACTTTTAAACGTAAAAGCGATGCAGTGCTAAGTACTGTTAGAATTTACAAAAAATGCGATTTATTCGTTAACTTTAATTAAAAAATATATTTTGCATAGTTTACATTTCTTAATACGTATACATTTCGCCATTGATTCATGAAGGAAAAAATACTAAACTGGCCATTTGTACGTGTTGCTCTATAATGTTGACACAGTAAAAATTACAGAAATCAAGTCAATGTGAATTCGACGTGAAAACGATATCAAAATACCCATTACCGCTATCAAGTGCAAAGATATCGAAAACGTTTTTTTTAATGTTGTCAATTTTCAGTCGTATCAGTTTACACCGATAAGTACTGATTTTATTAATTTCAACATGTTAGTTATTTCAAATATTTAACTTTCTCAAGTACTTTTTGTCATTCCACTTGAAAACAACTCAATTTTTCAATTTTCTCGCACATACGTCATTCGCTTAAGTGAATACGCTGACCCATACTCACAAATAGCTCGAACAGAGCCGTATGAGCTATAACGAACGTTAAACTTTGCACCTGTATACAATACATAATATTTATGTATTGTATATTAAGCGTTAACGTTAAGTACCTTTTGGCGCAATGTTCCGACGTAAGTGTACAGTTCGCATATTTAAGAGAGAACTTGTGCACTGCAGCAGAGTTTTAATCCTTCATGCCGCATTAACGCGACAACAGAATTATGCCGTTTGTACTTTCCACGACTCTGACTCGAATCTGAGTTGAAATCATATTAAGTTGAACTAATGCTCACTGGTGGCATTTAGCACAAAAAAAGAATACAGCTCTCCTTTCGAAATACTTTTTTCTAAAATGAACCACCGCCGGTATGTAAGTAGTAGAGCAAAACTTACGCCTGCACTTCCTAGACTCGGGCTGTCAAAGGTTTAATTAACAGCTCTTTTTACGAGAGAATCGTTTTAATAATAAAACTTCCAAGGCACTGATAGAATTATATTATATTGTAAACTAATTCCCATATCCCAGAAGGGTAGACAGAGACCATAGATTTCTACATGGTACGATGTTTGCATATTTCTCTTGCTTCTCTGACATCCATCAGTATTTTCCCGCATGTTCGTTTGCTTCGGATACTTGACTCTTTTTTCATATGGCACCAATTCGGCCTGCCTAGAATTTTCTAGGGCGATTTGCCGACATTTCCTTGGCACACATTCGTTGTACAGATTTATTTCGTTAGTCTACTTTCATTCATTCTTTCCCGATGGCTAAACCACAGCAACATAACTTTTTCTACTTTAGTCACTACACTTTCTTGCAAGCCACACCGCTCTCTAATATAATTAAATATCAAATTCAGAAAATATATAAAAGACGAAATCATAACAATAGCCTATTATCGTGTTGATAAATATTTAAATGATGATAACGTTTGAGCGAGCATAGACAAAGCAAGGAATACGTTTCTAAATATAAGCAATGTGCTAAGTAACTGAAATTTCTTGTGTGCCCTCGAAAATTATGCACATACAAGACGACCATGTAACTAACTCTTGGATAGCAAGTGCTCGAATAGTGCGAATGCAGATGGAGTTTGAGGAATGAAAGTATCTTAACGTACCTACAGCAATAAGCAAGGTAAACAGTAAATAACATAAACATAGAACGTACTTTGAGAAGCGAGAAATATCTTATGTTAGGATCGATGATATGAATAAGAAAAAGCATGAAAAAAGCAATAACACTCTGACTCAAATATTCGCGAGAAAACAGTTCACACTAATTCGCCTTAGTTAGCGCAGGCAAATTAAGTTACAGGCCGTCATCGCCAACTTCTAACATAAAAGAGGACAATAAAAAGATCATTTCACAAATTATATTAATCGAGACCGGGAATTTTATAAAAATACAGATTAATATCAAGTACTTCGCTTAAAAAAATAAACAAATAAATTAATTAATCTCTATTAGTTTCACAAATAAAAACATATGTTTTGAAAACCACTTTATATTGATTTTAAAATTTGTGTTAGAAGATTACAAAATGCACCCCTTTTTACACGAGAAGAGAAAAGATCACACTCACTAGTGGTACTATATAAAAATACGTGAACGATATTTACTTATAACTTTATAATGAAATATTTACAATTACTTTTTTAACAAGTAACATCTGTCGTTTTTCGTCTTAATCTTTGCTATGTTTTTTTACTTTAATCCACGAAGAAAAATTGATATATTTAAAACGAAGTAATCCCAAGATCTTTTCTACTTTAGAATAATAAATAAGAATATAGAAGCTCCTGAAAGACTAGGGCTGATTTTAAGCTGGTTTTGAATTTTTAAATGAACCGCTGCAGTAAATAAAACATAATACATGATAAGTTTAACTATCATACTTCGTTGTCTATTTTAATAATAATAATAAATCATAATATAAATTAACACCTATTTCTCAGAAGGGTAGGCAGGGACTATAGATTTCCACTCGGTACGATCTTTGCATACCTCTCTCGCCTCACCGACATCCATCAATCTTTTCATGCAAGCTCGCCGATTTCGGGTGCTTAAAATTTGGCACCTTTTTTAATATGTCTATTTTATTAGTGTCTATTTCGTTCATTAGCATAATACTAATAAACAACATAAACATCTACCCATAAATTATATTCACATCAAAAATAAAGCAGTTTACGAAATGTGAAGATAACTTTGTAAGTTGATTTCAATATGTATTTTATAATAAATTGTTACGATAAAAAAAAATAACAACTTCACACATAAGTTTCCTTTTTAATTTTTTTAACCAATTTAATAAATATAAACTAAAACTAGACATATCATTTTCTATCCGTCAGTCAATTCAAAATTAATATTTTAATTAAATAAATTAAAATTACTAAAACTTTCAACTTCCGTGAATGTATTCAATATATTGTAAGGCTATATATTTTATTTATCAAATAGTATTTTTTTTAAATATATAGAAACTTTAACAAAGCAGTACCGACGGTCAACAAATAATTTTTAGTATTCGATTTATTGTAATTTTAAATATTTCATGTTATTATAAAATCATTAAAAATTTAGAAATAAGCTACTATTGTACTTATAAATTAAAAAAAATTGACCTAACTGCACTGAAAAATGTTCAATACGATGCGATTAAATTTCATACTATAAAATAAATACTTTTGAATATTCAGTTGATGCGATTATAGCAAGATTTTTCTCATGACGCGCGCTCCGTGTGTCAGACTTAGGTACATAATTTTTCCGCCTACAAACTTAGATATATGTACGTACGAACTTTCACAAATATGTAACGTAGGACGATTCGGAGTCATCCATAAATCACGTCACACGGTAAGGGTTAAGAGATGAGGTCGATAAGGATAGACAAGGACAAAGACGACGTCACATGTCTAAATTTAAAATACTTATTCAAAATTCTAAACTGCACTGTAACGAAAAACTATCGCTGTACCTACGCGTGATGGCGCTTTGTAAATTTTCTGAAATATTAGATTTATTGTTGACTTTATAAAAACGTATTTTAAATAAAAAAAAAACATAAATAATTCAAGAAATTAAAATATCAAAATATGTGAATGACGTCGCAACAGGGCGAGTGCCACAAATATAACCAACTGTGACAGGGGGGAAAATTCTTGAACTCATGAATAGTCGTGTGACGTAATTCATGAATAGTTCCTATAAATCTTCGATCGAATAGAATAATAGGTCTTGTAGAACAACCTATATAAGCTTTGTTTATATTTAGTTTCTAAAATATTCAACTTTAAAATTATGTAAGCATATTCCTAGACTAAATTACAATAACGCTTTTTATATAAATAGATTTACCATCTATAGCAATGTAACTTAATAACTTGTGACACTATTTGAAATAAAGTGTACCTATCAGATACGTGAAACTAACGCATTACGTAAGAGACTTGCACTATGCAATTGCGCTCTAGCATATGTCTGTGAGACTTTTACTTTATACTGACAGCAAGAACACGGCCTAGATAACTGACAGGTGTTTGGCCGACGCTTTTTACTTGTGCTATCGCGGTCGTCATTAAGCTGCGTTCACTTACTTATAGGTGGCCATATTTAAGACATTAACACGTTCTTCTGATTGATCGAATTTGATCATTAACAAAATTTATTCTAATGAGGTAAACGAAAAAAATAAGACTCATAGAACAACAAAACTTAGTACATCATCCGGATCGTGCTGCTGGATATTTATCAGTTGTCTCCAACAAAAAAACAATAGTAAAAGGGTTGAGAACCTAAAGGCCGTCTCTGCAATTTCCCGCTAACTTTAAATATTAAGACATAAAAACGGAGTAATTTAAAAAAACATATTTTTCAAAATTTTTTGTTAACGGTATCTCACGAACGAATCAACCTATTTTACCCGGACCGGTGGCGATCGATGCAGGTTTTTAAATTCTATAAAAGAACACAAAACATGCATTCAATCAGATATAAAATTTCAGAGTAATTAAAAAAAATTAATGTTTCCAAAATTTTCCGTTGATTATCTAACGAACGAATCAACCGATTTCGACCAGACCGGTGGCGATCGACGTGATTTTTTGACGTCAAGATCTGATTAGTTTTTGGAATCGATCGGTAAAACCGTTTAAAAGTTAATCAAAAAAACCTTTTCAAAATTTTATTTCTGAGATTTCTCAAAATCTACAGATCCAAATCGGTTCAAATTTATAGGAAATCTAAGCTTGGTGAAACACTTTGGAACGCCATTTGTTTGGTTTCAATTGGTCAAGCCGTTCAAAAGTTGAGAGGTTTACATATATTCACACACATACATACAGACACATCGAACTACAGGTGTGTATTCGTGACATCGAATAAAATTCATAATAAATGTTTTACATAAAAAAATACACTGTCGGTTTTACGTTTCATTTTGTAGAATAGACTGGTCATTACGTAAAACAGACATTTATTGAGAAAAAAGAAAATTAAAAAGCCCAACTGAAAACTTCACTTTTTGTGAACTAAAAATATAGATACGAGATGATGTGGAAAATCATCCGATCAAAAATGACAATTTTTTGCAGTCGGAGGCATAGATATGTACAACAAGAGCTGAAGCGAATAAGGAAACATGAATCTTATGCCTCCGATGGCAAATATTTGCCATATTAGATTAGATAACTTTTCACATCATCTTGTATTCACATTTTTCATCATCGTTCATCATCATCGTCTTGTTTCCGTTTTTAGATCACCTAAGCAGTCGCGTTTTTTAATATTTCTAAGACCTTTTTTTATTTACTGCTTTAGTTCTGATTTAATGATATACTATGATTGCTTTCTCGTCATTAGTGGTGTAAACGTTCTGTCTCATGGTAATAATCGTAAAAATTACTTTTATCGATGTACTCGTATTAATAACAAAATAAATAAATTATAAATTCATCTTTATTTTGAAGTATCTATTCAATGATGTCATTCAATATGATATGCATTTTTTTTCCTCTTTACGTCATTTGAGATTTACGGCCGCCGTTATAGTTTGATACGAAAAACTATCCTGTAGCCATCGTATGGTTTAGATATTGCGACAGACACATCATTGATTAATATACATCGGTCAAAACTGCCGTTGGGATGTTTCGAGGATATAAATAAATTTAAATACATAGAATACATACATACCCAAACACGCGTGAAAAACATAACCATATCTTTACTGTTGCTAAGTCGGGTAAAAGATACTGGGGCGACAAAAGTGACATTAGGAAATTAATTCAAAAAGCTCATTCGTCAAAGTCGTTGTTAGAAGGTGTACTTAATGATTTTAGGTTATTGTCATTTGTCATTTTAAATTAATTCCATGTATACAAGTGGTACATATTGTACATATTTTTTAAATTCTTCATTTAATATCCCATTCGATCTATTTGGAAGAAAAAACATTTTTTAACTCCTAATTTGCCAAAAGTAGGCCATTTTATTTCGTTAATATTTATAAATGATCCAGAGATATTCGCGCCAAGACAAATCTAACGACATACTTATAGCTCATTGAAATCAGTTTATAAGTTTAGTATTTATGAAAAAACAGGAACGAACATACATCCTGATCAAACATATAACCCTCCTTTTGGGCTTCGCCGTAGTCGGATACGATCTAGATAAGTAACAAACGGACATAGAAGGAAACGAGACTAACATCACTCAACGTACTCTTTTCATTTAAAAATCCCAGTGACGGCAACCCCGTAAGAAAACGCATCAGAACAAATTCATAAAAATACACAGTATGGAAGTCGATATCGAGACAGTAGCACGAGCGAGGACAAAGATTGGAAGAACTGATGGCACAGAGCACGATTAAAATGGAGATAAGATTTCGGTTCTTGAATAGGAAAACACGTTACAAAAAGCGACGTCACTTAGACACAAAGGATTGAAAGATCTATGACGAACGATGTCGAACACTCGGAATGCGAATACATTTAAATAAATACAGAATTCGCGAGCTGTTCATAACCAGATGCCATAGAGTTGGCCCATTTTTAACCGAATGCGCCACTAGGAGGGTTATACAAGGCTGGGAAAAAAGTCTTTTAGTATTTTATACGTAAAAAGTTGCAATAAAATCTCTTAGGTTGTGCTGTTTGTATCTGACTAGTTTTGATACTATTAAATAGATGATATTTTAATGTAATAAAAAAGTAAAAATGGTGTCCCGCCTTTTTCTATTGTTGTTCTGGCCACCAAAATAAGTAAATCTAACGTAGAAATTCGATATACTTTGCAAGTTTTATAAGGGGGAATCATGTGACACAAGCCACGAAAAAAATTTGTGATATTTATGGACCGATTGCAGTATTGGTAAAAGTAGCACAAAACTGGGTCAGTCCGTTAATTTTGATGTCAAAGATGAACCTCAATGTTGTCGACCTATTTACGGATAAGTCAATGCCGTTTCGGAAAAAGTAGAGCAAGATCGACATATTACTTCTTACGACATAGCTGAAGAGTTGGACATTAACCACAAAACAGTTTTGACCAATTTGAAAAAAGCTGGATATACAAAAAAGCTCGACACTTGGCTTCCACACGAGCTCACTGAAAGAAATCTAATGAATCGTGCATTCATTTGCGATTTCCTATTGAAACGAACCGAACCGTTTTTGGAAATATAGAACAATGGTGATGAAAGATGGATTACTTATAACAAAAATGGGCGAAAAAGATAATGATCAAAAGGCAAGCAAGCTACACAATACATAGCGATTAACTTACAATAAGTTGATACTGTGTGTATGGTGGGATTGAAAGGGCATTAATGTGTTTTTCCGCCAGGCAAAACCATCAATTCGGATCTCTACTGCCAACAGCTGATGAGACTCAAGCCAGAAATAAAGAAAGACGGTTGCAATTGATCAACCGAAAAGGTGTACTTTTTCACCATAATAACGTCAGACCATACACATATTTACCCACTCAGCAAATATTGACAGAGTTTGGTTGGGAAGTGTTAACGCATCCACCGTATAGTCCTAACCCTACACACCCATATTTTCACCTGTTTCGGTCTCTTCAGAATTATTTAGATCGTGTAAGGTTAATACCAAAAGAGGACTGACAAAACTACTTGCGGCAATTTTTTAATCTGAAATCCCAAAATTTCAGCAATGGGATTATGTCACTGCCTACAAAATGTCAACAAGTTGTTGAACAAAATGGCGTATACATGCATAGTATAATTAAACATAAGTAAAATATGATGAAAAATTATCTTGAATTTGTATATAGAATACGAAAAAACTTTTTCCCCAACCCAATATATAAATTAGGGTACATCGGTGGTGGTAGTCTCATAGAAACCGATTTCCACAAATTTGTCTGTTCAAAACCGAAAATCATAATACTATATATTGCAATGGGCACAAAATGTAAATAATGAAAATAAATGATTACAATAATAACAGAGTTTAATTAATGCCGTTACATCGGAAATAGTCAACAATAGACCCGTGAAGAGCGTGTGTTTTGACAACAATCACAGATTAGAGCAAGTTCCTACGGTCGTCTTTTTTTTAATGACATAGTCGAAGGGTAAATAAGCAGGCGAGCCATCAGAGTGTAAATGGTCACGGCCGCCTATGGACACTGGACGCCTATGGGGGGAGATGGGGGAGTGGGCCACCGAAACTCTCACTTACTCGACGGACACGGATTCTGTGACAGTGTGGTATTTCACCGGTCGGGGCGGCTCATTTTTATGCTGTCGCTAATTTGGCAACAGTACGGCTCTACCACAGTAGCGACAACCGAACGAGACGCATATTTCTCGTTGCTACACATTGCAAATGTATTTACCTACTTTGATATTCAGCTTCACCCTTCAAACAAACCCTACCTTCGATGGTTCATAATAATTCAGTAAACAAGTTATCTTAGCAATTTCCTTAAAGCAATCACCAATTTATTATTTTACGCTGCTTCAGCTCTGATCAAAGCGTGAACGGCAAATGTGAATTTTCATCGAAACAACGATATGTTACACTTCACTTAGGTACGTTCAGTGAGTAATTCAAAATACATTAAATAAACTTTTATTTCTTAATGATAAACTTTAATACCGAATAACTCTTATCGTGAAAAACTTAATGTTTATGAATTACTTTAAATTTTACTATACTAAAGAAGTAAAACAACAGCTTTTATGAATTCATACGCATTTATAAAATGTCGAACGAATAAAAATCTGTCACTATTGCCAAAACAAGATTGATGAATATTTTCTGTTACAAATCAAATGTTACATTAACTGGCTCCGATTAGCAAAACGTAAATGTTGTGAATTTCTGATTGTCACAACTTTTATATGATCACTGGGTCACAAAAGAATACAATAACGTAAATAAATCTTTTTCATAGCTGTTATCATCCTCGAAGTATATTCTCTCTATGTAACGTTCAGTTTAAATATAACAAAAGAATATCTATGTAACAAAAAAAAATAACGTGTAATAAAAAATTACAGAATGAATACCGCTAATAAACGTAGTACTTTTTTTTACGTTTATTTCGCTATTGGGCATTGCTCCGTTTCCCATTGTGTTCATTTCACTTCCTCTATTGTTTATATTTGTTCCTTTGTGGCGCTTCCAGACGCGATGTGCTGCTTTTCTATTGATTTTAACATCAATTTATACGTTTTCATTTTGCTCAAGGTGTGACAATAACCAAAATTCAAGATGGAACCATAAATGCCATATTGGTACTAAGACACAATAGAAGCGGATATCTTCGAATAGACCTTTTAAAATTATACTTAAGTCCCCTGAACTATTTAAACTAAAAAAAAAACTGTAGTCTACAAGACTGCAAAGTGATTTGCATTGTAACCCCAATCCTAAATCGTAAATGCGTTCCCCGACTCGATGCTTCCGCCGTCAATAGATTTGTCTTGATCTCGTTAGTGTCACTGAAGGCATGACAATAACCAAACTCGAAAATGGCAGCCCCTAGAGACTTCACTGTGGCTGAAGAAAAAGCCAATGAATCCTGTTAAATGGAGTATATTTGAAAAAGGTTTTAAAACATTATTCGTTTTAAACCATTGTTTAAAACCTTGTAAGATTTCAAAGTTTCTTGGACTGTATCTTTATTCTTCATAATTGTTAAGCCGTTTATCCTAAATATTCGAACAAATATGCAAAATATTCACGAAAATTAATTTGTTTGTAATTTGAAAAGCTAAACTCTACCTAGCCACGTATGCAGTTGGTACATACAAAAATGGAATACAAAATATATCTGTGTATGAATAGCGAGTGCGAAAATTAACCGCAAGACCGCTTCTTTTTTATTGTCGATTGCTCTGTACATCCGGCCGTATTTTTAAACAATAAGTTTGGTCGTTTGTTATGCCCTAGAACCGCGACATTTAGTGTAATGTTGATGATACTGTATTTCGTGTATGAATTCCATAAAATGCCCATTCTATGATATCTAAAATTTGTAATGGCGACCGTTAGACGCCATACTACCATGTCAATGTAAACTGTCAAATAATATATATCAAATTCAAAACATATAACAAAAATTCTTGTTTTAACAGAAAAAAATCATCCTGCAAATCACAGGACTTCACAAGAACAGCGAAAACTTTTGCAATGTCCTACGCCATTGGTCCAACGGTCAAAAGCCGCCAAATAACTTTGCAAATGCGAAATTAGACACAGACTCATAATTGCATAGACCCCGTTACGCAGGTACAACGAACAAGTCCGTTTTCAGGGTCGCTATTTTGATTGCTGAGACGCAACTAGCTTCATATCGGCCTAGCTATAGCAAGAACCCTAAGAAGCTAGTACCCTATTTTTTCAAATCAGACCGATACCTAGCAGGATGGTAATATGCAGCGCCGGCCCGCTCACATAGGTAAACAGATGACAGCCTAAGTCGCTCGGATTAGGGCGGAAAATCCTCGGAAATCGGAAAATCAGAGGTGGGCGGGCCAGAGCGGGCGCAGCCTCACCGTTCTGAAAATGTAATACACGGGCAGCGGCGACACCTCAATTTGTAGTTTGATTGCAGGAAACACACGTTAATATATTCTAATTGTAGGAAGATAACATTTGTAACAATACCCGTATTATCATCCGGTACTGTGATGAATCAAATCGCAGTATGACAAAATACATTCGCGCTGCTCTGCCGTTTCATACATGAAGGTTCATTGCATGACTGGTTTAATATTTATTTTTTATGATTTCAATACCGTTTTTTGTGTTTATTCAATATGTGCAATAAAAATTACAGGAAATTAATTCATTTCAAGTTTGCGAGAAACGATTGTAGCAAAACCTTGAATTAAAGGAAAATTCATTTGTGCAAAATTGAAACGACAGACGTAAGAATAAATTTGATGTTCAGACCTACGTCGTCTAAGCAAATGTGTTGACTACGCCTTGCGAAATAAGTGAAAACAGTAAAAAATATTTTATTACTTTTATGTCTTATTCAAAATCCAAAAATGTTTATTTCATAGGGCACAACCTACAACTCGAAATACGTCATTATATTTCCCGAATTTACCGCTCGTTAGAAGGTGGTTCTCCATTAAGAAGAATGAACGAAGCACTTGAGAGAAGTTGTCTATTTGTCGCAAAATGTTTGTTTCGAGGGGCGCCATTCAAGTCATCGGCCTATACCGGCTAGTGTGCTCAAGCAGGTGTTAGTTATAGGGGTTCCACATAGGCAACATTGATACAGTAACTGCTAATAATATTACTATGTAAAAAATCATAGTTTAGGAACTCTGTCCAATATGATTCAGTATGAAAGGTAATAATGACCATCTATTAATAATTTATATTGGAATAATCTTGTCATACAACAGTTGAGCGAATTTATTCTATGCATTTAATGCTTATAATCTTTATCTAGCCTTTGATATGGTCTGAAAAAATACAATTTCCACATTATTGAAATAATATTGGTTCTTTAAATTCGTATCGACTAACAGCAGTTATGTACAGACGAAGACGTAATATCAATAAAACATTACATACATTAACTATCAAAATGAAGTCACAGATCTCCACTCCGTATGATTCTTACACACCCACATCTTTTGTTTCCCTGACAGTTTCACGCAAGCTGATTGATTTCAGATGCATAGAATTGGTCATTCATTATAGTTCCCCTAATTCTACACCACATACACAAAATTTTCTAGAATGCGTCACTTTACTTACCGTACATCACACGCAATTATTCAATAGATTTTTTAATAAATCAATTTTTAAAACATTCTGACCAAATGGCCAAAGCACCTCCACTATCGGCGGTACAATATGATACGTAATTCATGAAAACAAAAAATTGAATATTAAGTTACGACATTTATTCCATTTACGAGGACGGTTTGGAAAGTAATCTCACCGTATATTCTCGGTTTATTTGTTTTTTTTTTTTAATAATAGAAATCACATTGTTTGTTGTATTTGATTTCTCACTGACGTCCATTCGTCTTCAACATGTCGCAAGAAAAACTTAATATATTAAAAAAAGAGATTTAGGCAGTCATACAATAACTAAATAAGAAAATAAAGCATTACACATCGCACAAAGCACGTGAAATGTATTCGGTAAACCTTACCCCACTCGTTTCATCGTAAAGTTTTGCTCGAAAAAGTTTAAACACGGCCGCGGGAGCCTCGAAAACGACCCCTGTAGTGGCGAACCATTGCAGCCGTTACCGATTACAATGTGCCAGAAGAGCAGAATGTATTTTAGAAGACGGGCAAATTAAATTGCGGGAGATCGCTAGAAACGTGAGTAACTAGTAAGACCCGCGTAAACATAATAATTCGTTGATATTTAAATATTTCCAAGGTCAATGCGCGCGCTGGGTCTCTAAAACGTCTCCGTTCGACATGGTGTTCGACGTGTAAGTGTTGCGAGACTTTTTAAATTGAGCAGAGGTAAAGAGATAGAAGTGATTTCTGGAATGATGAATCCGGATACGGCAATCCCGAAAACAAATAAGAATAATTAATGATAATTTAGAAATAAAGTGTTTTTCTCGGAAATTTAAGATTCATTCATTGGCAAGGAAACTAATGGCAATTGTATTTGAGATGTTGAAGGGATATTACGATTAGATTATTAGTCAAGAAACAAAACTATAATGAATGCCATGTATAATGAGTTTATATGTTGGATCGACCACGAAAGTCGTTTGATAAAAGAGGACAGAAAAACTTAATAGAGGCAAATAGATTTTACATAATGATACATCTCTGCATACTACTCAAACAACAGAGAGAACTGTGAGCAAGAACGGCTTTGCAATAAGTGACCATTTACCCTGAAGCCCAGACTTAGCGCCCTACGATTATTTCCTGTTTAGAATCTTGAAGAAAAATTTAACAGACAAGCCCCTCAGCCTGAAATAAATAGATTGTAGGGAGGCTATGCTCAAGGAAATGTCTTAGGATTTTAAACTCTGACACAAGGCCAACATCTCTTAATAAATAATCTTATAAGTACATTTTCCTCTCAAACAAAAAAAAATGTACTTTCTTATCTTTTCTTCCATACTCTGATTATTTATCGACTTTCTCTCATATTTATTTTTTATAAGAAAATTAAAACAAAACAGAAAATTTGGAAAAATCATATGAATAAATAAAACGTACGAATTGGGAAGTAAAAATTATTTATTATTTAGTATAATGACTAATGTGAAAGAGCTCATGTTCAATAGGGTCCTACATCTTGTAAATTCGGTAATAATAAGAAAAATCAAATTAATTAATAAAGCCAATCGAGCTAAATCCCGATTATATAATCACAATTTAGCTCAATTGCAAAAATGGGCGAGATTTTAAGCACTTGAAACCTTACATTAAAAGATTTATGGATGTCAGCAAAGCAAGAAAGATATGCAGAGATTATACCAAGTCGAAATCTATAGTCTCTGCCTACTCTTCTGAGCAATTGGCATGAGTTTATATTATTATTAATGTATTCATTATTGATGGAACAATTTGCATGTAGTTACAATATATGGATGTCCATACTACATACAAATTGATGGCCTTGGCAATATTTTTTCGAAGGTACTTTTTGTTAATTATATCCGGTGAAAAGCGAAAAGTTATAAAGTTTGAAGAATAAAGATTCCATTTTATATTTTTTATGCCAATTAAGCATATTCTATTATTAATGGGAATGATTGAAGTAATATTCACGTTTTTTGGTTAACCAACTGAAATGCACAGTTTTGTTAACCACCTGCAATACACAGTTTTGTTAACCAACTAAAATACACAGTGCAATTTCATTCCACCTACCTAAGCAATCAACTTACTTTTTCTACTCATCAATATGTAGGTACGATCTATGTGTTTACCACGCAAGAAGGTAGGTACCTACCTATTCACTTCAAATTTAACTCAAAACATACCTATAAATAACAAACAATGATCAAAATATTTTTTAGAGTTCTCCTAAGTAAAATGAAATGAAAAATATTCAGACAACTTAAAAGTCAATCAAATTATTACGATACTAATTTATCTGAATATGAGTAGACTTCGCACCCTTACTGTAAATCGTTAAGGAGTTCCATTGACCATTATATTCGACTACGACAATTACTTGACCATAACGACGTTATGTCGGTAGGTAACTCCAATATCCAGATAGCCTATTTAAAGATTCGGCTGAATATTATTAATTTGCTCCTAAGAATCGGAGAGTTCTATTACTTTGTCATGGATCCCACGATCAGAACCTAACCAAACTCTCATCAAACTACCCTTGAAGTACATCCTTTCCAATAAAAAAAGAATCATCGAAATAAGTTTATGTGATATTGAGTTATTAGTACATTTGTCACGCACACACTTAATGCAAATTTAAAATTTATATGAATTTCTTATAGATGCCATTGTCGGAACTGAACCAAATTGAAATAGGACCACACAGGAAACACCAGCTTTCAAATAAAAAAATAATTATCAAAATCATTTCACCCAGTCGAAAGTTCTGAGGTAACAATCAGTAAAGAAAACAGTCGAATTGAGAACCTCCTCCTTTTTAAATTTTGAAGTCGGTTAAAAAGAAAGTACGATGCAATTAATCAATCTTTTTATCACATCAGTGCTGAGGCATACCCCTCCCACAATCTTTTTATTTCAACATAAGTAGCATGTACTGGAAGTCTTCCATGCTGGCCAAGTATAGATTGGGGGCTGCTAATGACCAACATCAACGTAACAACATCCTGGATTAAGGACTCAATAAGACAGGAATGGTTCATTTGATTAATACTGAAAACTTATTAGTCAAGTCTACCATAACCTGAATTTGAACCGGTGCCCTTTGGCCAGAAGGCCACTGCATGATTAAAAGTGTTGTCTTAGTTACTCTCACAACTACTACTAGTCTTTAGTTATAAAGTCATTATTGCCCATAACTATTAAATGTATGTCTAATAGCAACGTATATAGTATAAATTTAGAAGTATTTTCTAGAAAAGTTTATTTTTTAATTACATTCAAAGCACTAAATGGATTGTAATCTATTTTTGTATACAGGTAGATTATGTGCTAGAATAAGGCAGAAGATACTTATAGCATAAAGAAAAGAAACATGTATTAATATGAGAAAAATAGTAATTGAAAACTCAAGCAAATTTAAAGAATAAAAGAATCAATGCAATATTTTACTTTACGCTCAGCAAATTTAATGGGAAACTGCTAGTATATAACAAATGTATAATTTTGTGATTTTAAATTTTATTTCAAGAGTGACATTTTGTTAAATGTCAATTTAAAAGGAGATGGTGGAAAGAATCTAAAAAAAAAATTTGCAAGAAAACCAAAAACATGGCAATTGAAAAATGTAAGTACATTTAAATAATAAAATATCATTACTAAATTTTAATTTATCCCTTATTCAAGAATATTTTTGAAAATAGCTCACTCACTAATATTTTTAAAACTCATAAATAGGGATTTGAAGCTGCGGTGCGAATGTAGACTGGGTCGGAATCATGAAATAGGATTTCCTTTACAATGATGCAAGTGACCGATAAACAGTTCAAAACATATTATTTCAATAACAGAATTTTTTGTAGGATGTGTCATTATATTCATTTAATAGTGTCAGTGTAGGTGAAAATAGTAAATGAACAAAAAAAATAGTTACATCAATGACCTAGCTACATATATGCTGTTTTTATTACAGCACTATAAGGTACCATAATAGCAAGTGTTTCGTGACAATAATTATTGTGTTGAAAACATATATTGTACATAAAACATCTTCAAAAAGAAGCAAATTATAGAGCAAAAATTTAAAAGTATTCTTGTATTAATTAATTATACACATTATCATATTATGATATTTTAAATTTTACATATGTCTAAATCAATGTCAAAAAACACAGAAATTCCTTGGACTCACAATGTTACAAAGACATGGTCATGAAACTCGAGTAGTACACATATAGCATGTGGATAAATTCCAATATCTGGGGAGTATAAACATATCCGAATATGACATTACCTAATCTGATTTACTCCATAGAGAAGAGATGGTTATACAGGATGTCCCAAAACTCGACGTCAACCCGAAACCGGGTGAAAAGGCAAGTCATGCTGGTTGTCAGAAAAATATAAAAAAAAATCTAAGTTGCATGATTTTAAAATTATAGGCATTTTAAGAAAAACGCAATTCACACACCTGTGACAGTCTATTCCTCCTGTTGCCACAAATCATAACTTTTCCAACTTTTGTTTTGCTGTGTAACCCTGAATAACGCTTCTCTAAACTGTAATTAAAATTTTGAAACCAGCTGCTCTAGCTTTCATAACATTACGACTTATTTCTTAGAAAAAAAAATTAAATAAAAAATTGCCTAGATTTAACTGATTGTATTGAAAAAAAAATGTACTACGCGAGTTTGGCAAGTTATGTCAAAAGTTGGCGCAATTAGTAAGGATTCTAAAATGGTATAATACTCGGTGATTTGTAGCTGCTATCGTGGACAAAAAATTTTTTTTCAGTAAAATCCCAGTTTTTTACAAATTTTTCTTACTTGGTTAAATGGCAAAACTTATTACTTTTTACATTGGAGCCGATTCCAATGCACACACTGAATAAATTTAACTCACTTGTACCTGTGTTTGTCTATCATAAACAGATTATGCACTAAATTTAGAGTACTGTTAGTGTGTACATTGGAATAGGCACTATTTTTTTTTGTGAATGTTTTAATTTAAACTGAAACAAAATTTTTAATACTAAGGTTTATTTATTAAATTTACAATAAAATAGTTTTACTACAGTAAATGTTCGAAATGCTTTCCTTCGGCGGCAATACAAACCCGACATCTCTTTAAAGAGATCGAGCTATCTTTCGGGCGAATCGTCCATTATTTACGAATTCGGCTGCTTCAGCTATTCTTTGCCGTAGTTCAAATTCGCTTTCGATTGCCTTTGAATACACTTTTCTTTGACTGCTCCCCAGTAAAAAGTCAATGGATTCAAGTCCGGTGAACGGCCGGACCCGTGGTCTACTTGGACTTTCTACAGAACCATCTACCAAGTTTACTTGAAGGCGAGCCATTAAAATTTACAGAAATGTGGTTCCAGCAAGATGGGTGCCAGCGCACTATGCTCGCTCCGTTCGAGAATATCTCGATGAAGAGTTTCCGGAAGGTGGATCAGACGGTCTGGTCCAATCTGTGGCGGGCGTTCACCGGACTTGAATCCATTGGACTTGGGGCAAGTGTGTTCAAAGGCAATCGAAGCGGGCCCAATTTACAACAACTGGCTAACAATTCATGGTACCACGAAGGCTTTGTTACCGCTTATTCAATTACTGAAACAAACTAATGTAAATTTAATAAATAAACTTTAGTATTAAAATTTTGTTTCAGTTAAACATTCACAAAAAAAATAGTGCCTATTCCATGTACACCTACTTTATTTCTAAATTTAGTGCATAATCTGTTTATGATAAATGAACCAGTGGTTCGCCGATTATGATGCGTGGAACTCCAATAAAAAGCTGGTGCCATTTAACCAAAGAAATGAAAAAATTTGTAAAAAACGAGTTTTACTGAAAAATCATCCTTATACCATTATTCGACTTAAATCTGCGCCAAGCTCGCGTGGTACATTTTCAATACAATCGGAAATTATTTTCTAGAAATAAGTCATCGTGAAAGCTAGGCAGCAATTTCAAAACACAATTATTTGCATTTTCGGGTTACGCAAAAAAGTTGGAAAGAATGATTGGCGCAAAACAATATGTGAATTTTTCAAAATACTGTAATGCAACATTATATGATAACTTTGCCTTTTCACGGTTATCCCTATATAACCATGTCCATATACCTACTGGATGAATTCCGCCTAAAATCCCCAACAAAATATAATATTTTATTTTCAAAATAAAACAACAAAACATATGATCTTATGTAGCACCAAAATAGGTCATATACTACAGATAGAGAAAACACGAATAGCCATATACATGGTCTTTGAAAAACTCCACCATATCAAGTACAAATGCAATAACTGATATTTGAGATAAAAAATCCTCAGAAAAATACCTAAAAATATTGAACCCTGTTAAAATAAGATATCAGTTGAATATAAAGTAGTGACCAATTGTCCCATATAGACCTAAAAATTTTCAACTTTAAAAAAAGAGCAGAGAATCTAATCAAATTAAGAATGATGCAAACCAATGTCACTCAATTACCAAAACAATGTACCGACATGAACTTAATGTTGACTGCTGTCTGTCAAAGCATCAGTGTGTTGATCTCTCAAACTCTCCAAAGTAATGATAAGATCTAGACACATTCAAGAACACCATTAGGGTATTATAATGTGTAGTTTATAAAGGTATGTTACATCTTCTATAAGGAATATTATTAAAGAAAATACCCAATTTACTATGGGATGCAAAGCCATTCCATTTTCATTGTCAATTTAAAATTTTTAAAATAATAAATCAATAAAAACCTTATTAAAGCTTTCTTTTCACGTTATCCTCCATTTAGTTTTATTTTTATTTCACTCGCCAAAAGAACGTTTTACAGTATTTTTAGTAGGTATATATAAATATATAATACATAATGTGAATGAATTGACTTCTAACTTAGTATAAATACAAACAATTAATTGGACCTCAAATTACTAAAAACATGCAAAATAGTTATAACTGACCACTGTCATGAAATTGTTTTAATTCTAATTATTACCACTTTTATATTGGACTTCTCCCTTCTTTTTGTTTTATCTCCTAAAAATCTACTTTTCGTTTTATAATTTCCAATGGCTATCATAAATTTTGACGTTCTTGTACTCATCCATCCATTAAGCTGTCTGTACAATACATTCATAAGAAAACTTAAATTCATGACTTCACATATTTATTTAAGTATTTCATTGTTGTACAGAAAATAATATCTTAACAAGCACTTCTCTAATAACATTGGATCTGGAAACAATTGTGATGAAAAAATTATGCCAAACTGAACCTAAATGAAACTCCTATTTATAATGGATGCATTTTTTTGTAAAAATCCTCTTTAAAAAATTAAACAAATTTCTATTCAAACTGATCACTGTGTGAAAGAATTAAGAAAATAATAATAAGGGTCAACATTAAACATGCATATGAAACCTCCTACACTTCTAAAATTTGTTTAATGATAATTATGGAGACATTTGAATGAAAAACTTACTCATAATATTAAATAGTTATATTTAAAATATATTTAAGTAAATAGGTTTCATATGTAAATACAAAAAATGACAAACTTGATGAATAAAATTAAATTCTTGTTTGCACTCTGTATGAAAACGGCAATGTGATTTTTTTTTAAATTCACTTTGTATTCACTTTTGACTGCGGTTCCACTCTACAATATACAATCTTTATTGAAATTTTAATATTTACAAAAACCTCTATACAAAACATAACTCTGGTCACATTATTAATATCAATCTTGCTTCTATTCCCAGTGTTATCTCTCACCCTTTTCCACTTATCTCCCTCTCACTCTTACTTTCCTTCCTCCTCTCCCTCTCAATTCCCTATCGCTCGCGCTCATACTCCTCCCTCTCCAAACAAAGATATAGCGACAAACAAATAGTAAGATATATTTTATGTATAGATGAGTTCTAGTGCCCAATCTGATGAAAATGAGTGAATTTTCAAGTAAGATGATCTATAGACAAACAGATAGACAGAAAGAGGTAAACAAACAGTAACTTATATTTTACACACCCTAGTGTTTTATTAGTATACCAAATTTGATCAAAATTGCTTTAAGAGCTCCTGAATTATAAGATGTTTAGGCCAAAGAACAAATAGACAAGAAAAGTGGTTAGTGCCCTACCCTAATGTTCACGCTATCTTTAAACCAAATTTCATGTAAATTGGTTTAGGGTATGTTATAAAAATGTAACAAACAGAATGCCTTACTTTAATTTTAAACTTATGCTGCAGTGGTTTGGCCATCTGGAAAGGATGAATGAACGTAGACTGTCAAAACAAATGTAAAGGATGAATGAGTGTGATGGAAGCTTTAGCGAGGGTCGCACTAGAAAATCTTAAGCCAATTTAATTGATGGCATATGAAAAAGGAGACAATTTAAAAACATTTGATAACAATAAGTTTGCATAAAGTAAGTTATAGACATCCGCGAAACAAGAAAGGTATGCAAAGATTGTTAGTTACCATGTATAGATCTATGGTCTCTGCTTACCCTCTGGGAAGTAGGTACCACCTGAAAATAAAGCAACTTTACCAATTTAAACTGTATAGTGGTCATAAAATAAATTGGTAAATTTGCTTTATTTTTAAATAGCACTGATTATTTTTTGTAAATGATGGTATCTAGTTTTTCGAAGCTATAGAAGTAATACTGGATTTGTATCCATTGTACACGTATTTACCTATTTGAAAAGAAATCCAAAAAGTTAGGAAAAAAAGTGAATTATAATATAGACCTAACCCAAAATTTTATTTATGTCTTAAATAAAACTTCACGAAAGTGATCTCAAACATAGCCAGTGCCGTACTTTAAATTTTATTTTATTTCATTCATAACAATCCATTTGCTTTTAAATCAGCAGTAAAATATAGAAGATAGGTAGCTGTAGGTAACAGCCTAATGATTGGGACAAACACTTGTAAGTGGAGGATGGTGGTGAACCCTTGTGACCAACATCGCTTGGTGTTTTTAAAAGTTATGTGCAAATACAAAATGTCAGTTATGACTTGCTTCATTCGAAGAAAAAGGTTATGAAGATACCTGCATGTCAGAGTTTTACCAGAATCTTCAAACCCATAAAGTTCTGAACATGTATGAAGCCAACAAGGCCTATAATTATTACCTATCCTTTTCCTAGAGAAAGAGAGTCCAGCGATGAGACTTCAAATACATTACGTAATTTCTTAATTACAAAATAAAAATAATATATAATTTTAACTTAAGACCCCTTTCATTATCTCCTACATAAAGATTTATCAAAATGTCACTTCTAAGATCTGTTAAATTTTTCTAACTCGTTTTAACAATTCTTAGTCTTGGAAGTGGCTTTTAAAATGATCAAAACAACTAATATAATTTTAAAATAACTTTTAAATGTGACATGAACAATCATCAAATTTTGATAGAAATCTATGATGCATTTCAAGTATTATCTAATAAGAATGTTACTGAGATTGATGAATTGCAGTTTTTCTAGGCATACATACCCAACTACTTATATCATGTTGAAATAGGAACACTATATGAAAATTAATAACAATTCTTCAAGAAACAAATGCAAAATATAAATAAAATGTAACTTGCGCTTTGATCGACTAAAGATGAACATTTTTGACATGTGACATTAATCAGGATAAATAAAATTGTTTAGATTTATCTAAATTTATAATGTAATGCCAGAATAACAGCTATATATTTTAGCAACTATTTAAAATATACAAAAATTAATATTTTGTCAAAAAGTGATATTTTTTAATTTACATCATGACAATTAGGTGAATATAATTTTAAAAAGTTAATTGTGTTCATTTCAACAAAACTATTATTATTCAATTATGTACCATTAATCAATACTTAAGAATTTGGATATGGCAAACAAATAACACTATAAAAGCAAATTTTGCAATGACGATTGTGTATTACTTGTAAATGAAAATTTTATAATAGAACAAACATTAAAAATAATAAAAACGAAATAGTATTAAAGGTGGTCTTCAAAGACTTTTACTACATATATACCTTTTTGTGAAGTGTTTTCAAAGTGTTTTCACAAAGAGATTGTTAAAGGGGCCTCAGGGCAGGAATTTTGAATTTTTAATAATATTGATTAAATAAAATATGGAATGCTTTCTAGTTACAAAATAGAATTAAATGGACTCTGTAAGGGAATATTCTCATAACTACTTTTTCCCAGTAAATCGCATCGCATGGACTCAGGCAATCAGCTCAATGATATTACATGGGATATTGCTGAGCTAATTCAACTCACGTGATATCCTAAAAAAACTAGATACACAGATCAAAAGAGAAATAAACGAAAAGTCTCATGTTAATGCATAACTATAAAAAATGTATATTAGTTTAAATTGGCTAGGCACTAATTATTTTTCTTAATCGTGGTAACCTATTAAAATTTTGGTTATTTAAGATTTTTCATTAAAATAAGTTTACAAAAAATAATAGGTGAACACAATTTTTTTTTTATATTAAGCTATAAAAGATTTTAAAATGATAGATTTGCTATAAATATTTACACCAAAACCACATTTCATAAAAGAACAGACATTTTTTTTTGCAAATATGTTATTATTATGAAAAAGTAACTGAAATATAGAAACCGTGGCAAGTTATTTGTTATATCTTAATAAGCAAAAATTTGTGTGAACTAATATAATTATCAATCAATCAGATTTTAAGGTTATCAACATTACTGTAACCATAATATCTTGGAAACTGTAACATCTACATAAATAAAATTTGAAATACTGTATTTAATTGATAATTGTAACACTTCTACAAGTAAACAGTTATTTAACTCCTAGTCTAATGCACTTATATAATAATATATTTATCATGATATAAATGTCAATAGAAATTTTGATTAATATTAACTTGAAAAAAATAGTGACACTTCCAACATACTGATTTGTTACTTTATGACATTTACTTCACTATTGCCCTCACAATGGATTTTTTTTTAAATAAGATAACATTTTTGTATTAATGTACATGTTACCAAATTGCATTTTGTAAATCTATATTATCATAGTAATCAGGGTAGTAGACCAAATGAAAGCCTCCTAAAAAAGCTTTCTATAAAAAATGGATTACTAAGTAATAACCAATATCAAATTCTAATTAATCAGATAACACAAAGTTAAATTTAATCGACGTAATAAAAAAGAGATGGAGAAATAACAGTACTGATAAAATTCATAATAATGACTTATTCTAAAATATTACATGAAATATTTTTTTACTAATACTTCAAAATTATTTAACAAAATATTTAAAAGCTCTATAAGCTATACCTTCATCCATACACCTAATGGATATCACTTTGAAAAATACAAAAATCAATTACATTTATGGTTTGAATATTTAACAGAAGAATCAAATTTCTAAAAAAAAGAAACAAAAACAAGATTTTAGTTATTAAAACTCATAGAATTATGGCAAATGCATTGAACTGTGCACAAAGTACACTATGGGAAAACTACAGAAACATAAATCTTTTAACACATTGAAACAACTACGCTACTAATATTTTAAAGAAACTCAGCTTGAAATGTGACCTATCATCTTCAAACTATATATACACAATGTATCACAAATTTCAATTCTTCAGAGTTATTTCATTGTATTATGATTTAATGGCAATTTTTTCAATTTTTTTTTATGTATAAGTAATAAACAAAATTGTATATATTTATATATTAAACAATTGGCTAAAAGGATTACAACATTTAAAATTTTTGTTGAACTCAATTAATAACAATCAGTAAAATAGTAGCTTTAACATTCAACCAATATAGACTGATAACTTTAGAATCTTTAAAGAAAATGACAACCTTTACAAATACAAACATAAAATTTGACAAACCAGACACCAAACTGAAACTATTAACCTAATATTCATGATTAAGGCTTAAAGTAATTGATGCATATTAAAAATTGGTTAGCTAGTTGACCAGTTTTAAGAAGAGAACTTAGATAAAGAAAATAAAGTTGACAAAAATAATAATACAAAATGTATGTTAAAATTTAAAATAGATAAACTTTTCTATGCTTCTTTAAAACTGTTTTAAGTAAGCACATCAAAACAACAATTTTATTATTTAATGAACATTGAAATATATCACGATTTTTGTGATACAAAGAAAATAATAGCTAATAACGGAGTCAACTAATATTTTCCGGTTACAATGAAACTTTCATAAATAAAAAAATAACCAAACTTTAAAATTTTAAAGGTTTATATTTTATAGGTTATGTTTACAAGCAATACCAGTATCCAAATACAAATCACATAATTGACGAGTTTTTTAATCTATTTGTATAATGGATATCAAATAGTAATAGTATCATATAGCAGTAATATGTTTTATTGGAAAGAAAGCTTCTATAACACCGATGTTGACAACTAAATTCTACTTTTGACCCGATCATGCTTATCAACTTTCTCTTTAGACTTAATTCATTTATACCTCCCTGTGGAATACCTCATGTGTTGTTGTAGCATAACTTTCCTTCATAAAATGTAAAACTAACACTCATCACAAAATAACACTAAAATGTTCAAAACAAATCACATAAACACGTTCAAGGTTGGTTCGCAAGATTTACACGCACCTTATTATTTTTTTAAAAAGTTTCGAATGTAACATTAAACCGCACAACTAATTATCAACTATAAATAATAAGTTTCCACGGGAAGCAGCACTTATCATTGCAATTTCTAAATAATAGTAAACAATCTCCGACTGACACAATTACGACCATAGACCCGCAGAATTACCAGCGTTCAACCACAAATAACGGAGTTACGTTCCGTACCACGTCTGCTTGAAGTATCCTGTCAAAACTGAAATTCAATGTAATATAAGTTTAAAAACATTGAACCATTGACGCAGTAATAAATCTAGATTGAATAATGTAAGAAAAACGAACGGACAAAGATAACTAGGATAGAAGCCGTTTGTTCCTTTCCCAAATAGGGTGCTCATAAGTTTATCTTTAGAAATAACTACTAATAATTTATATGTAACAATACAAGTATTAAGATTTTAGGATGAGTATAACACAATAAAAACCAGACAGAAAATTATAAGAACTGATTATTTACATCGTCGTAAGTAAGTGTTTACATATAAACATAGAGGGACACTTGCACAAATTGTCTGGCTAATCCCAAACTAGATTTCCCTATGTTGTACATGAATTGCACAAATACATGAAAAATATTATAAATTAGGGAAATGTAAAAATATTCGTTATCATTGTATAATTTTCTGTCATAACTAAGATTTGCCTAGTGCGTCTCCGATGATAAACAAGATATTGCACATCGTAAATTAAGACAAATTGATATAAAACGTACTAGTTTCATTTTTTATTAAAATTAAACGGATTTTGTAAATCAAATAGTTCTAAATACGAACTTTATTATAAAAAAATCAGTATATGGGTTATTAAGGTATGATTAATTTAGAGTGCTATTTAAAACAATTATTATAATGACTGCCTAACCAGTACACTAATGGAAATATAATATATTGGCGTTTGACAGCAGCTCCACCCACGTAGATAGTGAATAAATTATTACATTAATTTGAATTTCAGTTCCACTATTATATACAATCCCAGTGTAGATTTAAACTCCAATCCAGGCCTACTTTTAATTCCAATCCTGATTTGACTGTTTCAACACTTAGGACCCAAGGTATAATTTTGCTTTTGTAATATTCCAAAGGGTTATTACACTTTACTTTTACCTGAATCGCTGCTACTTTTATATTTTGACAGAATTTCTTGACCTGAAATTAGCTCGAAATATTTGCTTTAGGAGTTTAGAAATCGATTTTCATATTTAACTTTTTCGAGAAAATAATATTGGCTATGTACTGAATTCTAATAGTGGCTGTTACATAATATTAATATTTTAATTGGTTTGTTATTCGGCAATTAAGTAAAATTTAAAAGTAGTTATAATAAAAGCCAAAAAAATACGTAAACATAAAAAATTAGACAGATTTTTTTGTAACTACTGATATTCATGAAGTAAATAAATATACTTTATTATCATTCTAGAATTCCTAGTTCTCCGCAACCAATGGTCGTCCTTGTTAATAAATCTGATACTTTCTTTATTTAAGTTACATGAAAAATAAACTCTTACAATCACTATATGATTAATTTATATCACTTTTTATGTAAATTTCTCTTGCCATTTTGTGTAGGTTAACACTTATAATTATGAAAACAGAAGAAAAATATTTCAATTTATAAATCTGAATCAAAGAACGTAAATCATTATAAAAGTTGTACTAATGGTATATTACTAACTAATAACTCCCATATATCTGTTTTAATCCGTTTTACCTCGACACATTTCGGTAAGCAAAATTTTTTGTGTTTATCAGTCAAATATCAGTTAAAATAAGATAAGACCTTGGAAAAAAAATTTAATTTTCTTGAAACATTTTGTAAATAGTTGTAAATGAAATTATTAAGTAGTTGAAATTTAAAATGAAAACATACCTTTTGCAAAAAAAAATATTAAAATTATAAACTAGGGAAAAATGTTTAATGAGTGTAAAATACCCATAATTAATAAAATTTTGAATGAATACACAATTTTTTTAGAAATAATTATTCGGTGAACCATGATCTTACATTGAGTCTTAAATCAACATTTGCTGTCATTTACTAAGTAAAGTATTATACATGATTGAAGCTTCTTCTCTTAGGTCTCCTATTAAATAAGTTTTAGATGAAATACAGTAGATGTAAGCATTATTTTTTTTGAATCTCAGGTAAAAATTATTTGAATTTTGCAACCATACTGAAGCATTTTATGCAACTAATAAATTGCAGTACAATAATTAAAAATACTTTTCACAAACATCAAATACTAATTAATGAGTCTTTTGTTCAATATGAAACATTGAGGTAATTTTCTGCTGTAAAAAAGTTATTAGTTTCATTGATAAAAAATGTAACTCGACGACAATCTGATCAAATCTCACACATGCGTAAGTATAGCATACTTAATTTTCGATTTAGTAATCAATTAATTGTGGATAAACAGAAAAGTTTATTTAATAATTTACTAGTTACCATTTACAGTTTGTTAATTAAACTCTAACTAAAAATAAAATTGAATTTTTTAATGTATATTATGTTTACTTTCTTTCGGGTTTTGCTCTTAAACAATTAGTAATTAATTATCTTCAGCTAAATTCTTTTTTAGTATTATTTGACTGAGCTATTTTTAATTTTTACTGTATTCGATTTTGATTGATTATTTATTAAAAATACCCATTGACACACATATTAAACCTTTTTTTTTAGTTTGTAAATTTATTTTTTCTTTTCATTTTGTTAATTTGTTTTTAAGTCTTAGCTTTAGTATTATGCTGTTTTTGAAAAAGTCGTCTATTTAAATACTACAAAAATAACATTTTCTTTGTTTCTGTTATTAATTTTAATTTAATAAAGTAAAGAGTTTAGTCTGTATTACAATTCATGCATTGGAGTCTCAGCTGGTGATCTTCTTATTTTATTGACCTTCTGTTGGGCGGAAGCAACCATGAACAACGAGAAGTTTTGGCTGTACATTTGGATATAGCGGAAGCCTTAGACGGGATTTAGCATAAAGAGCTTTTTTTAAAGCTTTTATGATATGGGTTTACATATGAATTATGTAAACGGAATTGCAATTTGATTGCAAATAACTCGCAGGTCGGAGCATTGTAATAGCAATTGACAATTCATGCTTGGAGCCTACCAGTGAATTCAGGCATCCCTCAAGAGCGTGCACTATCTCCCATATTATTCATTCTCTATATGGCTTACAAAATGCATGCGCGAAGTAAGTGTTCCACTGCTTGGGTTCGTCTAGTGATTGAGAGTTCCGGTACCTACTCTCTCTTTTTCATCCTATATCCACTTCATCGCCTTACTTCTCCCTCCACCAGGTAACCTATTCTCATAGGTTACTAACGCACTAACGACTTCTCTGGTGACTTCTTCGTCAATGAAACAGAGATAAAATCATAACTAAAGTAGAATGTGGTCAGAAAATTGTCAATATAGTTGTGACATACATTCTAGAGTATGTCACTGTCAAATTGAAAAATATCAAGTAGTGTAGGAGTACTCCCTAATAGTATCTAAAATTTTGTAGATATCATTCATTTTTTTAGAAGTTGGGTTATATTAAGAACTACATTTAAATATTTTCCTTTTTTTTAACTAACATTTACTTGTGGACGATGTTTCAGGTTTTAATAATAATTGGGGCTTATTGCGAAGGTGAATTTCTTTACTATCGTGATCCTGAATTACATATACCCTAGAGTATGTCACTATCGATTTAAAATAATAAGTAGTGAAGTAGTCTCTAATGATACGTAAATTTTTTTTAATATATTTTTTTTTTTGTGAGAAATTCTTTAGATTTGTTTAGAGTGAATTTGTTTACTGTCCTGTGAATAAATTGCAATCAAATTACAATGTGCTCGCAGGACGGAGTATCGAGATGACAAGTGAAATATTATGCTTGGATTCTAAACCAGTGAATGCCGGCATCCTTCAAGAGCGTTTACTGTCTCCTACCTTATTCATTCTACATACGATTCACAAAATACAAGCATGAAATAACAGTGTTGCGCTGCATAGGTTCGTCCAGTGATTGAGAGTTCCGGTACCTACTCGCTCTTTGTCACCTTATTCCCACTTTATCACCTTACTTCTCCCTCTACCAGGTAACCTATTCTCATTCAAGAGGTTAGTAACGCACTGGTGACTCCTATGGTGATTTCTCGGTCAATAAACCAAAGAGAAGATCGTAACTAAAATGTTGTGTGGTCAGAAAATAGTCAATACAGTTGTGGTATACACACTAGAGCAGGAATAACAACCTTTGACATGTCGTGGGCCAAACTTTAGTATGCAAACACGTTTGCGGGCCGCGTTCAAAAGTAGTACATTTTAAAGTAGTGTTTTAAAAGTAGTGTTCATAATTTTTAGCGATAGTTGTCAGACATGAAATACAGGTACAACATTATAATTAAATCGTGAAATTTGGAATTATTACACACTACGAAAATTAAATAGTGACACCGAAATCAATGAGACACGAGCTTGAATTTGGGAAACTAATACATCTATGTTTGGATTAATTCTACTGATTCAAAGGCGTAAAGAATTTTGCACATTATCGTCAGTCAGTATTGTACGATGTTTTGATTTATTAACTTTCATCATTGAAAAGAACTGCTAAACGCACAAATTAATCTTCTTGCGAATTTTCTAAACTGCGGAAAATTGTCTTCTTTGAGGTTATTTTTGTAGAAATCGCACAACTCCACGTCTTCAAATTTAGACTTTAGAAGTGAGTTTTCTTGAATCTCGATCAACTCCATTTGCAAGTATATTGGAGCATTTATACATTACTTTAGTAGTAAACAAATTGAAACAATCTTCCATATTTTTGACATCGTTAAATCTGTTCGAAAATGGCTCCGATAGTAACTTGAGTTCTTCAGCGTATTTAACATAAGCAATATTTTCATAAGCAGAGAGCGTGGTGAAATGGTAACTGTTACCAGACAACATCTGTGCCTCCCACAAGCGGATTTTGTTCAGAAACGCTTTCAAATGGCTGTACAAATAATTTACTAACTGTCCTTGTTTTTGAAGTATCAAATTTAAATCATTCAAATAGCCTGTAAGGTCGACCAGAAATGCTAAGTTATATATCCATTTTGGGTCACACAATCCAGATAGTGGTTTATTCTTTATTTGCATAAAATCTACTATCTCATTACTAAGCTCACAAAACCGTTTCAGCATTTTCCTTTTGCTCAGTCATCTGACTTCACAATAATATGTTACGTGCTCATATTCGGCTGATATTTCATCCAAAAACGACTTGCACTGACAATGGTCAAGCCCTCGGGATCGAATAGAATTGATGGTTTTTACTACCACATTTATAACATTCTGAAGTCGAATGGACTTAGAACAAAAGTTCTGTTGGTGGATAATGCAATGAAGGATTATAGAATCATCTTTTTGCACATTTAATTCAATTGCTTTTTCATTCGAAATTCCGATGAAACCTTTACGTAAGCCGACCATAGAAGATACAACATCTGTGCGTTCTGCAACTAATTTTGGCCATGGCAAACCAAAACTTGTAAATACCTTTTAAACTTCATTAAAAATGTCCTCTCCTGTAGTGGTTCCTTTTAGCGGCTGTAAAGCAAGCAATTTCTCAGTAACAGTGAACTCTTTGTCAACACCTCGAATAAATATAACCAGTTGAGCTGTGTCAGACAAATCGGTTCTCTCGTCTAATGCTATGGAAGAAGATTCAAAACCAGCCATACAGTCAGACAATATTGTTTTTATATCATTAGCCATCATTTCTATATGTCGGACAACAGTTCGTCTTGGCAAACTATTTTTTTCAAATTCATTTTTCTTTTCACACATAAAACACTGCAAACTTTTACCATACACTCCTTGATAAATTCTCGTTCGGCAAATGGTTTTAATGACTTTGTCAATTTAGAACTAACTATGAAACTAGCTTTCACAATATTATCAAGTTGTGTTCTTTGTTTATGAAACATTTGCTGCAGTTTTTCAAAATTTGCGATAAGGTTCTGGATTTTGTCTTTTCTTATTTGTCCTGTCAGTGAGTGCTGCATAGGATGCTTAGTTGAGTAATGCCTTTTTATACATTGAATTCTTTCATCGCTGAAATGAATTCATTACACAGAAAACAAATAGGGCTTATCATTGTGCAAGATAAAAAAGAAGTCTTGAATCCATTTTTGTTGAAACTGACGACCCTCTGCGTCTACTTTTCGTTTCTTTCCACCAGACATTATTTTCATTTACTTTTCGTTCAATAAATTTAATAACAAAATATAATTAATAAGCACTCAAGATGCAAAACCACAAAGAAAATTGACTGCACTAGTAGTTCGCTAGGATATCGCTTGCCGAAGTTATCACCTCGGTAGCTCAAATAGAACTGAACTAAAGTTCGGGCCATCCACTCGCTTTTATAGTCAAAATGATGGAATGATCTAGAATCGTTTAGTGTAGAACAATTGAGAAGCAATGATCTTTTGTTGCGCCGCCAGTGAAGCGGCAAACATCAAAGGCTTTGATGTTTGCCACCTCACTCTTTGATGATCGCCGCCACTCGGCTTGCTCGTTCAATTGATCCCGTGAGTAAGAGTAAGTTGTGTAATATTATTTTATTAGGTTTTTCAAAATGTCTCGCGGATCGTAATAGTAGTCTCTAATAGTGTGAACAGTTTTTTTTAGATATCATTTATATTTTTCAGTGAATAGATCATACATATTAAGAGCTTTATTTAAACATTTTACTTTTTTAAGTAGCATTTTCTTGTGAACGATGTTTTAACTTTTATTAGTAATTGTGGCACATTTGTGGCATACTCAGGTTGGGCTGGGTCGGAACACATGGCCGTTGGTTTGACATGAAACGTCTGTATCAGGTAATCATTTTCAGTATTAAAGATTGAAATGAAAACAAGAGTGAATTTGTTCTAAAAATTTTAATACAGAACCGACACTGAATAGTCACAGGTACAGTAGAGTTAGAGGTGCTCGCGGAGTCGACTTCATCTACTAAGCGTGCCGTGGCAACTTTGCCACACTACTGACGCCGCTTCGCTCGTTCGGGGCCGATGTGTGACCTATAACCCCGCTTTTCAACGATAACTATGATTTAAATTTCTGACTGTCTCTAGCCAATCGAATGAGGCCGCATATTGAATTTTTGTAATTCTTTAAACACTTTTTATCTATAATTTCTGACAAAATTACACTTTTTTTATTTGAATATATTGGTATAAATGAAGTCTATAAACATTAGAAACATTCAAAAGGCTGTCGTGTGTGAGTCATGAGTTACACGATATAGAAAGAAACGAAAGAGCCGATTTCGGTAATTTTATGCAGTGCTTCTCCCTTACCTTCCTGACCGACCCCGACACAAATTCAAGGTCATAACCGTGAGCTGACTATGTAAGGTAAATAATGACACTGGATTTATGTTTTTAAGACTAGTAGTTGTATAACTCTTAAGGTAAGATGATATACATATTTTGTTACGGTCCGCCTTTCTAGCCACACTACAACAAACGAAACTCTATCATTCCGAATTGTTTGCGAATGAGCAATACGCAAGTACAACGCTCCCTGATCCTTCCGTCTTCTTCACCGCGTTCTTATTTTACACCATTGCGACGCTTTGGTGACCAACTTCACAACGGTAGAGTTTCGTGCTTTGTACTTTAACGTAGCGGTGATTACGAATTTGAATCGTACAAGAGTAATTCCTCGTTTAGCTTGGTATGACATTTCAATTAAAAATATTAAATCGATACAAGTTTGTTGTTACAACATATTATATAAATTTAAATGTATACTCTATACTATACTATAATCAATCCTGTATGCACATGTATTATCTTGAATTGAATAAATAGATTCCTTAAATAATATTAAATAATCGACCATTAATTGATAGCAATGTAGGAATTTACATGAATTAATTTTAGTTGTACCTGCGCATTGCACCATTCGCAGGCACTTCAAAGCAGCTAAGTTTCGTGCGTTGTACTGTACTAAAGTAACACGCGACACCTGAACTAGTGATGGCGGACGGACAGCCGAGGGACACGCTCTCCGGTTCTCGTCAAGATTTTCACCGGTATCTCTTAACCAGCCGGACTGAATAAACTGGCCCTCCCAGCTGTATCTAATGTGTATACGGTCAACGAGTCACCCGGTGTAATCTACCAGTAACATGATGTCAAATGTCGCGCACATAAATTCTAGAATTAACTAGCTCATGTAAATAAATGGAGGCCAAGTATAAGAATTCAATAAAAGTCTATATTTCTAGAAACCTGACCTTAATAATTGAGCACCTGAATTCCATCGATATAGATGTCATGTTTGAATAGAGAGCCCGAAAATTAAGCCCTTCATTTTATTCGTTACAAGCACTCAAACTTCTAATTCACGTTGTTATACTATATAAAGTATTACATCAAACATTCTGATATTCCGGGACAATGAACACCTAGGAGTACTTCGAAATTTTCTTCTATCGGATTACATACATACTTTGTCCAATAAAAATTTAGTACGTTTTATTGAAATGGAGCACACTTTATTCGTTTGGTATATTCCATTTCGCCTTGAGTTCTGTATGTTCAAGTCTCAAACATCTGTGCGTTGTGAGTGTTCATATCTTGATCATTGTTGTTTATCGATATGTATATTTCTCTTATCTTTACCGTTTTAAAAGTGTTTGTGTATATGTATGCATTGCACAAGGAAACTTAGTTTGAGATAGACAATTGATGTAAATATCATACATATTACCTATATGGATCGTATATTTATTTCCAATATAATCATCATGATACATACATGTGTCGGTGTATATGTATAATGTATAATATAATGGTTATCAGTCGTTGCCTCACAAGAAAAAACATGGACAACCTACAAGAAAAGGATAAATAGCCTGTGTCCTTCATATCTGTGCATATATCTTTCTCTGCTCGTCTGTCTTGTATGAGTGCTGAATATTTTTGATTATTAACTTCATGAAACATATCATAAACTATTCAACGTATCATATAACATTATTTAAAAGTAAAATCAGGAGAAATTTCAAGGAAAAGAGATCTTACGCTATACCCTACAAATATCATGTTATGTTGTTTTGATATTCTAGGTATTTTGCCAAGTGCGAAATGGTTTTAAGTGTGAAATCATAACAGATATGTCGTGAGGTTTAATTAGATAACCGTTACCGTAATTTGACGCGGATCCAACCTTCTCATTTGGGAATGTCAAACTACTTATATATATATATATATATATATATATATATATATATATATATATATACATTTTATAAATCTACGCATGTAAACGAATCGAATAGAGCTTGAAGTTTGTTAACTTTTTATTATCGTTGGCTTTCATATACGCAGTAGGTGCATAGTTCCTAGGCCCAATTAGAAGAATAATGGTTACCATGTAATGAAGTCAAGGAATAGTGAATATAACGTTGTAAAAGATAAAAAATAAAGCAGTAAGAGTCGTTGGATCGGATTCAATGTATCGTTTGATTTCGTAGAATGAGTGTGGTCTGACGATGGGAACGATGTATGATAAAAGAAAATTCTAATAATTTAGAATAAGAGGAACCAATTTCGTGTAATTCAAAATTGAGTATTTACGAATCCAAGCGTAATAATTTTATTATCAGAGTATAAATATAAAAGCATGCGATGGTAAACTCAAATACCTATTGCCTTGTTAACGTCTATATTCTGTGCGTCTACTCTTATCTGTAACTAGCCGATATTATATCTGTTCATATTAGTAGATTTGTAGATTTCTTAAGTAATAGGGAACGTGCGGAAACTACAAATAGCAGCATAAAACGACAGTAGCGACACAGTGTGAATAAAAAAGACTTTTTTCAGACCAATCGTTCACAAGTTAACAAAACTATTTCGAAACAAAGGTAATAAAATTAGGATATCTATTATTTTATTCATCAAAAGGCCAAAAAGTTCATGAAGAAGAGGTATTTGATGAATGGAAAAGAATAACTTTAATAAAAAATTTAAATGTATAAGATGTCAATATACCTAGTAGAAAATCATTTTGACAATAAAAATCAATTGGTAATTCACATCTTTAAAAATGAAGTGTTTTCTTTTTCAATTCTAATAAATTCCCTTTTTCTAGGCAGGTGCCAGATATGTATATGTGAAAATAAGAAATCATTTAATGTTACCTAGATGCATTCATCGAAAATAAAAATTTGTTGAATATTAACTACAAAATATACTAATATAATAGTCGTTTCTAAATACTTAAGAATTCGTAATTGTGTGTCTTTTATTATGGCATAGGTAAATGAACATTATTAGTAAGGACAATAGAATTGTATACCATCGGATGTATTAGAACATTTGGAATACAATATGTTTATAAAAATATTTTTAAACTTTTACGGTGGTTTTGCAATCGACAACACAAAGTATTTATTGATAATTATAATATATGATTAAGAAAAATTTTTGGCTCTTTGCCAAAATTAACAAACCTTATTCTTATTTAACGTATAATATAAGGGATTCTTATTTAACGTATGTTTTATTGACAGTTTTCATTGACAAAAAAGACGATTTTAACTATCGAAAATCGTGATGCAACAACAATTTGATTTACGACCTAGGTCTAGATATAGATCTTGCTTGATAGAAATTGATGGTCTAGATGTAGATCTAGACCTAGCAATTTCAATGACCTATAACATGACACTTATAAAAAATATACTGATGTCATGGCAAATTATCTTGTCAGTTTAACCTGACCTATTTTGTAGTTTAATACAATGGAATGTAAAGCTGTTGAAGGTATAACGGATGATACGTCATTAACAATGTTAAAACTAATTATTTAGTACCTATTCTTCGTCAATAAACCATTTACAACTTATTTTATAGACTTTGTATAAACTTTGTTTTAGGTGCTGTTGATGATGTTCAAACATTTTGTTCGGTTTACGTATTCTGAAGTGGTACCAGTGTCTATTAGGTTATAACAATAGTTTTTTTTCATGTTGACAATATTATATTAAATTATTGTATTTATGTAGGACATAGCTTTCGCCCTGAACTTCATTTAGAATAAATTCCTATTCCCAAATTTAAATATATTTATATAAGTGTTTTCCGGATAAGAGCGACCACGGCCGAGCTGTTGTTACTGGCAACTTGCTTTTGAATTAAAAAATAACTGAGCGGAAGCATGTCGACGAATTTTTTAAATTAAGTCCAACTATAGTAATTGGCTTGGCTGGAGAGCAAATCGAACCATCAACCACAGACGTTTTCACCGCGTTTGTGATGTTCAGTTTTGGATTCGCCCCTTCAAACTTAGCAAGATCTCATCCGCAAACTAGCAGGCGAGATCCGTTCATTCGCGCGGCGACAGCTCGCGACGGGCCAGTTACTTAGCAAACAAGGAAAGGAGTTATATTGGCGGCGTAAAACAGGCTTTGCTCGTCTTTATTATGAGAGTATTCATTTTTCCGTTGTCACACGTGTCAAAAATTCTTTGATCATGCTTATTTCATTTGTGGTTTTATTCTTGTTAAATTAATAATAAACTACTTTTAGCTGTACGGCCGCCAGCGATCCGTATACGCATTCGTTGCGTGTGATTCGTGAATGAAATTTATGAATAATGTAAAATCAATCACATTTTCGATATTCTGCGCCTTTACTTGAAGGGCACATCTGTATTTAATAAATTTTGATTTCAGCAAGACTGTGAGTCGAATAACTTTTGCATTTAACTACCAATAATTTATGAATCAGGATAACCGGATGCAGTGGCTTACATTCCTAGTAGAAGCACCGTCATTTATTTTTCGTTTACTTTGTTAACTTTGTTTTTCTATTTTCTTGTACTACGTCTCTCCTTTCGACAATTTTCCATCTAATGAACTTGTAAATATCATATTGATGGGAGCAACAAGACATATATGACTGTAGATATTCATAAGCCAAAAACATTCAAAATGTTTAAGTTGAATCTAACCTATTGTCGGAAAAATTTAATAATTTTTCATCTTTTTTCTCAATACTTTTCCGGTGGCACCCGTTTAGTTTTATTGTCAAGTCATTATCAAAATAAACAATAAAACGTGTCATCTTAAAAGCGATATTAAACGATATGTTTTACCTACTAAGACTAGACCTTACCTATATCATATATTACTGTACAGATTACATTGTTATTATACCATTACCTTCTACCATATGAGAAATCAGTGGGAAATATTCCTTAGAAGTTTTACTGCACGCTTCAAACAACATTTTTGAAAACACAAATCAGGGAACATTCTATTTAAGATGTTATTGAATAGATATCCATTCTTTTTTTTCATTAGAAACGATAAAAATTATCGTTTTCTTATCTCTCCCGAGCCAATGTCACAAACGATCTTTAGAGGGGTTCTTATGAAATTTTTGAAGCATTCTACCAGGTCCGAGCATGGATATTTTTGAAATACTCTCTCACTGATTGGATTAATCTCTGTAGCATATTTAAAACATGTATGCCATAAAAACCAAAACGCTACAAGCTACAATATACGGCAATCGCTTTAGGAATTAATGAAAAATTGAGTAATATATGAACGTTAAAAATTGCCGATTGAACAAGAAGGATATAAGGCTGTTATAAAGTACTGACATGAAACTTCAACGATGTCTCACATTTCCTCAACCTTATATAAAACTCCATTTTGGATATTTTGCAATAATGATACAGCATTTATGACCACTTATAATTTTATTTCAACAAAGTAGATGTTAAACGTTTTAATGTTTCTTATCAATTTCTTTTTATCTTATCAAGAAACATTCTCATTTTTACTATCAGTCAATAATCCTATTGAACAGTTTTTATCGAATTTTTTTAGACAACTTAGTCATGACAGACTTAAAACAAACATCTTTTAGGTCACAACCAAAAGCTATATCGGTATACATCAGATTTTCAGAATTATTTCTGTTTTGTTTTTCTTGTAATAATGAATCTATTAGTGCAAAAAAATTAAAAGTTCTTCAGTAATGACGTATTCGTTCTTTCGTGCGCAATTTACGAGTTCAGATTACGACCGCGTATTTTTCTATCAAAATTAGGTCTCCTTGATGGAACGATTTTTGGGTGGAGTATTTGTCTTCATACCGAATTTATTTGTATGAATAGATGTCCCCTCCACAGGTCCCTGTACTCATAATGTTCCACTCCCGGTCCTGGTTATTTTTGTTCTAATGAGGAATACAATGTATTTAATAATTTTAAGGCTTCACATAAAATAGATGTGCGAAATTGCGAGCCCTAGTGCCAATCTAGATTACAACGTACTCTAGGATGAGTTGAAATATTTTAGAAATTAGTTCAGCATTGAATGTCCTCTAACGTTTCAAATTACCTCTGTGTAATAATTTAAAATAACTTAGTATTTTACAAGAATGTTTAAAGGGAATATATGATTTTTGACGTGAATCACGGCTCCACCTATTTTTTTTTTAATTCAGTACCTCCGAAGAAATAAGGAGCACATAGAATCACTTCGTTTTCTATCTGTGCATCTGTTAAGACCCTCTTTCTCAGAAATGCGTGATGTCAGGTTGAAATTAATATCAAATACTTATATCAACGAACCCTTGAAGCCGAAAAAATTCAAGATTGTAAGTAACATAATCAAAAATACGGCCATTTATGCCTTAAATTTTGAAACTCACAAGTAAATCAAAACCTATACTTCCCAATAAATGGGAGATATTTTTTAGCTTCGCATTATGAAAAGTTAAAATTTTAAGAAATTGGGATATTTTTAAGAATACGAATTTTTTCTTTTAGAAAAAGAAAATTTCCTTATTTCTGAGACCAACATTTCACCAGCATCGGTATGGAAAATAGACTAAAATTGTCTAGACGCTTGGATAAAATATTTATATTGACAAATAATTATGTACGGAACTCTCAGGTTAAAATCCTATTTACACTTGTCTGTAGTTTCTTTTTATAAACTGTCCAGTTAAAGCAGTCAAATGCCGTCTTGATTTATACGTGTAATATAAATTTGTAATGAGTTAAACATGTAAAATTATCTTTACCTGTAAATTCACAGTTTATTTCAGTACAATAATATTTTCTATCCGAGCATAAATAATTTAATCTTATACAATTTTGACAAAATGTTCTTATAATACTTGTTTTATTGGTATCTGGTATCGTTAATATCTGTAACGCTAAGAGAAATCAAAAGTTCCTTTGACAGTAATAGCTACTTTTATTTGTGCAATTCGATATATTTACATATATATGTTTCTTAATGAACATACCAATTTTTCGTTAAACGCCGATAGCTGTTTATATAATCACAGCCGTAAACGGCTACAAATCGTTTGTCAAATGTATTCGCTTTCTCAATCAAAAAAGAGATTTTTTGTAAACAAAACAATAAAGACACAATTTTTAAAACTACAGTCTATGGAAGGACTTCGATGTGGGCGCACTAACACAGAGCCATCTCGCGGCGCGGTCGACCCCTCGACTCGGTTCTCTTACCGAGCATAAGCGAGCGGTTATTGTGACGATAAAGTTAATAGGCAAATACGTGTTGCGAAATTTTTCCATAGTCTTTCTCAATCAAGATGGATGTAAAAACCAAAGTTTAGGAATTTTGCGCCTATTTTTATTTTCATGTAATCAATCGTCTCTTCCGTAAGAGCGCTCGGGGCACGGGCCCGGCGCGGGCGACGGGGGCCCCGAAATGCCAATATCGTTGTTTATCTTCTGCTAAAACTACATTTTCTTTTTATTTACGTATTATTTGGATTTTTATAAGGGTCCCAAACGCTTGTATTGCCAAGATCAAAGTTCTATCTCAAGAACCCTGGCACTGTATGTCTAAGGATCCTAGATCTGTACCTAAGGATCCTCGCATAACCTAAGACGGCCCTGTATCCGATATAAAAAGTAAGCACTTCTTCAAAACGATATCTCCCTCGACTTCACACACGTGATCATATGCTATGCACCATATTTCCAGTTCTACTATATGAAATGAGATGAAATGAATTTTAAATATTAAACTGTACCGTAAACTACGAAACGTTAAAAACTCCATTAAAACCAGTTGTTTTTACGTGATGCGAAAATAAACAGATAAAACGGGAAAAAAACCATTTGTTCTCGCATAATATCCCTCTAAACAGTTTTTTAACTTTTGTAAAAATGTCTCAGACAACCCGATCACAGTTTTATAACAGTAGTTAGCTCCCGCCCGCGTAGACAGAATGAATTCCTTCATCTTACATATCGACCGATTATGATAATAATTAATCATCACCCTGATCGCTATCCCATTCCAGATTCTCCGATGGTGATGTTTTCTTATTCCGATTCCGGTCACAATCTTCATTCTTGATGTTTTTGGTCCTACGGTCACATCCGATCTCATTCCCAATTTCGGACCCTCCCTGTTTCGGCTCTCGATTCTGGTTCTCGTCCCGTTTGCAATTTCGATTCCGTTACCGGTCACAGTTTCAATTTGAATGAAGCCGGGATAAATTCTAATATCAAAATAAAACTCGCCACTATTCAAAATCGGCCTTCCTCCATAAAGAGTTTCATACAAAATTCAACTCACTTTTAAATCCTACAAAAAGCAAATCACGCAGAAATACACACACACACCCAAAAAAAAAAACAAATGAATATGGCTACTAAAGTAATAAAAAAATCGTAATAGATTTCTTATGGACATCATACGGTGTAAACATCATTTTTGCAATCGCAGATTTTGAATCGTGGATACTGACTGTTCTTACGTTATAAAAGAATATACAGACAGACAGATTTACTCTTTTAGCCTACCATTTATTCTTACTGCATACAGAATTTAATCAAGTTCGATGAAACTGTTCTTAACTTACAAAAAGATACACACACAGGCAGACAATAACCTATCATTTGCGCAATCACATGTTCTTACTGCATACTAATTTTCATTCAGACCGGTAAAACCTAAAATGGGCATACGATAACTACTTGTGATTACATGGCCTTGTTGTATTCCCATTTTCGTCACGATCTGTCAAACCGTTCTTAAATTATAAAAAGACATAGAAGCAGACAGACAGACTAATTTCAAAAATAGTTAAAACTGGTGACAGTTAATCATAAAACGAATATTGCGAAATTTAAAACAAAAATTGAATGTACAGATACGCTGCATATATATATAGTAGTATCGATATATGATCAGACTTAAATGATGCATATAATGAACTTCATCAACATCCGAGATTTTTTCTTAACGAAAATGAGTTGATACATACCTAGTGACATTAAGGTTTTTATCATACTTATGATATCCTCATTGGTTAACTTTTCTCCGCGTCTCGCCTGTTCTGCTTGCCGTCTCGCCACATAGGTCGTGCCCTCCTTATTACTATTCATCCCTTTTATGTAAGCAGTGTATGTCTAATATTGCAACAATGACAATAATACAACAATTTTATTGTACTTGCTTTCATTGAAAGATAGTTATAGTAATAGTGATGTGATAAAGAACCATGTAGAAAGGCAGATGAAGAGCCATATAGAAGAAAAAGGTATATTTATGTAGATTGACATCTTAAAAGAGGTGAAAGTAAAATTACAAAACAAATTTACAATAAGAATGTGGTATAATGGAAGGGCTGGCAAGGGACGCCCTAACGAATCGAATGATGGATGTCATTATAGAACAAGAAGACACATCGTGTCCTTGGGAGATCCTCTGCTTACCATTCTTAAGTCAGCTTAATTTTAGTTGTAATTTAATTATAAACTTACCTCACTTTTAAGTATTGAACCAAAAAACATCTGTTCTTGGAACAGTTATATATCAATCTGTAAAAATCATCTTTCTTTGACCATATTGTTACATCAAAGAGAACTTTAATTACATTTGAAAAAAAAAAATTTAATATTAGACGAGCGTCCAACCACTGTTGCGTAACTTTCCAAACACTACATAATTTTAAATAATAGACATTTTTGTAAACCAAAAAACAATTTTTCGTGTTTACTGTGAATAAAACTTGAAGAAATCAGTCCTTATGTACAGGTTCAGCTCTATATTCACAAAGGCAATATGGAGAAATCAAAGAGAGTACACAATGCAATAACTCTAAATGCGTTTGAATCGTTTAAGATTTTGTGAGAAAGGCAGGAACTTCGGCAATAAACTTCATTTTAGCCATCTGACGTTAAATCGAGAAACATTACTTGCTGTGTTGTAATACCGGCAGCATGAGGTCCGGAATTCATGAAGAATATTAGGACCTTTATAAGGCAAATAGTAAAAAAATGCTGTAAAAATTGTAAATCGGTGTTAAGCCTGACGTAGTCGTGTAATTACCGATTATAGAATAACACCACTCTTTGCTTTATGACAATGAATGATTTAAGTGTTACATCGATACAAAAATGTGATATGTTACAGCTAGTAAAATCATGCTGAAGATTAAAGCACGGTATACAAGTCAATGTAGTTACATTTTTCAATGTTCAGACTTAAAGAACCCAATAAGTACGTAAATTTATATCTGAATACTTAGTCATTAGCCTGCTTTCCGTTATTGTTCTCCAAATGTACAATGTTTTGTTAATCTTTCCTTATATAATATTGGTATTTATAGTCGGCAGTGATGTCGATTAAACATCAAACCATACTTATTTAGGCCCAATAGTTTCTTTGTGATGTTCCTCGGAACAAAAGCAATATTTAGTAGTCCGCTAGTAGACAATTTTGTTAGTCTACAACTAAAATGTCTAAAAAAAAAAGAAAAAAGTACTTTCTATGAAAGAAACCTGCTTCGAGACGAGGATCGAAGACTTCTTAAGCGTTAATTGTAACTTTTTCTTATTTTTACAAGATGTTGACATTTGTTTGTCCTATTTGTAATCGAAGATGTGTCACCTGTTCGTAAATTTGTGGCTGAATCAATAGATTATCCGAAAAAAAGTTTTCCGAACACCAATATCCCCCAATTTGTTCGGATAATCGACGCTCTACTATAATGACATTGTATATATGTGTATTTTTACAAAAGTAACGTGTATTCAGCAGTCTTAAGAATTGTAGAACTAATGAGGCCGCTTGACTCAGATGCATCTTTAGGCCATATTAGGTACCCCAATAGAAATACTTTAGGTCTCCAAAGAAAAAAATGCATTTAAATGTGCAGTCACCAATGTTTATATGTAATTCTGTATTCAATGGAACTTTAAATATTAGTGGTGCCATCTACCGGTTGTTGTACGAATTGTCATTGCTTTGCTATAAAACACGATGGAATTTCATAAAAATGGGTAGTCTTTTGTAGTTATTAGACTTGAAATGTTAAGTTATAGCAACAAAGTCACACAGGAACAGTTGTGTACCAGACTTGGTGCTGTAAAGTGAACTATAGATTGAAATAAGATTATATGTATATACCCATGTAACTTCGATTAAGGACTTGCTATATGTTCTGTACACAAAAACAGCAAGTTAGCCATGTGCACTATTCACAGGTAAATGAAAAAATTTTTTGGTTACAGTACGTAAGAATTCGAAAGGTGAATGAAACAAAAACAATTGTTCAAATAATTTATTGCAAATTTATACCTCAACACGTACTTACACTATGCAAATATAATTTATACCTCAACACGTACTTACACTAAACAAAGGCGCCAACACCATAAAGTACCAGTAAGTGCACTTGGATAACCTTCCTTCACAAAAGAAAATTAGGACACGGGTAACAAAAAATTTACTACAGCGCATGAACTTCCCCTAGCCTTTTATAGAGCCATACTTCATACAATCGAATTGATGTTACATCAATTTACCAAAAACGCACATATCTACCGTGATCTATACCAGAATGTACTCAAGTTAATGTATAAAAATCAGACCAGTTTATACATTACCTTTTGCATTGAATAATTTATTCATATACCAGTACCAATCACCTTACCTAATAAAAACTTACCAATTACCTCATTCATACCAAGATTTACCTGAACATCGTTCACCTTTATTACCAGAATACTCATTACCAAATTTACCAGTGATCTGAAACGTTACCAAACTACAGGCGTATTTTAAAAATTTGAAAACAAAAATATATAAACTTACAAATTTCATTTCTTAACCTAAAACGATCGTGATGAAAGTTCGGAATAAAATAATCATCACAACCGTTGTATAGGAACGGTTCAAATGCATAGCATTATCAACGTTCCTTTGTAATAAATTAAAACCTACCTTGTGCATCACCTACAGCTCCACCTTCTCCTGTTCCAGTTAAGTTAGCATCTGTCGTTGAACCGTCAAAACCTATAATGTAACAAATCAAATTAAAAAACTGTAACTACTTTTAATCTGGTAACTTAAGTGAAGACACTCACCACTCATTTCCATATTTGAATCATCTTCGCCAAAATTAGTTTCCTCGTTATTAGCGCCGTCATCATCATCGTCCCAAACACTTTCATTAACGTATTCCGGTTCCATTTTGGGGGCCACAGCGTTTTCATCTTCGTCCGGTATCGTTACGAACTCTTCTTTTGCCGATCCAGACGGTCCCGCTTCTAACGGATCAACGCATTTTCTTTTCGCAGGTCCAGATTGAGAAGAGGACGAATTATTTGATGCTATTGATGGCCTATTTGGTCTCTTAACTGCTACTGGAGTTGAGGAGGGCTTAGAATCTAAATCAGTCTCTATCTTAGTCATAACAGATTGCCTTTGTTGTGACGACCTCGGGCCTGGCCTTGAAGTCGGCTTTGGTTTGGAGGGTGTGGAACTTTCTTCATTTTGATTGCCTGTTAAACCTTTTACTTGCAACTGTTCCGCTGTACTAATAAAAGACGCTAACTCTTCTTGCTTAACATTAACTTCACCTTGATACATAAATTGTAATAAGTCTCTTAACGCTGAATGACTAACATCTTTTAAAAACACTGGAAAAGAAAAACAAATTAAAATTAAAAATCTGAAAAGAAGCAAACACCCTACACACCATAATGCAACAAAATATAGTTACCTATAGGATGTTGAGTCGGATTCATTTTAAACATTTCTTGAAAGTATGGTGAACATACTGACAAAACTAACTTGTGTGCTTGCAATAATCTGCCCTCGGCAGCTAAAGTTACATCTACTAAGTCGCCGCGTGACAGCAGGCCATGAAAGCCTGCTGACATATTGGCGTGGAAATTGTTCCAACATAGCGAGAACTGCTCGTCCGACGCCATGTTGGCGAAGTAATTCCGCAACCTGAAATAATAAAAGATAACATAATAAACATGTTTCACATTAAAAGAGTTATACACTCATTAAATAAATGCAAGTAATAACTACCTATCCTAAATTTGTACTTTTATGATTCAGACATTAGAAACATTGGAAAATAAAAAAAATCAAAATGTTTCTAACTCAGCACACGAAACTCCAACATTACAGGTCTTTACTCGCCAACGGTCCAGGCGTGTCTGATGACGCAACGGTACGTAGTTAGTGGCGTCATGAGGAGGACGCCGTGTTCACAAGAGGCTCGTAATGAGAGACATGCGTATAAAATTGCATTTATAGTATAAATAATATTTAAAAGGACACTAGGTAATCCTTAAAGATTGGCCTAAAATTATTTTCTGAATATACACACAAATAATCAAAAAATTTCTATTAACAGAATTATCGGATTTTTTAAAGGGAGTACACAGACAATTAAGACCGTCAATGAATTATTTATGTATCCTATATTTCTACATTGTTAACCATATAGGTGGTATTAAAATATTCTGATCAATAATGCATTTTTAAAACTTCAAATATTTGGGGACATACATATTAACACTTAAAATTGGCACATTAAAAAAATGGTTATTTGAGATATCAATAGTGATATGTTTTCTTTACACTTCTGCATTGTTATTAAATATAGGTATTTTGAAAAAGAAAAACATTTTGTCATCTTAATTAGCCAATTGAATATCAAATAACTCCAAATTAAGGCAGTTCATTATTTCGAATTAGGTAATGGGAATATTTATATTTTAATTAGATAGACGACAAAAAAAAAATATTATTTTTCTTTTGTTAATAAAAACGAATATAACAAAATAGGTAGAAATAAAAATGATAAGTAACGTTTGAAACATTAGATAGCGGCGAACTTAATTTTTTATATCAGAATAAACAAAAGACGACTATAGGAAAATGATTTTTTGAACTTTTTTCATAAAATAAAATTCTTATTGACAATACAATAAAAATTTCCGAGATCACTGCTTACTGAAATTGAAGTTATAAACTAAACAACATTGGATACAACGTAAAAAATGTGATTCTGATGAAATAGATACCGTAATAATGGTTGGCATACCTCCTTCATTGTGAGTATGTGATTATAGTTCATACGTTTATTAGCAAGTTGATTTAATTTAAAGACCTATATTATCGCTTAATAATGTTTTATATATCTTTGAAAGATATCTTTGAAAGTCATAGACACGTCTTAAGAATTACGACCCCTCAAAAAATGCACATCTATTTACAAATACATTTTCACATGATGTTAAATTATAGTTATGGTTTCACAGTAAAGTCGTGTGGCTTTAATAATGTTAGAAATTACTTAGTTTGAAAGTTAATGTGATTTCGAAATCTCACATTATTTAACTCTTAAGTATTTGTATGTTAGAAAGCAAACACTAAATTGAAATAATCGAAACGTTTGTCGATAAAATGTGGTGATAAGTAATTGCAAAACTAGAGAAACTTACCTGAAGAAAAGTATAATTTTAATTCTGTACATGATAATCGTAAAGATAGTTGATGATCACAACTCTTCTTATTTTGATACATTGCGAGTATTCCGAACCACATAAAGTAGGCCCTTCTACAGTAACACCGGTTCGATATTTTTTCTTCGAGTAAATAACATTGTATTCTTTTATTTGTACATATATGCAACTAAAAATGTATTATTTCCTGGTTACAAGTTTTTTTTTTCTTTTGATAAACATAGCAAACTTATGTAAACGTTTGAACGATAACAAGGCAGTTTATAACGACAATACCATCGTAACCATCGCGAATATAAAAAACCTTATATAAAAAGGGAAAGTGTCAAATCAACATGAAATTACTTTGCGTAAATGGGGTAAGTACCTACAAATGTTCTACTTTAAATATGTACGCTCGTCGATACACGACAAAGCAAAGTTATTTCCTATTCTTATTTCCGTAGTGATACAAGGATAAATTTACGCCTTCTTTCAAATAAACTGTATGGCATATTCATAACTAGACAACCATGTTTACATTTTAGGAATGTTTTAGACAAGTTGTTCAAAATCTATGTAGTATAGGAATTTGAAAACTGAGACTTAGTTTTCTTTTGGCTATCAGTGCGTTAACATCGAATCGCGTTTTTTAATTGCAGCCGGTTAAAAGTATTCTAGGTCCTGTAGTACGTTATAGTATCACAATATATGTACTAGAAAATATACCTTCTGTTTTTCTTGGAGGTTATTTATTTTTCTTTTTCAATCCTCGAACTCCGATTTTAGCATATAACCATGTTAAGTAAAGAACATAATAACGGCTTTTTTTTCCAACTCGACTCGTACTTTGGTACGTTGTCAAATGTCTAATGGTCACTTTGTTTATGTTCACTAGAACAGAAGTAAAATGACTGTCACTGACAACATTAACGTTAGAAATATCAAAACTGGAATAAAAAAAACAATCAATATTATAAAAGTTGAATTAAGTCAGCCGAAAGCATGTACGAACACTAATTTGAAAATTGCTAAATAACTGTTAACGTAAAGAAACTGAGCTCATTTTCAACATAGGCTGTTAATACAATAATACGTACGTACGTGTATATTTATATATATATATATATATATAAATATACACGTACGAACAGACGTTTGTAATGAGTAGACAGTCAAAATTACTTTAATAGATAGTTATAATTACTAAACAACACCCAAAGGATTCACGGCAGCAAACTACGTGTGCATAAGTGTATTTGGCACAACGCCAACAACGAGAATTGGGTGAAATTGACAACGTAATAACGACTGATAAACTCACGACGCGTTCATAAAATCAGATCAAATTGTAATTTAAACAGGATTGCATGGAGATGCACTGATGTAACTATTAAATTCATAGAGTTTAGAATTATTCCGAGTAATATGCAATTACGTATTTGTGAATATTACAAATATTGAATCATAGTAAATTTGTGTTGTATGTATTTATGTATACCAAATTCTGAATGTGGGCATGTTTTTCTGTAAATATTGTTGTTGTAGTTTTTATTCATTTTCTAGCCTAACTTTATTTGTATTTAAAGTTTCTTTTTTCAATGTGTCACCTCCAGAAACGTCTGCTCTGTGTCGTCTATCGATCTACGTTTCTATTGTCGTTAAGGTCCTTTTTAATTTCTGAAACGCATGATAGACATAGTCAACCACGCTTTTTCAGTCTTGTTATAAAACAAGACTGAAAAAGTGTGGCTGACTATACTATAAAGTCTGACTTTACTGACTCGACTATAAAGTCGAGCACTTTTAAGAATCAGATGGTCTTACGGTGTTTTCATGACCTGACCATATCGTTTAAGAAATTTCTTTATTACCTACATTATACTATAGAAGTCTTCGTTTGAAAGTGCCTCCGCTGTAATAGTTTGACGCGAGAATCTAAGTATTCTCATTTTAGCGACGTGAAATCTAGCTCATTGTTGTTTTTTGAAACAATTTTCTAGACTTTTCCCTTTATACTTATGGGCATTCTATGATCTTTAAGTACTTTTGTAAGATCTATCCATTTTTGCCTTTTCGTATTTCTTTCATGTGTGAATACTATTGGTCATATATAATATTATACTGTAACGTGTATTTATTTTTTAGTATAAATATTATAAATCAAGATTTGGGGTCATTTATTGACTTTGAATTCGAACTAAGAAGTGTGCACTTGACTGTGCAATAAGTAGGTATAGATGACAAAAAGTATATATGTGGGTTGAATATGAAGTATATATTTATTTTTTTTCATTAGATGTTCTCTAAAATTAATATTTTATAAATTAAATCTTGTCTTGTATTGAAGATAGTGTCGATAGTTGGTCTGAAATTTTTTATAGTATTATTTTTATTTAAATAGTCTAATAGAAAAATTACTATGTAGGTACCATAAAACATTATTATTATGTTTTATAGTAATTTAAATAAAATATTGTTTAGTAACTGTACGCCCTTTAACATCTAAAGTTAGCCGAATAGTATAATTTTGTTTTTGTAAACGCGCCACCTCTTGTCATGTCTTAGAACTTTTATCATACCTTCTATTGTCATAGTGATTGCGATGCCAAACTTTCATGTTCTTTAAAACTGAGTTGGTAAACTACGTTGTATTAAAATTGATGCTAACATATTTAATTGGACTTAATTATGGTTTTCAACCATATGAAAACCGCTTTCAAAATTTGTAAGTAATTTTTACATGATCCTTAAACAAACTTCACAGAAAGAAACAAAATGAAATTTCGTTGTATTGGTACCTACCTATACGTCGTGGCTACTTGTACGTCAGTTTGTTAGGTTTTTTCTTCTTCTCAACGATATTGTTTTTTACATTTTTCAAACAATCAAAATACAAAATGCACTAAATGAGTCCTTTCCGTAGTACGCAGTAGGATCTACCTACTTAGCTACTTAAATTTTTTTATTACTTAAATAAACAGAGGCTAAAAATATTTAAATTATAGAAGATACTATTGCACTAAAACGGACAATGGGAGCAAAATTAATTATAAACCACAACTTGCTTCCTATAGGTAACAAGTCGCTCAATCTAGTGATTTAGATGGGGAACCTATTCAAATTTTTACTTTAGTTTAAAACTTGTCTTTTACCACGTTTTTATTACCTAACTCATTATTGTTCGTCTGTCCACATGGAATTTCGAAATAGCTAGAGCTAGAGACTTGAAATTTTGAACATAATTCAGAATTGGATGACAATACAAGGAAATGTGAAAAAAAACGCACCGTCGACCAATAATAAATCGTAAGTGGGTGTGAGTTGTGAAGTGGATGAAAGCATGCTTTCAATGTGAAAGCATGTTCTGTGGGTGAATTTTTGTATTATAAATTTGAGAAAATAGGCGCTCACGAGTCATATTGAGCATAGGCAAAATCATTACGGCCTTTTGGAAACCAATTGTGTAGGTATACTTTTTAGTTCCGAGTGCCCTGGTGCTTTTTGAAATGTGGCCTCAAAACCGTTTAGTGTTCACGAGAATACAACTTCCTCCCAATTCCAACAGATCGCTCAACGCTTTACCTAAATTTAAGCTTTGTACCGTTTTTAAAAATAGGACTGGATTTAAGAATGCTAGAATACTATAAAAATTTCCAGCGCAACCGCTCAAGCGAAACAAATAATTCTCAAACGTCTAATCCTGCCAATTTTCTGCGAAACTTTAATAAGACACTGCGAAAAACTGCTATCTTTTCAGATCTGCGACACAATTTGCTAAGCCCAAATGGAATTCTAATTCTGCTAAAATCGTAGAACTCTGTTAAATCTAGTCACATTGTCACGTAAAAGCCTGTGTATTTAACGCCCTCTGGTTGTTGACAATTGACAACCTCAGAACCTACACGACCACGATTACGAGCCGCATTAGAAATGCGAACTGTAGCAATGTGTCATATACCTGTTATAGCCTTAGACTTTATACGGCTTCGAAATGTAACGAGCGTTAAGAAACGTCGTTTCAACAAAAATATATAAACATTGAAATTCGAATATAATCAAGTATTTACGATATGGTAATGTACTATGGGCATATGAAATCAGTATATCATTTCCTAAAGGTTACTTTACTTCGAGTGGGTTAATAGGTAATTTTTACGACATAAGAGACTAAATTTTAATAAGTACATATTATGATATACTGTGTGTTTCATGTAACTTTATCGCTGTTTATAAAATTGGTAATGGTGATGTTTAATAAAAATTACTATTTACAAAAAGTAATAAACTAACATGGTTGATGATCCCTATCCCATAGTAAATTTTACAAAGAGCGGTAAAGTTATAAAAAAAAATGCATAACAATTAACATGTTTTTGCCCGACTGCGGCGAAACCCAAAACGAGGTTTAGGTATATGCTTAACCCGTTTGCATATACAGTACAACGCACGAAACTCTGCAAGTGTGAAGTTAGTCACGAAAATGTCTCAATGGCGTAAAATAGAAATGCGGGGAAGAAGAAGGAATGGTCGGAGCGCGTTACACCTGCGCATTGGATCATTCGCAGGCAATTCAGAGCGGCAGAGTTTCGTTCGTTGTACTGTATGCGTGTATGTATGTCCCTCCTATTCTCTCATCATTACTATGATTATAAAAACGAGTCCGTTATGTTATACGCTTTAGACTCGTCTTCGTGGCGTTAGTGATGAGCGCCACTAAGTATATTAAAATTACAATAAATCAAACTGGCGGATATTTAGCACCGTTTTGTTTCTACCAAACGTAGTAAATGGCTCATCAAAATGAAGGGTTTTAAAACGTGATTACAAAAAAAAGGACAACTTTCTAATAACCACATCGATGGTACACATTATTCTAATTGTTTTCCCAAAGTATTTGACCGCCCACAATGTCGTTTTGCCAACTGCGCGACAGCAAGGATAGGGTTATGTTTTTCACACGTTTCTGGGTATGTATGTACTTAGGATTCTTCATACATCCTCCAATGGTTGGATGGATTTTGATTAATGAAGTGTGTATGGATTTATATAAGTTGTGCGATATTTATAGATTATATTATGTGTAATGAAAATAAAATTGCGACCGTAAAATATAGGTTGGTAAGGACGAAAATTGCATATCGTATTGCGTAACATATTATTTGATACGTATTTCAAATTCAAGATGATGTATTCTAGATCATTTTATAGCAATAAGCTTACTTTAAAAAAATACGCAACTTAAAGTTTAATTAATTACAAATCTAATATAAATAAAAATAAATTATTACGAGTCTTACAACGAGACACGTCGTTGACACCGACAATAACGGGATAGCAGTCTGTACTAAGTATAAACGCGCTAATCTCTGGAATTATCAGCCGGATTTGAAAAATTCTTTCAGCATTTGACAGCCCAATTCTTGGGCAAGTTTGTGAGCTATTAGAATAATACATTTTATTTTTTGTTTGATTGAACACTCTTTTTCTATATTAAATTTTATATCGAGGTGAATTGACACTATCCACTGATTGTACAACTCTACTAGTTGGAAACTCGCACCGGAGCGAGCGTTGGTCGGAAGCTGTCCTGACGTAATGACGTCAGGTCACAAAAAAAAAACAAATGACGAGTTATCTCCTCGTGAATTGCACAAAAAAAAACGCGCTTCCAATAATATTTTTTTTTAAACAATATCTCGAGGAAAACCAATTTTCCCTACGGTGTACCACACAAAACCATGTGTGATTATAACCTTGGTTTAGAGTCTAAACCTTGGTCTAAATTTTAGACCAAGCTACGAAAAGAAGAGAACGAGTCGCCGCCGTCTGCACCGCGGGAACGTCTTCGGCGCAGTCTCCAAGAGTGGTAGTGGGAGTGAATTGGCGAGTGGATCTTCTCATCTTGAAGGATTAAGGATTGAACATGTGGACCACTACTTTATTTCTTCGTATACGGCACGGAAATTACACCGAACCAGAACATTGGCTGGATAATTATCCCACATAGCTAATATCTAAAACTACCAGTCAAATTTAAAAAAGTACTTTTGTTTTTTATTGCCTATTTATTGAAGAAGGTTATAAGACGCTGCGACCTTCAACAGCCAGCTTTCGTGATTTTTGTCAAGGAAGTCTACGAGAAATACCACTTTGACAGTATTCTTTTAGTACACTCGTTAAACCGTTTCGTACATATAACGACATAAAGAAATATAGGCCTTTTACATAAAAGTCCGAGTTATCTTATATCTAACTATGATATTTAATCAATAAAAGCCATTTTCATGTGATAAAATATTTATTTCATTAGATAATGTTCAATTTGGATAGTGATGGACCATAGACAGATCTGACAGATAAAGGAACAAAGGTTAGATGCCGCTATACCCACATTTTGATAAATGAAGTTAAAGCCGAATGTTTTTGAGACGTAAAAAATGACGTATAATTTAGTTCATTTTATAACGTTATTTTGAAAATTTGGATGTGTTTTAAGTAATCACGTTTTAACGACTCAAAAGAATCAGTTGAAACTTTACAGTAATATAGCTTATACATCAGAATACAGTAAACACTATGATTAATAGATACATTAAAGTGGAAGGCGGCTTCGATCGCGTGGATGTACCATGATTTCTTTAATATTTTATATCGGCGAACGCTACCATTCTGACCATTCTACCAGAGACCATCTACCATTCAATTTACAGAACAGAATTAAGAGAATACTGTCTTACCCACCGGTAATTGTAGGTTATCTTATGTTGCTTATTTAGATCAGGTTGCGGCGAAAACCAGTATAAACTAACACCACACGAATATATGACTAATAAAAATTAAAAGAAATCATATGCTATTAATTATTTTTTAGTATACTATAACCGAAAATGAACAGATAATTTGTCTATGGCGAAGTATTCTATATAATTACTTTGAAATTAAATTTCGGATGAAACCGTGGAGCATAGCTAGTTTTGTATTATTAAAAGGAAACTAAAAAGTTAGAAATAAAAAAAAACTAGAGGTGTTATGGGACACCCGGTTGAAACGAAGTTCCTTTCGGTTTACATTGTTATATGAAATAACAGGAACAGAAATAAATTAACAACTTTTGAGAGTAATTAAAGGAGAAATATTTTCAATTAATTTAAAATTGGAGATAATACATACGAAATAGTAAATTATAAGTTAATAAAAACACTAAATAAATGCCGCTATTTTTTTTTTATTAAAAAGTTTGTTAAGTTCGTCAAGCTGCATATTTATGTCATTTTTGTAATCGATATAATAGATGTGACTTATTTATATTAAAAGAAATTATTAAAGACTTAAAACTGAAAAGTCCCATCTCCATAACCGAATACATATCAAAAAATAATCATAAAAAATTACCTCAATGGATTATTATTCACTGAAAATGCATTTAACATGATAATAGCATGGATTTATTATTGGTCGGCGACGGCGCGCCCAGTGTCGAAAAACGAAATTAGCGTTGCGCCCCACGAGGCTGCCGCCAAACCTACTTAAATAACTACTCTCTGAGATATAGCGACAGAGAGAGAGAGAGAGAGAGAGAGTGTGAAAGTGAGAGAGACGCTTAGGGTTGAATTTACCTACCTTAACTACCATATACATAGTGTATTAACTATGGGTTGAATCAAAGAGTACATTATTATAATTGACTTAAATGTAGGGAGCATAATGCGTTTTCCTTAGGTGATGATTTCTAAAAACTAATATTAACCTCCCGCGAGCTGCGTTAAGGAAAATCATTCAAAAAATAATAATAAACATAAATTAAATAATCGATAGTTTAAAGTGAACTAAAATTATGGAAACAAAATGATCATTCAATCAAATAAAAAAAAAATCATCAATCAAATATAATATATATTTATAGTCGTCATTAGATTTTCTTGTTTTCCTTACTTGGTGCAACCAATCAATTTATCATATTTGATTGGTTGATTTTTTACATCATATTGTTTTTATAGTTTTAGTTCACTTTTACGCGGTCGTGTGTTTTCATTTTTATAACATTTCTTTTTTTGATTTACTGCAGTTGGGTAATTAATTTTGTGGCCTCATTTGTATCCATAGTTTCATTAATTTTACCTCTACATAATGTAACTATTCTAACTTTAGATATTTGCATCAAATTTTATCGCATCGATAATAATTGTATGATCTTTGTACATATTTTTAAATGATTTATAAGTTGTTAAATACAGTATCTTATTACACTGTGTTACAAAATTTGATTTTCGCAATGTCTTAATTTACAAGCGCACGTCGTAATGTATCTCAGCTGATTAGGACGCTTCATGGGACTTACGTCCTTTTATTGAGAAGCGCAGTTTTTCGGAAGTAACTCAAAAACAGTATATTCTATGATGTTCAAAATAATTTTCGTTGACAGTATTTATTAAGCTGTACCTTCGTTATTTTTTTCACATTTTTTAGACATACAATTTAGAAAATGGAGGGACGCGATTTCTACTACTTTCGGAGCATTTGTTTCCGAAATTATTCAAGTAATCAGAAAAAAAAATAACTGTCGAGATGTGTGCAACTTGTTGACATTTGCTGAAAAAAAATTGTTTTGGCTTCTGTTACATGTATGGAGTGTCCCCCTAGAAATATTTATTTTTGTTATTTGACCACCAAAGTTAGTAGTGGCTTATACAAGACACCTACACTATAAATTTCATCAATATACGTCACGTAGTTTTTGAATAAAATGCTTGTGACATACGGACGGACAGATGAACGGACGGACGTGAACGAAACTATAAGGTTTCCGTTTTTACCATTTTCGCTCGGTACCCTAAAAAGGAAACTTATAGCGTCACTTAGGCGTGTTTGTTTGTTTGTCACAGGAAATTATTGTAATAGTGACGGCTGAGATTTCCACTTTAGAATGTGCACAACTTTTAAAAGATAAATACGCTACACGTTTTAGGTACTATACAATTAAGTACTTTCAATACATTTTTTAAGCTAATTAGGTATGGAGTATGGCTACGATAGTGGTTTAGCTTTGAAAATACTTTTCATAGTCAGATAAATATATACTACCGCAATAGCTGACGCTAGGTTATTGCACGGATTAACTTCTGACAGGATATCTTCGCGGGCGGAGCCACGAGCGAAGAGTTAGTAAAATAATAATTATTAAACACATTTTAACTTAAAATATGTATTTGACGAATACTGACCATTTGATTCGGAAATTTCTAGTTTGACGACAAATTCGAAATCAAAGTCGTAATTAATGCCGAATTCGTGTAATCGGACTAGAGAATTTACTGAGACACTTCCAAAAAAAAATCCATTGATTCTCAAGTCGTGTCTAAAGAAATTTATCAATAATATTACAATTTGCGAGCATATCGAGAATAAAAACATATTAGGAAACTGACGAAATTGTACCAAATGCATTGTTGATAATCAGTGGCGGCGCTAGGCGTCGGCGACGTCGGCGACCGCCGACGGCCTCGCGCCTGAAGGGGCCTTGCAAACAAAAAAGTTTTGCCTACAAGTTATTAAAAAGAGGCCTCGCAAAAAGTTTTGCCTACAAGTTATTAAAAAGAGGCCTCGCAAACCTGATGTCGCCGACGTCCACGAGTGGTGTAGCGCCGCCACTGTTGATAATTTTCGGCTAATCTATTTCCTGGTAAAGCGGAATGCGTGGGTGCGCCGAGCAACATATAGCACTGTGTAGCGAGCCAGGGTAAGCTCATATTCGGCGCGATGGTGTCCGCACGGCTCACGCGGTTTGTGCTGTGGGTGTGCGCGTGGTGCGCGTGGCTCGCGACTCCGGCGCAGGCCGTGGTGGGCGGCGCGCCCGCGGCGCCGCCGGAGCCCGACGCCGCCGTCGTTTTCTTGCAGAAGAACGGACTGAGTGCGCGTCTTGAAGGCACTAAGAACGATGCGCTCGGATACTACCAATTTCTCGGTATCAGGTCCGGAATCATAGTAGTTAAATTGTATATTGAGATATGTATTAACATTAATTAACGTGCCATACAATAAAATATGTATGACATGAATATATGCTTTGAAGTCATGATAAATACTGTCACGTTATGTTACTAAATTAGTTGAATGCCAAGGGTTATCATTCTTGTGGGCATTTTGGTAAAAAAAGTAAATTGTGTAGGCAGAATTTAAATTTTGTTAACAATTTCTCTTAAAAAGTAATTTTACAGTCTTCGATTGCCTATTGAATCACTGTTTACTTGTACGAAATATTATCATTGGAATGTTCTCGATTATAAACCAAATAATTCTATATTACTTGGCTTTGTTTACGTGCAATACCAAAAAGTAAAGTAAGTTATTATAATCCATTAATTCTACTATGAATGATAGGTACATTTCAAACATATGTTTATTGCTATTTCTTGTCCTTAAGAACGTGAATATCATGTTTTTGTAGGACAGTAATGGCATAATGTGTCTGGAATAATTATATTTTTTTATTGTATTCTTTGTTGTTGTAATACGTAAAGACTCACTGCTAGATTTTAAGCTCACTAGTAGAATTATATAATATTTATAAATCTCATAATTTAAAGTAATTTTTATAAAATATAAACTACCAATTCAGATTTTTGATTATATGAAACGCAATCCTTATGCCAGAGAGATATAATTGTACAGAGATAGTCTGTAAAATTGTCTGTAAAATGTTATTATTCTGCATATTTTTGTTAATTATATTCTATAATATGATTAACTTATAGCCATCTTCATAAAGATCGCTAATACTGTGCACTGTCAATGATTTTTTTGGACCGAAAATGCCAGTGTTCGTCCAAAATTAAATCTTGAACTGTTTTTCTTCACCAATTTAACGATGATTCTTGTCATCGTCATCGTCATAACGCCTTTTATTTTATTTTTTTATTAACATTGTTGAACGCATATTGTGTGCTAAACAATGTTACACTCCGTCTAATTATATGTACAATTGCGAGAGTTGTGCAAACTTAGAAGACCACGACGAGTTTCCACTGTTATGGAAGACTTACAACATTTTCTGATGCCGCCTTCGGGAATGGCAGTTGAGATTAATCGGTCATTGTGACCTCTCATTTCAAAACGATTGAGGATTGAACATAAATCTCGCATGTAAATTTGTTCGTTTACTGTACACAAATTAAAATCCAATCCCGCAAATCCTCAACAGCGAAAACTTGTCGCGGTCTTCTGTGCTTTTTTTTTGTGCGTATAATGCGTATAATTATACAGGACGATTTGGAATTTGAAAATACAATACGATATATACATATAAGTGTATATATGAATGTCGGAACATAGGATTTCGAGCCAGATCGTAGACTACGCCCTCTAGCTCGATTGTTTGTGGTTCCTCAGACGGAATAAAAACACACTATACAAAAAGAATATACCGTCTTATAAAGTATATACAAAGTTATTTTTGTATATCAAGTAATTCATATATTCAATCGCAGATAATAGGTTGCCACACTAATTGATGTTGAATAATATTATATCGCAAACCAACAGTTTTGATGTGTTCGCGCGCACACGTGCGTGTTACTCTTATCGTCGACTTGTCTGCCCGTGCGCCGCCGCACCCAACTTTGTCCAGACATTCGTCTGGATATTTAAGTTACCCGAGTTCGCTTATACGCGATATTCATCTTCGACATATAATATTTTCAACGAGTAGATACGCAGAGCCGCCGGTGGGTCCGCGGCGGTTTCAGCGCGCGGTGCGGCTGCGGCCCGCGGGCGAGCTGGCCGCGGTGCGCGCGTGCGCCCCGTGCCCTCAGCCCGACCCCTACGTGCCGGGGCGCGTGCTCGGCCGGGAGGACTGCCTGTGCCTCAATATCTACGCACCCAAAATGCCCGGCGATGAAAACGGTAAAGTATTCGGTCTTTCCCTGTATTCGAAGCTGCTGTGTACGTCACGTTCATGAGACTTCAAAAGATAATAAAACCGATTATTGTATAAACTATGTTGTCAAGTTAGGACCGGTTGATAAAGAGAAAACTCGCAGAAAAACGGAAGGCGTATATTAAAAAACACAGAATTACAATAAGTCGCTATGGAACGTTTTAAGTTCGTCGTACTTCGCTTATAATGCACACATCGTTGAAACAAAAAATTCTCTTTAGCGCCCGAACTCCGGTGTATGTATATACCTCGCGACGGGCCGTTCGAAATGTCCTCCAAATATAAATAAGTCAATAAATTATCTAAAACAAATAAGTCGTAAACAGTTCGGAGCAATAAATGCATTTTAAATAAACATACGTTGAACGTATTGACGGAGAGTAAGGAGTTGGGAAGATTGTTTATATTAATAGAACTATGCTTGAATATTTTTCTTAAGGAAATTATTTTGTACTTTTCACTTATTTTTAACTTGCAAGCGTAATTCGTAATGTTATCATTACCATATACTTGAAAATAGCTTATGTTATGTTATACTATCTTTCGCTCGCGACTTCGCCAAACCAACTAATATTTGTTTTTAGAGTGCCGGTACGGAACACTTATAGGATCACTCACATGCCTGTCTGTCTGTCCGTCTAGCACATGCTATTTTTTCTGAATTTATTGGACGACAAAATTACAATACAGACTTAAGTGACCCAATCGTGGACGTGAAGCACATAAAGGATTCCGATTTTAGGAGAGCATTTTGTGGGGAAAATATGAAGATTTAAAAAAAAAAAAACTAACATTTTTAGCGGCGAAGATAAAAAACGCCAATGTGTAAACGGATTAAGTGTCGCTATGAAGACGAGAACTTTTTGGAGATTATAACAGTAAACGTTACAAATACACTAGAAGGTCATCGGTAATGTATCCTTTTTCTGATATTATACATTTCATTTTTATTATTATTTTAATAATAGTTGTAGTCATAGCGAATGTTTAGGTGAAGCAGTAACCGATCTTATGTTTTTATTTCCTTATCAGTTTTTAGTTCAGTTTTCAATCAGTTGGTCGGATGAAGCTATTAAAAAATTTGGCTAGCATTTTATTCGCAATAATAATTATAACTTTATAATTCAGACTCAACCTTTGTACTACGTTATACATAGCTACTAGTTAAAACCGTTTATGGCGATATCGTTTAGAACAACGTACCGGTTATATTGACCAAAATCAAAGGCCCCGGCTGAAAGCTATATGACCGACTTATCAAAAACATTGCGTTTTACGACATTGTTTACTTATTACGACACACCGCATCAAGCGACATAATATGGCGAGTTTAGGGTCTTTGTAATTCTTAGAAACAAAACACGCGTGCTGAACAGTCAAGGCCCACTTTTTCGTAGTTAAAACCGTTTATGGCGATATCGTTTAGGAACAACGTACCGGTTATATTGACCAAAATCAAAGGCCCCTGAAAGCTATATGACCGACTTATCAAAACATTGCGTTTTACGACATTGTTTACTTATTACGACACACCGCATCAAGCTACATAATATGGCGAGTTTAGGGTCTTTTGTAATTCTTAGAAACAAAACACGTGCGTGCTGAACAGTCAAGGCCCACTTTTCGTAGTTAAAACCGTTTATGGCGATATCGTTTAGAACAACGTACCGGTTATATTGACCAAAATCAAAGGCCCCGGCTGAAAGCTATATGACCGACTTATCAAAACATTGCGTTTTACGACATTGTTTACTTATTACGACACACCGCATCGCTACATAATATGGCGAGTTTAGGGTCTTTGTAATTCTTAGAAACAAAACACGTGCGTGCTGAACAGTCAAGGCCCACTTTTTCGTAGTTAAAACCGTTTATGGCGATATCGTTTAGAACAACGTACCGGTTATATTGACCAAAATCAAAGGCCCCGGCTGAAAGCTATATGACCGACTTATCAAAAACATTGCGTTTTACGACATTGTTTACTTATTACGACACACCGCATCAAGCTACATAATATGGCGAGTTTAGGGTCTTTGTAATTCTTAGAAACAAAACACGTGCGTGCTGAACAGTCAAGGCCCACTTTTCGTAGTTAAAACCGTTTATGGCGATATCGTTTAGAACAACGTACCGGTTATATTGACCAAAATCAAAGGCCCCGGCTGAAAGCTATATGACCGACTTATCAAAAACATTGCGTTTTACGACATTGTTTACTTATTACGACACACCGCATCAAGCTACATAATATGGCGAGTTTAGGGTCTTTTGTAATTCTTAGAAACAAAACACGTGCGTGCTGAACAGTCAAGGCCCACTTTTTCGTAGTTAAAACCGTTTATGGCGATATCGTTTAGAACAACGTACCGGTTATATTGACCAAAATCAAAGGCCCCGGCTGAAAGCTATATGACCGACTTATCAAAAACATTGCGTTTTACGACATTGTTTACTTATTACGACACACCGCATCAAGCTACATAATATGGCGAGTTTAGGGTCTTTTGTAATTCTTAGAAACAAAACACGTGCGTGCTGAACAGTCAAGGCCCACTTTTTCGTAGTTAAAACCGTTTATGGCGATATCGTTTAGAACAACGTACCGGTTATATTGACCAAAATCAAAGGCCCCGGCTGAAAGCTATATGACCGACTTATCAAAACATTGCGTTTTACGACATTGTTTACTTATTACGACACACCGCATCAAGCTACATAATATGGCGAGTTTAGGGTCTTTTGTAATTCTTAGAAACAAAACACGTGCGTGCTGAACAGTCAAGGCCCACTTTTTCGTAGTTAAAACCGTTTATGGCGATATCGTTTAGAACAACGTACCGGTTATATTGACCAAAATCAAAGGCCCCGGCTGAAAGCTATATGACCGACTTATCAAAAACATTGCGTTTTACGACATTGTTTACTTATTACGACACACCGCATCAAGCGACATAATATGGCGAGTTTAGGGTCTTTTGTAATTCTTAGAAACAAAACACGTGCGTGCTGAACAGTCAAGGCCCACTTTTCGTAGTTAAAACCGTTTATGGCGATATCGTTTAGAACAACGTACCGGTTATATTGACCAAAATCAAAGGCCCCGGCTGAAAGCTATATGACCGACTTATCAAAAACATTGCGTTTTACGACATTGTTTACTTATTACGACACACCGCATCAAGCTACATAATATGGCGAGTTTAGGGTCTTTGTAATTCTTAGAAACAAAACACGTGCGTGCTGAACAGTCAAGGCCCACTTTTCGTAGTTAAAACCGTTTATGGCGATATCGTTTAGAACAACGTACCGGTTATATTGACCAAAATCAAAGGCCCCGGCTGAAAGCTATATGACCGACTTATCAAAAACATTGCGTTTTACGACATTGTTTACTTATTACGACACACCGCATCAAGCTACATAATATGGCGAGTTTAGGGTCTTTGTAATTCTTAGAAACAAAACACGTGCGTGCTGAACAGTCAAGGCCCACTTTTCGTAGTTAAAACCGTTTATGGCGATATCGTTTAGAACAACGTACCGGTTATATTGACCAAAATCAAAGGCCCCGGCTGAAAGCTATATGACCGACTTATCAAAAACATTGCGTTTTACGACATTGTTTACTTATTACGACACACCGCATCAAGCTACATAATATGGCGAGTTTAGGGTCTTTTGTAATTCTTAGAAACAAAACACGTGCGTGCTGAACAGTCAAGGCCCACTTTTCGTAGTTAAAACCGTTTATGGCGATATCGTTTAGAACAACGTACCGGTTATATTGACCAAAATCAAAGGCCCCGGCTGAAAGCTCAAAACATTGCGTTTTACGACATTGTTTACTTATTACGACACACCGCATCAAGCTACATAATATGGCGAGTTTAGGGTCTTTGTAATTCTTAGAAACAAAACACGTGCGTGCTGAACAGTCAAGGCCCACTTTTCGTAGTTAAAACCGTTTATGGCGATATCGTTTAGAACAACGTACCGGTTATATTGACCAAAATCAAAGGCCCCGGCTGAAAGCTATATGACCGACTTATCAAAACATTGCGTTTTACGACATTGTTTACTTATTACGACACACCGCATCAAGCTACATAATATGGCGAGTTTAGGGTCTTTGTAATTCTTAGAAACAAAACACGTGCGTGCTGAACAGTCAAGGCCCACTTTTCGTAGTTAAAACCGTTTATGGCGATATCGTTTAGAACAACGTACCGGTTATATTGACCAAAATCAAAGGCCCCGGCTGAAAGCTATATGACCGACTTATCAAAAACATTGCGTTTTACGACATTGTTTACTTATTACGACACACCGCATCAAGCGACATAATATGGCGAGTTTAGGGTCTTTGTAATTTTAGAAACAAAACACGTGCGTGCTGAACAGTCAAGGCCCACTTTTTCGTAGTTAAAACCGTTTATGGCGATATCGTTTAGAACAACGTACCGGTTATATTGACCAAAATCAAAGGCCCCGGCTGAAAGCTATATGACCGACTTATCAAAAACATTGCGTTTTACGACATTGTTTACTTATTACGACACACCGCATCAAGCTACATAATATGGCGAGTTTAGGGTCTTTGTAATTCTTAGAAACAAAACACGTGCGTGCTGAACAGTCAAGGCCCACTTTTCGTAGTTAAAACCGTTTATGGCGATATCGTTTAGAACAACGTACCGGTTATATTGACCAAAATCAAAGGCCCCGGCTGAAAGCTATATGACCGACTTATCAAAACATTGCGTTTTACGACATTGTTTACTTATTACGACACACCGCATCAAGCTACATAATATGGCGAGTTTAGGTCTTTGTAATTCTTAGAAACAAAACACGTGCGTGCTGAACAGTCAAGGCCCACTTTTCGTAGTTAAAACCGTTTATGGCGATATCGTTTAGAACAACGTACCGGTTATATTGACCAAAATCAAAGGCCCCGGCTGAAAGCTATATGACCGACTTATCAAAACATTGCGTTTTACGACATTGTTTACTTATTACGACACACCGCATCAAGCTACATAATATGGCGAGTTTAGGGTCTTTGTAATTCTTAGAAACAAAACACGTGCGTGCTGAACAGTCAAGGCCCACTTTTCGTAGTTAAAACCGTTTATGGCGATATCGTTTAGAACAACGTACCGGTTATATTGACCAAAATCAAAGGCCCCGGCTGAAAGCTATATGACCGACTTATCAAAACATTGCGTTTTACGACATTGTTTACTTATTACGACACACCGCATCAAGCTACATAATATGGCGAGTTTAGGTCTTTGTAATTTTAGAAACAAAACACGTGCGTGCTGAACAGTCAAGGCCCACTTTTCGTAGTTAAAACCGTTTATGGCGATATCGTTTAGAACAACGTACCGGTTATATTGACCAAAATCAAAGGCCCCGGCTGAAAGCTATATGACCGACTTATCAAAAACATTGCGTTTTACGACATTGTTTACTTATTACGACACACCGCATCAAGCTACATAATATGGCGAGTTTAGGGTCTTTGTAATTCTTAGAAACAAAACACGTGCGTGCTGAACAGTCAAGGCCCACTTTTCGTAGTTAAAACCGTTTATGGCGATATCGTTTAGAACAACGTACCGGTTATATTGACCAAAATCAAAGGCCCCGGCTGAAAGCTATATGACCGACTTATCAAAAACATTGCGTTTTACGACATTGTTTACTTATTACGACACACCGCATCAAGCTACATAATATGGCGAGTTTAGGGTCTTTTGTAATTCTTAGAAACAAAACACGTGCGTGCTGAACAGTCAAGGCCCACTTTTTCGTAGGCCTTCAGACGGTATGTCACTTATCTGCACGCAAGACGCATCAAAACACATTGTTTAGCTCAGTGTTTTTCAATCTGTGGGTCGCGACCCCTAGGGGGGTCGCGAAGCCTTACTCGGGGGGTCGCCGGCTGAAAGAAAAAGTCGAGGTTCTTACACAACAAAAACACAATTTTAGTGAAAAGGATGTCCATGTTTATTTTTCAAAAGTTTATCAAATTGTGGTGCTATTTTTGAAACGTTAATAATCAAATCGTGTTCTAATTGCAGTCTATTCCTCTTTTTAGTTTTAATGTCTACCATTGAAGAAAATGTCAGTTCACATAAGTATAAAGTGGCGAATAGCACTAATAATTTAAGAGCTTCCCTTGCCAGCTCTGGATATTCGTATTTTCTTTTTATCCAAAATACGTCGACACTTTGTGAATAAAATTCCATTTTAAGCATGCCATCAGCGGCTAAATCTAGAAAATAGTCTTTCATTTTTGTGGTGACATCAGCCAGATCTATTGATTTGTTCAAAAAAGGGTTTAAAATCCATCTACGCCCATTGTCAGCTTTAGAGTGTAAGTCTGGAAAGAATGCCAAAAGTTTCTCTTGCAAATTATGCAAGCACTGTACCATGCAAAAAATGTGAGCTGATACTGCAAAATTTTGGTCCGTTGCATTATCTTCAATAATCTTCTGAACATATGGAAAAGATTCGAACATTTTGTTTTGCAGAGAGAACCTCTCTCTTGTGGTCTACCGACCACAAACGAAGTTTTGCGTGAAATGCTTTTACTTTATCTTTCGCTGTTAAAATATTTTCTTCTCTTCCTTGAAGGTTCTTGTTCAAATTGTTAAGGTGGCTAAAAATATCTGCCGAAAATGCTAATTTCAAGAGCCAAATAGGGTCAGAAAAACGAGAAGCATATTCAGATTTTGCATCTTGTAAGAACATTAACAATTCATCTCTCAGTTCCAGAACTCTTGTCAATACCTTTCCCCTTGGATAGCTACCTGACCTCTTTGTGATAAAGGAGATTTTGATGAAGCGAGCCCATATCTTCACAAATTATTCTGAATAGCCGGGTTTGCAAAGCTTTACCTTTGATAGAATTCACAATTTTTATTACCTCCTTGAGCACGTCATCTAAATCAGAAGGTACTATTTTAGCAGCTAGAGCCTGTCGATGTAGAAAACAGTGTGTCTAGGATATGTTTCGATTTTAACTTTGCAATAAGTCCGCTTTTTTGCCAGTCATAGCTTTAGCGACATCGCTACAAATAGCTATACATTTTTTCCAATCAATATCGTAGGAAGTGATATGAATAAGGAAGGAATATTACAGGAAGTGTTTCTTTGCAAAATAAAATTTCTTTCCTGATACTGGTATCTGCATCAAAGTGCACAAATACGACTAACTGTGCACTCTCTAAAACTGAATAAGTGGAAAACCACTAATTAATAGTCAATAGCTACTATTTTAAGATGTCCAAAGTATACGACCAGCAATAAGTGGTTATCCACTCTTTCAATTAGTAGAAATGATTACAAATTAAAATTGTAAATTTTCTACTAATTAAAAAGTATAATTCTACTATTATAAAAGTGATTATTTTACTAATTGTCAAGTGACTACTAATTCAGAACTACTAATTCAGTAGTGAAGTTGGGCCATATTACTTTTTTTAATTAGTGAAAAATTACTAATTGAAAAGTAACGCCTACAAACTTAGTAAATCTGTAGTGGATTCAACAAAAAATTACTAATTTTGATGTAGTTTCTACTATTACTACTTCAATTAGTAAAAATTCTACTAATTCAGTTTTAGAGAGCACAGTTAAAATCATCTGTAGATTCGTCAAACTGCAAAGCAAAATATTCACTTTTCTTTAATTTTTGTACTACTTGTTTTTGAATATACTTGGCCATATCTTTATTCTGCGTGAAATAGTTGTTGAAATTATAAGAAAATTTAAATTAATTAGGTAACACTATTTTTAGTTCACATTTTTGCCAAAAGGTGGCACCCGTGTATGTACTGTGGTTTTTAGTATTCGTTTTCTTACCTTCAATGTGCATCGCTATATATAAATAAAATATATAAAACAAGAAAACATTGTTTATAGAAATCCTATCCCATAAATAAAATAGGTTATGGGCCCAGGACACTGCTAAATAAAAAAAAAGGTAAAGAAAAAGTGAAGTGACATTTCGTTCTAGAATTTCTGATAGTCATTGACTGATAGATAACCTCAAAAATGGATCCCGCACGGTCAATGAATCTAGAAAGATTTGATGGAAATAACTTTAGGCAGTGGAAATTTCAAATCAAATGTGCCTTAAAGGCAAAGGGAATCGATATTTCTATACCGAAACCTGAAATAAATAGCACCGAGTGGTTAAAAATGATGGCATGGCGATGTTCATCATAACCTCTTCGATGGATTTCAAGCAAATTACCTTGATAGAAAACTGTGAAACTGCTAAAGAAATAATGGAAAACTTGAATCTATTTACGAACAAAAGAGTGAACTATGTAAAATGCTGATTCATGAAAAGTTCTATCAATACAAAATGTCTGAAAATGACAGTGTAGCACAACATATCTCGAAAGTGGAAAATCTAGCAAAACAGCTGAAAGAAAGTGGCGAGAGTGTAAGTGAAATGGCCATTATAACAAAATAATTGGAACATTGCCCCTGAAGTATAGGTCAATACGTCAAGCATGGATGTCATTAGACCCCACACAACAAACTCTCAATAATTTGACTGCCCGTCTTTGGATGAAGAATCGAGTTTAGCATCTGTAGAAGAACAAGAAACAGCCCTTCTTGTTGTCAATAAAGGTTGGAAGAATGTGCCAAAGCAGAATGGGCCAAGATCATGTGGGAGCGGTACAAGTCAAAACAAAACTACTAAACATAGATTTGAGTGTTACAATTGTGGAAAGCGTGGCCATTTTTCTAAAGAGTGTCGTTTTCCAAAACAGAACAAACCAAGAAAACATCTGAAAGAATCTTCAGACATGTTGGCATTTAATGTCGAAATCAGTTCCTATAATACAGAAGAAAATGCTTGGATCATGGATAGTGGCGCCTCTGCCCACATGACATTTAGAAAAGATTTCTTTGTAGAGTTACTTAAATGCAGCGAAATCATTGACATTGGGAAACAAGCAATCGGTAGAAGTCTCTGGCATTGGTAAAGTGTTGATAAAGAGATATGTCAATGGACAGTGGGAAACCAGTGAACTGCATGGGGTATTGTATGTCCCAAATTTGAGAAGAAACTTATTTTCAGAAGGTGTTATTATACGAAAAGGTTACACTATTATGAAGAAAGATTCAAATGCTTCGATTTATAAAGACAAAAAATGGTAATGAGTGCCAAAATCACAGAAAACAATTTATATGAGTTGAATATAAAACAATAATTCCTGATACTTGCAACTTGGTTCAAAATAATCAAAGTGATATCAAAACGTGGCATGAGCGACTGGGACATATTAACCTAAAAGAAATCAAAAGTATGTGTGCCAATAATGTTGTTGAAGGATTAAAAATTAATGAAATTGATGAAAAGAGTTTTGTTTGAAGCATGTGCATACGGAAAACAATGCAGGTTTCCATTTCGTAAATCTGTAAGAGGTGAAGGACTACAGCCTGGTGACTTAATCTACAGCGATGTCTGTGGACCAATGAGTCACACATCAGTTCAAGGGATGAGATATTTTGTGTTATTTAAAGACGCAGCTACAAGTCACAGGCATGTATATTTTATTAAAAATAAAAGTGATGTTCTGGAAGTTTTCAAGAAATATAATTGTATTGTAAAAATAAATACATGCACAATATCAGAATCTTACACACAGATAATGGAAGAGAATACGTTAACAAAGTTTTAAAGAATATTTGGACAAAGAGGGTATAGTACATGAGCTCACTGCCCCATACACTCCAGAACAAAATGGGCGTGCAGAAAGAGATTAGAACCATAGTGGAGAGTGCTCGCTCCATGTTATATGCAAGAGATCTGCCACTGGACCTGTGGGCAGAAGCTGTGAACTGTGCAGTTTACATATTGAATAGAACATCTTCTAGCCAAACCCCAGGTAAGACACCATATGAATTATGGAACGGAACGAAACCAGAATTGGGTCATTTGAAGGTGTTCGGCAGTATTGGATATGTCCATGTTCCAGATCAATTAAGAACAAAATTGGAAAAGAAGAGTGAGAAAATGCTGCTGATTGGTTATGACAACACCAATTACAGAATGTATGACATGAATAAAAAGACAATTAAAATTTCAAGAAATGTGATTTTCGATGAACATCAAGTTCCAGAAGTAAGAAAGAATATTACACAAATATGTACTATTGATGATAATGAAGAGACAACAATACAAAATAATGAAACTGAAGTAAGAAATATGGATGAAACATTAATTAAAACTACAGTGTCAGAGTCTGATGACAGCTTGTTGAGTTGCAACAATGATGATCCAACATATGAGCCATCACAAGAAATAGAAGATATAATGTCACACCGAACATAACTTTGAGGCCAAGAAATAATAGACGTTTTGAAGCTAATCTAGTTGAATTGTCATTGCCTCAGACATATGATGAAGCTTTGCAGAGTCCACAGAAATATGAATGGTCTCAAGCCATTAAAGAAGAATTATCTGCACATAAAGAAAACAACACCTGGAATGCGGTACCAAGAGCTGGTCAACGAACTCTTACAACAAAATGGGTTTTCACAATTAAGAAGGGTGAGAATAATGAAGCACATTACAAGGCTCGCTTATGTGCACGTGGGTTCACTCAGATTAAAGATGTGGATTATCAAGAAATATTCTCTCCAACAACGAGGTATGACTCTATAAGAATTATTCTTTCTATTGCAGCAAAGCATAAGTTAGAAATACAACAATTTGATGTGAAAACTGCCTTTCTTAATGGGCATCTTCAAGAAAATATTTTTATAGAAGTACCTGAGGGTGTATCTGTATCTTTAAATAAAAGTCATGTGTTAAAGTTAAATAAATCTCTGTATGGGTTAAAACAGGCTTCTCGTTGTTGGAACAAAAGGTTCACCGAGTTTTGATGAAATATGGTTTTGTACAATCTCAGGCTGATAATTGTATTTTATAGGGATTTTAATGAAATCAAAGTATTTTTAATTATTTATGTAGACGATGCTCTTATCATATCTTCAAATAAACAACTCATACAAGAGATAATAGAATATTTGGAACAAGCTTTTAAAATAAAAGTTTTACAATTGAAACATTTTGTCGGTATGGAAATTAAAAAAATAAATGATTGTATCTATATTCACCAAAGGGGTTACATAGACCATATAATTGAGAAATTTTGTATGACAAATGCAAATCCAACTAGTACTCCTGCAGATATAAATGTCATTATAACAAAGAATGTTGATGAAAATATTGTGAAGTTTCCATATAGAGAAGCCATTGGTTCATTACTATTTTTGTGTTCTGTTTCAAGGCCTGACATATCATTTGCTGTAAATGTATTAAGTAGATATGTAAACAATCCAAGTCAGCAACATGTTAATGCTGTGAAGGGTATAATTAGATACTTAATTAATACTAAACATTTATGTATAAAGTATGGAGAAAGTAATGGTTTAATTGGTTATTCTGATTCTGATTTTGCAAGCGATGTTGATACTCGTAAGTCTACAACTGGTTATATTTTTATCATGAATGATGGTCCAATTACCTGGTCCAGCCAAAAACAAAAGACCATTGCTCTCTCCACAACTGAAGCAGAGTTTGTGGCTTCATGCGAAACTGCCAAAGAAATACTGTGGTTACAGCAACTATTATTAGAATTAGGTGAAAGTTGTGAATGTGTAACTATGTATGTTGATAATCAGAGTGCCATAAAACTGATTAACAATCCTGTTTATCATAAAAGAACCAAACACATAGATGTCAAGTATAATTTTATTAGAGAAAAAGTTGAGTTGGGTCTGATTAAAATTAATTATGTTCCTAGTGAAAATCAATTAGCAGATATTTTAACCAAAGCATTACCCACTCAAACTTTTACCTATTTGAGGGATCAGATTTTGTTTAATAATTGTTAAGTTTCCTTATTTAGTTTTTGAAGAGAGTTAAATTTTGTGGGAGTGTTGAAATTATAAGAAAATTTAAATTAATTAGGTAACACTATTTTTAGTTCACATTTTTGCCAAAAGGTGGCACCCGTGTATGTACTGTGGTTTTTAGTATTCGTTTTCTTACCTTCAATGTGCATCGCTATATATAAATAAAATATATAAAACAAGAAAACATTGTTTATAGAAATCCTATCCCATAAATAAAATAATAGTATTGTCAGAAATTGGTATATTTTTTAATTTATTTGCCTCCTGCTTACTGATCATTATTTCACCCATATGAAGTGCTGCTGGTAAAATAAGATTTTCGGCAATTGTATGTGGTTTCCCTGCTTTAGCAACTCGATATGCTACTTTGTGGCTAGCTAATAATGCTGACTCGTTGACACTGGATGCCTGAAAATAAAGCAATCAATATGAAAGTGAATAGTCAATAAAAATTAAGGACGCGGAACCTTTGCACACCGAAATTAAGTATAATCAAAAGTTGTATGCAAACAACAAAAAAATAAACATCATAAAACATCAACAGTAAAAATAGCAATAATTAGAATAGATTCGCTTTAAGCTTATCGCTGACATGCATTAAGGGTCTTAACAACACTTCGTGAAGATTGGGAAAACATTATTTTATAACTCACCTGAATTATAGTATTTTACTGCGGACTAAGAGCTTTCAACTTTCGTTCAAAGAAATCCAACGGCTTATCAGCTTCTTTTTGATGCTTGGTTATGAGACGCCGCATAAGCTTCAAAGCTTATGGGTTTGTCACTTGATAAAACATCGTCGCAAATTACACATTGAGGTTTATTATTTATGACTGTGAACCCGTATTTCAAATAACTGTTATCATAAGGTCTATTTTTTTCGGGTTTGATTCACCACCATCGCTATTGACACGCGAGCCAGATGTTGAAGGCTTCTTCTTTTCTTCTTTTGAGAAATTTGTCAATTTTCGTAACGCGCGGAGTAAGCGAAAAAACCAAAGAATGACGTCCGTACTCCTCGGCAGTCCTCGGTGCGCTCAACTGAGTGAGAGATGAGAGTTGAAACAAACGAACATTGCGGATGGCGCGCGCGGGGCGCTTACTGGCGCCGCAACGACGTCGCCGTCGCAGTTTGGCCCGCGGGAATAAATAGATAAATGTACCAAAATAGAAAAAAAAAATTAAATAACGTATGTAGTCATTTAATTAAATTATTTTATTTGGCTTTTTATGACCCAGGGGGTCGCCAGAATATTTCAACCTGTAAAGGGGTCACGAAATCAAAAAGATTGAAAAACACTGGTTTAGCTAATTGGGAAACTATTAACATGTCGCAAAAAAAAAAGAAAACAAACTAATATCGAAAAAAAAATCGCGTATTACATCAAAGCTAAAGAGCGGAATATCGAACAAAGACTTGGCAAAAGAATATGACGTAGCACATTCGACAATATCAACCATTTGGAAAGAGAGGGAAAAAATTCAAACTCTTCATGACAAAAATTTTTTGAAAATGAAACGAGCCAGAACAACGAACCATATGAAGATTGAGGAAGCTTTGTTAAAGTGGTTCAAATATCAAAGCACAATTAATGTGCCAATAAATGGACCGATTCTACAACAAAAAGTAAACGATTTTGCTCAACGTTTTGGTGAAGATTTCGTGCGCTCGTCTAGTTGGATTCAACGTTTCCGGGCTCGGCACGGATTGTCGGCGGGAAAATGAGTGGTGAAGCTGCCGGTGTTGATAAAGGCGCTGTAGGAGAATGGATGACGCAAAAGTGGCCTACATTATACGAAGGCTACAGACCAGAAGACATTTTTAACGCGGACGAGACTGGACTTTTTTACAATATGGCACCAGACAGGACTTTAAAGTTCAAAAGAGAGAATTGTTTGGATGGAAAAATGTCCAATATGAGAGTATCGATCGTGGTTGCAGCAAATATGACGGGATCCTGTAAAAGGAAGCTTTTAGTTATTGGCAATTCTTAGAAACCAAGATACTTTAAAAACATATGCTCACTGCCGGCAACGTATGAAAACAATGTGAATGTGATGTGATGACATTAGAAATTTTCGGAAGATAGTTACGAAACTGGGACGCTGAATTAAAAACAAACAATAAGAAAGTTCTACTTTTGGTTAATAATTGTCTCACTCATCCGGTTGTTACTAATCTAAAGTGCAATTAAACTTGTGTTCTTACCATCAATGTTACATCTGTACTGCAATCTATGGATCAAGGTGTAATAAGATGTTTAAAATCTCATTATAGAAGACTGCAAGTGTTAAAGTTAATACAAAACCTTAACAGTAATAATCAAAACAGTTTTACGGTTCTTGAAGCCATCTTGATGATATCAGAAGCATGGGAAAACGTTTCACATAAGAAATATAGCTAACTGCTATAGACATGCAGTTTTTCAAGATCACATAACAATAACCTTAGTTAACCTATTAATAGAAAAAATATATTCCATACATGAATATATTTTTTCTATTAATACATATGGATTTATATGTACTTATACATTCAATAATAACACTTAAAAAAATATTTTGTACTTCGAAAACATCATCGGTTGTTACAACTATCAGTTTTTACGACTAAATATGAATAGTCCCTTCATATCATAACAGATTTTGATGTATGTATATACATTGTGTCATATATCTATTTTAAAGACTGCAGTATCAGTGAAAAAAGGAAGGTAGTAATTATTATAAATTTTATTCGTACACTACAGTGTTGTAGTATACCGTATTAGATGTATATTCATTTAATATAAATTTAATTTAATATAATACGAATAGAAATTCATATAAGTTTATTTAATATACAATATTTCACCGGAACTGTTATCTTTATGCTGCCAGAGTGTTCGGTCGAGTCCGTAAAACACGCGTCAAAACTGTTATACCATTATTTTTAATGTAGAAAAAGAAAAAAATGTAATCTTTTTTCAAGTACTGAATCATATCCATCAATAATAATCTCGTCGTTATTGCACTCGCTGGGTAACGTCATTTGTCACGAGTAAGAAAATTTAAACGTGTAGTCTATTAAGACTTAAATTCTGGTGATTTTTGTACATCCCTTGTTATTCTCAGGATCGCCGGTGGTGTTTTTCATCCACGGTGGGAATTATCGTTCCGGCTCTACGGCGGCGTATGGCGTGAGTCTTAGTAAATAAATAAAATAAACTAATGAACATCGCTGAAGCTGAACCGCATATCTCCGTCTCATGTACAGTTGACCCCCGGTAATCCGGCCCCTGTCTAATCCGGCGCCGCTTGTAATCCGACATGCCTATCACTGTTAAATGTAGAAACACAAACATTATTTTCACAAGTCTTCACTAAAGCATGATTAAACAGGTTGCAACTTTTACACGCAACCTTTACACTGTACGTACTGTGCTCGACGCGCTTTGTTTTGATTTTTATTGCTCAGTTACATGTGTAGTATGATTTGTAATTCAGATAGAATCTTATTACTATTTTGATTTGTAATTTGTCGCATTACAAGGTACTCTTTTTCAAAAAAAATCCGGACTATAGTATTGTCTAACAGTATTGCCTAAGACCCCCTGTCTTAAGCAGTACTCTATAATCCGACAAATTCAATAGTCCGACAGTGCCATGCAAAACGTTTATCGAATTACCGGGGGTCCACCTGTATGTGTACACTTCATTACATATATGGGGATTAAAGAGTTAATTATACGCGATAAGTCTAAATAAGCGTTAAACGAAGGTTCGTGCGACTCTAGTGTAAAATACTGTAACATGCCTCGACGTCTCTACCAATGACGGGCTTTTGAAACAGAAAAAATTAATGCGCTTCACAAGAGTTTCATTATGACGGTATCCGTTATTGTAAAAGATGTTATGTCTTCAATAGAATAAATAGATCGTATTTTCGAGGAGTATCTCTCTGTAGACAATGACCTGTTTTAACTATACAGAAAGACATCTTCGAAAATAAAACAGGCTTCTTTTATTTTACAAATGTACAAAATGTACAAAAAAAAACATAATCGTTTTAAGTACATGTTGTTATTAGAATTCCATTTTATTCGGAACGATTTTATGAAAACACGCAACTTAGGGTCAGACGCCCTATTGATTGATTCTTTTGTTAAAGAAATTCAATGCTCATTCGAAGCGTTTTTGTGGGGGTTGCATTTCATTCGTGTTGAGAAATGTGCTATTGATATTGACGAATTTCGGTTGATTCGGGTCTTAATCGGGATTCCATTGGTTCGAGATAAATGTGTGTGATACGTGAATTCCTTTTTTGAAACAAGAGTGTCCCTGTATTCGTACTTTACATTTTATAAACTAATGAATTTCGTACAAATAAATAGAAAAAACGACGAGATTAATTGAATTCATATAGACATTACCAGACGCAACCATACAAATAGATGTGATTTTTATTGTTTATCACTAATTCATAGAGTTTTAAGGCGGGTGTATATATTGAAATTCTATATATGAAATATTATGTCTATAGGGTCAGCACCTGGCCCAAAAGGATACGATTCTGGTAACACCGCAGTACAGGCTTGGCTCTTTGGGCTTCCTCAGCACAGCACAACGCGACGCAGCCGGTAATGTCGGTTTGTTCGATCTACACTCGGCGTTGAATTGGGTACGTGATGCCTTCGAATTTGAATCCGAATTTTAATATTAAATTGATGCGTTAAAATGGAGTCGTTATTCTTAAATGTCTGTCGGTCGGCGAGTCGGACTGCTTAATTTACCATAAAAATTCTTAGATTTAAAAAAAATTAAGGGTCGATTAAAATTCATACATACCGGTGGTATTGAACCAGTATCTTTATGAATATATAAAAGTATGACGATTGATCGCTAATTAGATAAACCGTGTTTTTAAATAATTACTGCACAATAAATTGTTCAGTGTCGTTCATAGTTTTTAATGAATGTCGATTTGCTTTCACTCGTCCACCTCTGCGCGAGTATGCGAAGTTCTTGGCAGGACGTCATCTGCGTAGGTTTACGAGTACATAGAGTTCTTTGGCGGCGACCCCTCGCGCGTGGTGGTGATGGGGCAGGGCTCGGGCGGCAGTGCGGCGTCGCTAATGGCGCTGTCGGCCGAGGGGCGCGGCGCGCGCGGCGTGATGGCGTTGTCCGGCGCGCCGCTGTCTCCGGGCGCCGTGCGCAGCGATCCCGCCGCCCATGCGCGCCAGATCGCACGCAACGCCGACTGCCCGACCCAACCGGCCGAGCGATTGCTGGCCTGTTTACGTAAACAATCCATAGAGAAAATTATAGAGGTAACAGTGTAATTTTTTTGCTAAAAAAACTTTTATTGACTTATCACTCTTCATAGTGAATGTAAATATAAACGGTACGCGTATGAAATAAAAATTTCTGCAAAAATATGACGTTATTATCTTTATGTTTTACAGGCTGATTCGAAAGTCTTTATGGACGTTGTGGATACGGATAAATTTTTACAAGAGATTTCCGGTAAACTGGGTAAGATTTAATTTAGAATTACACATTATAATTTTTTTTTATACCATAACGACACGAAGCGGTGAACAGGCGCGGGCGCACGCGTGGAGGGTGAAGACGACAAACGCGCGTTACCTCCATTCGTGTCCGAGTCGCCGGCGAACACGATGAAGAAGCGCCAGCAACGCATACCGCTGCTGACGGGGGTCACGTCTGCCGAGACTTCCAACGCTGTCTACGGTAGTATATCATAACCCACATAACTCGATCCTGGATAAATGAACACACGTAACAATTTTCCCTTCTCCCAGGTAAATATTCTAATTTCTTGAAAGAGAAATTGACAACAGTGCGAGACTTCATTAAAAAGGACATAGTCGGCAATCTGCAAGGGCTACTGGGAGGCGTGGAGGGCCTGGTGCCGGCGCGCGTGACGGAGGTGCTGCCGCTCACTGACTACTATCAAGCCGTCTTCGACAACTCGCTAAATGCCGTCGACGGACTCGCACAAATCGCGGAAGCTACAAGTAATAAATACCATCACCACAATCGTAACCTACCTAACCATCGCTTTGATGTTTTATCCAGTTTTAAGAAAAGTTTCCCACTTCCGACGTATTGAGGTCATGATATTCCGCAGCGGACGCGCTGTTCAACCTGCCGGCGTACCAGAGCGTGCGCGCCTGGAGCGACGGCGCACCCGCCTACCTCTACAGCTTCGAGCACGTCGGCAATTTGAGCCGCGGCTCGCATTTCCTGGCCGGCGTACCCCTCGCAGGTCATTGTCATAATACTTTTTATTCTAGAATTGTCTTTTGAACCGTTGTGAACCGTATTGATACGGTATAATTTCATTTTCATACATCAAAATAACCTATAGTCGCTCGAATTTAGAAAATAAAGAATGTATTGTATTTCACACTCCAACAAATTCTGTGTGTCTCCTATTTCTTATGGTTTCGTAATGGTTAAGTAATGTCTGAGGTGATCTGAACTCGTTTAAATATTGACATATAAGAAATCATCTTGTTTTAGCTTTGACAGTTTTTTTTCTAAGTTTATCCAACACCTATCTAAATAGACATCGATACCTATCACACTGAAATGATTTTAAAATGTATACACGCCCCTTTTTATACAAGCTTGGAATATGACAGATACATTTTAACGGGATTTTTATTGATTCATATTATATAATATGCATTTACGAAACATATATTCGTGTGTTCCTTTTTGGAGCTTATAGATTCCAACTCCGATTCCGTGATCGTGATTCTGATAGTTTCAGTCTTAGTACAAATTCTCATTCTAGCTTTGCACCAATTTTGACTGCGGTCTTCCTAAATATTATTACAATCAAAACCGACAACTTCTAGCTTTTGACACAACCGTCTCATCCGCTAGAACACGTATAGGTCGTCAAGAAAATCTTATATCTAACGAATCGCTTACTTTTGCCAGAAAAATCCGATGCGTCCAAGGAGCGAGCCGCCACAGGTCCATCTCATGGGGACGAGTTGGCATACATATTCGAACCTTTGGACTTGGAAGGTCGGCCTTCCGCAGCGCCCGTGTCGGCGGGGGACAGGCGCGCCCGAGATACGTTCGTGGGGCTCGTGGCTCGATTCGCGCACAACCTTCGGCCTCTAGACTCTGATAACTCATCAGATTCTCTATTTTCCAGTTTCGACAAGGATCATGACAAGTTCCTAAAAATCGGTGAAGAAATCAACATCGATAAAAACTTCAGGTTATTTTGAGAATTAATATTAATTTTATAAATTTTTAAGTATATGCTTTTAGTTAAGTTGTTGAAACTTAAATACTGTTTTTACTTAACCGAATATAAATTTATGATTCATTAAATCTACCACATTATAATTTCGTAGTGTTGTAGTAATTTATGTTAATTTTACTTTAAGATATTTCAGTTTTGTATATATAATAACTTTCCACCCCTTGCTTCGCCCGCGTGGACATCGAATGTATTCTTTCATTTTTTCATCCTAACCTCGTTCTCAATTTCAATTTCGGTGTCGATGGTGCTCCTCATTTTGATTCCGGTCACACTCTTGTTCTTACCCGGTCCGACACTCGGTTTTGATCCGATCTCATTCTAAATTTTGGTCCCGATACCGGTTATCAATTCTGCTCTTCGTCCTGCTTTCAGCTGCGACTCCACCAAAGGTCATGGTTTCTATTTGTACAAAGTTGAGGCAAATGCTATATATGTATATAGTATCAAAAGAAAATGTAGACTATATTGCTAGAGAATACAATTAAGTAGTAAAACTTTATTTAGAATCGGTATAGTTTATCGTGGTATAGTAATCGGTATAGTTCATGTATAGTTCAAATATGCGAACGAAGTCGGGAGCAAATGCTAAAATAGATTGTATAAAACTCCTTTCCATTTGATGTGTTAAATTTGGTGATAATTAGTTAAACAGTATTCTAGTTTAACGTTTTTTTATACATATAAATATATTTTAATATATACACGGATACCTCCTTTGCATATAATATAACCATAAATGATTCTCGTCTATGCCCTGAATCTATTTGAGGATTATTTTTGCGTGATGTTTTAACGGTCTGTATAACTCCTGAATTTTTCTCGATCTGTGGGTTATGATATTTGTTTACGTTAATCGCATGAAAATGACTTCATCTAATAAAACGAAGTTTTTTTCCCTTTCCCTGCCTGATGATGTCCTATTAAAAATGAAAATGTAGCCTTTTTATCCCAATATATACGGTTTATTAAGAGCGGAAATGAGCAGCACCAACAAAATGTAATTCGGTGTATACAATTGGAGTTTCATTATGCAGATTCTGTCAAATGGGATTATGGGGCGACATGGGCGAGCGATTGACTACTGTGATATGCAAGAGCCTATTGGGCGGGCTGCTGCAGAGGGTGCCGACGCTGCCCGTGCCCTTGCCGACCGTCGGCTCCGTCCCCGTGCTCAACACGCTCGGCCCTGGCAATTTACCTTTGCCAATAATTTCCGGCTCGAATAATCAAAACAAGCAACCAAAGCAAACTATTCCAAATATTTTTCGATTTTAAATTGTAAATAACTTTATTTTTTAGTTTTTGTAATGGATATAAGTATTATATTCAATTAGCAACCTTATGACTTGTACGAAAGGTTTATTCTACAGGTCATTGAATTAAAAATATTAGCAATTTAAATATATTAAAGAGTTGTATAACATGTCTTACTAAGAATAATTTTTGTTTAAAGTAAACAATACTTGTTAATTTCTAATAGATTTTTTTTTTAGATTCATTTAACCACATATGTATGCATTATCAAATATATATGAATTCCTAAAATCGTTACTTTAACCTAAAGTTCTCGATAATTCATTCAATCATTCAAAATAATTCTCCTTTCTTTTATAAATGTCTACATTTATTAAAGAAAGGTGCAGATAGAGACACATTTTCTATCTAGTAAACAATATAAGAAATTTCAGCAGAACCCATTGACCTATATGTATACATATAGGTCAATGGCAGAACCAATGGAAAGACGACGGGGTCTCGTCTGTGACATGCATATAAACGAACAAACGGACGAATGTGAAGGTTCTAAGGGTTTCACTTTATAACATATGACTAAGAAAGTTCATAAATTAAGGTGCCGATCATTGTGTACCGCTTACTGTGCATTCATAAGGTTTAAAGATTCCCTTCGCATAGCGCATAAATGACTTGTTAATTTTTAACGTTGATAATGAAAGAAATAACGGGTATTAAAACATGAAAATGGAAGAGTGGTAAAAAATGCCTTTTTAAAAACGAGCTTTCGTTAAAGATATATTAAAAACAATAGAAATGAGAAACTTTCGTTATAACAATGCCCCTTTATGCACTATTGAATTAATTATAACGATTTTCTATGAGATTCTCCTGAGAATTATAAAAGGCAAACACATATTTGTTATTGTTGAATTAATTAATAATATGCTGTATGTTTATTTATTCATAGGAAATTAAAATGTTTCAAAAGGTAATTTTTGTTGCTTTATTGATAACAGTATAAAATATCTTCTGGCTACCTACTATTAAACATACCCAATACAGTCTGTGGTCGCATATTTTTTGTCCCTTAATTATAATCGTTCAGCAAATAAAGTGTTTTATTATGTGCCTCCATAACATAACCTAGCAACTAAACAGCAACCAACAAATTGACAATTATCGGGAATACATGAATGCACCGCATCTAGAAAAAACCTCAAATGACTAACGGACGACCCCATAACTATACAATTATGTGTACTTGCGGCGATTTTTTCTTCATTTTATTGTAACAATGCTAAAACTTGGCCCAATATCGTACATCCGTACCAAAAACAAAGCGGTTCTCTAGCTGTAAGCGCACGAACAGACAGTCTTGTGTTTCATTATACGTAGGGATAATTTGGTGTACGAATAAAAGCGCGTCGTTGTATGTTTTAACTTGGCGATAACATTGTGGATTCAATATAGCATTATCAAGGCTTGCGTTATTCCAACGATTTGAACGCCCACGTACCTACTTATCAACCTAACCGTGACACAAAATTTAAAAGCAATCGGAAATGACTGAAATACCCATACCGCTTGTGGTGTGTCTGTGTGTGTGTGTGGGTGTGAGTGAGTATACGTGTGTAGGTGCATGTGAAATAGCCACACTGCTCGTGCGGTTTTAAAATGGTACGTAAAGCGTGTTTAAATGAAAACATAAATAAATTACTTTAAAAAATTTCATGTAAATAATATTTGATATATTTGAAAAATTGCTTTTATAAGATTCAGTCGCTTAACATTTCATGAATTATTGATTCTTGATGTTTTATTGTTATGTTAAATAATGACTGAGTTTCTTAATGAAAGTAAAAAAAAATATCAAACGGGTTTTATAATGTATATTTTTTTCAATGTATATACCTTAACCCGTTTAAAGTTTGCCACTATTAATGCCTTAATGTAGAATCTTGAAAATGGGCGTGGGGAAAGGTCTTTTAGTACGAATAAAAGAAAAATCTGAAAAATACAAAATCCTAACTTGAAATTGGGATTTCGTACTTCAAAAACATAAAAACTAAATTCTTATAAATTTATGCTTGACTTTACTTGACTGGCAATGCCGATTTTCTTAAAAGTACTTAGACGCAGAAATAAATTTTAAGATGACTGTACGTTATATGAAAAGTTGTATATTTCACAACTATTCAAAGCTCTATAATATATTATTGTTAACTACGCTTGCAAAATAAAAAATAAAAGTACAATTTCTGTGAGATAAAAAATATTCAAAAATATAATTTCTAAGCGTAAAAACCTCCTCTAGCTTCATTGCCTTCCCCTTCGTCTGTTTGTTTATTTATTTCAAACGTGACATATTTACTACTTATCTGTTCTAGATAAATTATTGAATTATATTTATTTGAAGAACATTCAAGACGGCTAGTCGAGATGTATTTATACCGGAGTTCGAGCGCTAACGAGTGAGTATATTTTTGCGTTCGGTGCGTTCAAAATCAAGGGGCGATCAACGACAGGCGTTCATGTGGTTCCATGGTGATTTACAGTAAGTCTGTGTTCCTGGATACACGACTTCTGCTTTTCTACGTATAAATTTTATCTGATCTCAATCCTCGAACCCCCATAGGGCATTCAATATAAAAATTGTCTTCAGTAAGTCCATTACGTTCCTATAAACCTTTCAAGTTGAAGTACTTTTATTTAACCAAAAACTTTGCAACGTTACGGTGCCTAATAATGACGCATTTATTATTAACTTTAGTCTTAAATTAGATAGTGTACTGAGTGTTAGAAACTAATGAATGTAAATAAGTAAATATGTATCTTCGGACGCGCACACGGCGCCAGAGAATAGGGTTGTATCGAAATCGAGAACGGCATGGATATCGCAAAGTAATCATTGCTGAAATTCAATTTATACACAGCATATGGGTGGGAAAGGGTTAGCCTAGAGTAAATAGCTTGCTATATTTTAGTTTTCTATATATCAAAGTTGTATCGATCGGAGGTGCTAAAGAATTGAGAGGTGAACGAAGAAAAATATCAACGCATACGCCTGATAAGTTATCCGTCTATTGAAAAGTGAAAGGGCAAAGGAAGCTCTAAAGAGCTTCCAGAAGCCCTTTAGACTTAACCTTCCATTAACTCGATTTTCCTCCATCAGTCGTCCTATTCTTTCCTAAGAGGGCAGCACCGTACTGCTTCGGGGTGCGAGTGTCCACGGGCGGCGGAGACCGTCAACTCTCTGATGACCCGCCCGCTCCTTTGCTTCTTAACCATGTTGTGATAGAATTGTCTAAAAATAAAAATTACATTTAACCCATCTAGTTTGTAAGTGTTCGTGTTTTTGAATATAAAGTTTTCGAAAATATTAGGTAATTTGATAGGAAAAATGTAGTGCATGCAAAGCTATGTATTATTTACAACTGTTGGGCATTTTTTCCTTTTCATTAGTGCTAATATTATTTTCGTTGAATTATATGGAGTTTATTTATTGTAAATCATTCTTAACTTTCTGTATTTTATTTTATATTTTTAGTTGTTACAAAAACTTGGTACGTTTTCAAATTAATGAAGAGACTGATAACGTAAAAATATTCTGCAGCACTCTTAGGCCAGTGTCGTTCCACTTAAGAAAGGGTAATTGTATTTTTTCCCCGAACGAACGGATGGAAAATCATTTTGAATATATGCGGGCGTCACCTTCGTTTCTGATAAATCAATCACACCTTATAACAACGGTGTAGCGAATAAAATGCGCTTATTTATGTATTGTTTACGCGCATTCATTGGAAAGTCATCCCTGTTTATCGTTACAACGGCCATCGCGCATATGCGGGCTGCATATCTACGAGTTGTTGTTCGGTTTTAACGAGGCGGTTTATTTATATATTGGGATTGCGCATCGGAAGAAACGAGCATTCGACACCCGACCGACATGTCGTCCGGACGTCATCACCTTTTCCTCGTCGTGTTTTCCTTGTTCTGTGTCGTCGTTTTAAGTAATACATTAGACAGGAAAGCGTCGGACGACATTCCAGAAGTTGTGCCCGCGCCCAGCGAAGATAGCGCCGCCCTCCCCGGGGAAGTGAACGATGTCGATCAGAAAGCACAAGCGGGCGAGCCCCTAGCCCCAGTCGCAGAAGGCGATGTTGGTAAACCAGAGAAAAAATGCGCTGAAATTGGCGAGTTTGTAAGTGTTTGCTTTATTAATTTTTTTTTGTTTTTTGCTTGCTTTCACATTTCTGGCTGTGGATATCTACGTATTACGACTCACAAAATAACAAAATAAATATTTACGTCGGACGAGAGGCGATCGTCCCGTAAGTGAACCACAGAACGACCTCTGCGGACTAGCTGGTGAACCGTTCGTTTCATACGAATGTGTCATATGAATACGAGGCGTATTATTAGACAATTTTACACTCCTTACAATCTGCAGCGTTTGGCTTGTGCTTTACTTTCGTCTCGTCAAGGTCAAGAAATTTTCTGGAGTTAAATTGCCTTCATTAAATTCGTATTGCACATTCAGAATGATATAAGTACACGAATATGAAGAAAAATACTATTATTCTCATATAATTCTCATATTTTATAAAAAAAAAAATTATCATTTTTAATAACAAGACAATATGTAAATAGCAATAAAAAGAATTGATTGAAAAAAATATATGGACGTCGACGTTTATGTTTATGGATTCTATATACAGTTAGAGCAACGGCCAAAAAAACTTTACGTAGCGGGAACACTTTTTTTATTAACTTTCCATTAACTAAAAATTTGTGAGAATAATTTCATACTGAATATCATTAGCATAATAATAATATCTAATAATTCTTTATTTCCTCGGCAATAGTTTAAGAACGTAAAATTACAAAGAATGTGTAACAATAAGAATTATGGTGGGGGACTGAAACCTAAGCTAAGTTAAACTTGTGTTATATGTTTCCAGACACCCACCCCTAAGCATCTTGGTAACATGTGACACAACTCAATTTTTACAATTTTAAAATATCATAGTTAATAAATGAAACAGAGATGGCAGAATATGAAAACTTATGAAATAATACACAGGTTGTGTGTGAAAGTGAGGGCACGTACATACATATGTGAATGTATGTCTATCGTTGCATGTTTATTGTGAATGTGTATGAAGTGTATATGTACTGGACGTTGAGAGATAATGAATGTGCATTCATGAAAGTAGTTTGCCACTAAACCTTACATACGGTATTTCTCTCTTTTGCCACACAATCTGCGGTTTCTTTATTGCACACAATCAACAGGGTTTAAAAGACACCTATCTGGTTTTATCGGCATTTGAACCTTATGTTAGTTAAACGTAAGATTCAAATTACTAATTTCCATCAAACAGTGAATGACTAAACATATTTGTCATTGTTCACAGTGCAGTGGCCACAGCGATTGTTGCACCTATGCTTGCCTCGGCTACTTGAAGCGCTGCGTCTCCGGCTAGAGATAGTATTATATTATTATTTTATCAGTATAATTACTAATGAACGATGACATTAAAGAAACATTAAGTTAACTCGGCCGTTTATTTAACAAACAGATAACGATCCGTTAAAGAACTCATTAGATAAATAAACGTTCGCCAAACACCCTTCAATTAGTTATCTCAAATGTTTTATCGTAAGTTTATTTATTTTAAAAGATTAATATACTAATTACGTAAGTCATAATCTAGAACTTTATGTTATACTAGCTTTCGCAAGAGGCTCAGCCTGCGTAAACATTGAATGGATTTTTTGCTGGTATGGTAAGAAAAAATCTCCAAGAAACGAGAAAAAACTTATCCTATATGTTACTCCGGGGTATATACTACTACCATCCCAAATTTAATCAAAATCGTGTCCAGTACCTACTTTTCGTGGAATTCGTGAAGAAATGCACAGACATGCAGGCTATCAAAAATTCTAAAAATTGTTGCAATGTGTTCTGTCAACGTTTCTAATACAAATTTAAATTCAAAATATCTTTATTTCATAGATTATAAAATAACACTTGAAATGTGTCGTAATTTTATGCGAATTTACACTTTACCGCTCGTTTGGAAGGCAGTTTTCCCTCAATAAGAACGAGTAAGAAACTTAAGAGTACCTCTATTCTAATTTGATTATGGTTAGACAAACAAATACAAAAACCATTGATGGACGAAATAGCCCAGTACGAAGTCGAGCCGCTTTATGTTCATCGATTTTTGTTTTCGAAATATTTGGAAATTGTGTAATACCCTTTTTACCGAGTGATTGTTTCATAATACTCTTAAATTTATGTAAGGATAAATATTGTATATCTACAGGAACTCTATTGAACATGTGCACACAGAGTCCTCTAAATGAATTTGTGACTGCATAGTCGACTAACATGTAAACTCAGTTTATTTTTTTTCTGGTCAATACCAGAAAATCGATAGTTTACATCGATCACTATTTCTTTTAAACATTTCTATTTTTTTTTATGCATATAATAAAAGTTCATCAATAAATTGGGATGCTAGAATTAAGATTCCAATTAGCTTGTGAATCGCGCGATCAGCCCGCTCCTGCAGCAAGAAAATTCTATGAATATCTGCGGCATGCCCCCAGTGCGAGATACCGTACGACATCAGGCTATGGAATAAGCCGAAACAAATTAATATAGCATTTACAACGTCTGATAATTTTTTTGACTGCATAGACAGCAGAGTTACGTCTTTTCGTCAACCTACTGATATGAAGACTCCATTGAAGCCTATTATCTAAAATAATTCCCAGAAACATGGTAGTATTGAGAAACTTCAATTTTTTGTTACGTACTGAAATAGTTCCGGTTCCATATCTTACGATTGGATGTGAGAATTTTATACAATTTTATACATTATTTGCAATAAACCATTTCTCTACCTTAGATACAGCATTACAATATCCATTCTCATATCTCCTAATGTAGTTTTTCTCAAACATCTTAAATGAACAGTTTTTCCACTATTTTACTATACGTATAGTCTAGTAAATACCAATATGTGGGAAATACACGTGAGCTTCGTTTAAAAAATATGTCTTAAATTTACATGTTCAACTGAGACTAATCTCAACCGACCCTATCGAAAACAAGGTATTTTTTTTGTGCCTGCTATAAAGTTATTGAATGTATTTTATTCAGAATTTACGTACTACAACATATTAGACTCCATACTGTAAAATGAATTTTAAGCATTTTTTATTATGAAAAAAAAATACACAATTATGTACATCCCTATTTTGAGAAATATTTTTGGTAGAAAACATTTATCAATCAAAATAATTATTTCTAAAATGGGACAATATTGAATGAGTGTACAATTAGTGCGACGACAGTTGAAACGTAAACAGCTTGTAGTTGTTTACGTTCAATGCATACGACGCGTGATCTATCTCGAAAAATAATAAATAAAAGAATTCTTTGTATGTCAATAATTTAATCATTTTTCTTAACATCGCGTATAGGATGAATAGGGTGATTCAATTTCGACAAATCCGGTGGATTAGCGGCGAAATGCTGAATCTCCTTCATTGCGTCTTTGGATATCTTCCACAGTTCGGGATAGGTCTCCTTAAAATCAGTGTACCATTTAGAAACCTGTAACACGTTAAACAAATCACATCAATACTTAGACCCTCTTCCAATATCTCCTTTTAAAGAAACATTTATGAAAAAGTGATTTTTAGGATTCCGACCAAAAATGGCAAAAAGGAACTCTTGTAGTTTCACCACGTCCGTATGTTACAACTATTTTACTTAAATAGTATAAGATGTATATTGATGTCATTTGTAGTATACATGGCTTGTACAAATCGCTACTTAATTACTAAATTATTAAGTTTTTTAATTAAAATTAATATTTTTAATTTAATTTAATTTAAAATTAATTATTTAACTACTAAGTTAAATAACAAAAATAAATATTTCTAAGGAGGGGAACTCCATATATGTAACAGAAGCTGAAAAAAATATTTTTTAACAAACTTCAACAAGCGGCACATATTTCGGCAGCACTTTTAAAAATATTTTAAGGTTCATAAGCAATTTTTTATTAAGTGAATATTTTCGGATATAATCGCTCCGAAAGTAGCACAAATTGTGTCCCCCCTATATTTTCCAAACTGTATGTTCAAAAAGTATAAAATAATAAAGATAATGCTTAGTAAATACTTTCAACCAAAAATTATTAAGAATATGTTCGGATTTACCGTTTTTGAGTTATTGCCTAAAAACTGCGCTTCTCAACAAAAGGACGTAAGTCTAATAAAGATACGCTCTTTCGCTGGTGCACTTTAAATTACACTATTTTAAGAGTGATAGTCGACATACCTACTTGTGTCTCTAGTTATAGACGATTAAGTGCTTATACCTATTCTGCGCGGGAAACATGGAAAAAAGTGTAACAACGAAGTGTTTTCATCTGTAGTGCATTTAATTATACTCGTAGTTGACGTTCCTACGTTGATCATGGTCCGACATGCTCTTGGCTGATTTTAAAGTAACTTTTGCTTTCCACGGCCATCTTTTAACGGTTTTTAGGACTAAAAACTTTATTAAACATGTGCGTAACAAATTCAAACATCGGTTTCTGAGAGCCGATATAAGACCGATCCTCGCTTTTTGAAAGATCCTCCGTTGTCTGTTCTCGTTTTAATACGCTTCACTATCGGTTTTTCAAGCCCATAGGTGTTCTATAATAAGAGGAATTATTGGAAACTGCAACTTCGAAACTCATTACGCTGGTTCGATTACAACTCTCCAATATTTATTTAATAATTTGAGCACTCAACGGGCAGCGCATTGCTTATAAACAACGCAATGATCTTATAAGATCACGCGCCTGGACACCTAGACACGTGATCTTATAGATATTGCGTGGTGAACACGAGTTAATCGTTCAAAGGGTTTCTAATTTCAGTCAAATTAAACCGCCTGCTCCATCCCCCAACGAGTACGTCAAATCATCATCAATAAATATAGTCACCTCATTGGTGGCAACGGTTGCTACCCACCCCTAACCCGCAGTGAGCCGGCGTGCAGAGATTAAAGTTAATCCATACGAAATAAAAGGTAGTGGGAAGATGTTTAATACAACAATAATTAATAACAAAAAAAAAAGTTAATAAGGAAAAATATCTAGAAACTTCCAGAGTAATCTAAGAATGGTACATCGTATACAATTATTATTACCAACCTTCTTATACTGAGAGAAATCGAATCCGATAGCCTCGAGCGTCATAGTGGAGTTGATGAGCGGGAAGTCGGCGATAGTGATGTGGTCGTCGGCGGCCCAGCGACGCCCCAACCTAGACAGATATGTTTCGAACACGTCCAGGGACATGTGGACCTTCTTCAGGCCGATGGGTGTACGCTCGTATGCGAAGAATATTGGCGCCATCTGTAAATACGTTACCCGTCCATTAACTATTGTCGGAAATGAAACAATCTATTTAATTTATGGACCACTTTTTGCTGTCTATACAACCATAAAGATAAAGTTAACTCACATTATTTGTGAACTAGTAGATTTTAATTATTCATCAATAGTAAATACTAAAATACATGATTTCCCAAAGTACTTTTTGGTATCGACATACTATCATTATTTGTATATATAGCATATACCAGTGGCGTAGCTAGCTTAGGTGTCACCCGGCGCAGATTTGAAGTGATACTCTAAAAATGAAAACTGTTAAGTTGAAGAAAAATTCTAATCACAAACAATGTTTTATATTTTGTTGTGCATTTTTTGTAATTCAAAATTTGAGGTCAGATAAACTCGGGTGTCACTCCTAAATAGGTGGCATTCGATGCGGGCCGCCCCCGCCGCCTTACCCTAGCTACGCCACTGCCTCCACCTGATAGTATTTATAGTTAACTTTTGCATCGGCTTATAACGAAAATCTGAACACCGTAAAATAAGCGACAGTAACATTATTTTATATCTCATATTTAAGAATGATATATCATATTTACCGAATGTGTTTAACTATCATACAAACAGCGAAGGTCTCGACACGTCTCAATTTGTTGCAAGCGGAAGTCAAGCACATTTTTTATCGAAAGTCCAAAGCTGCTTTGCTGTCGAGTTATGTTGAACTATGAAAAAACTATGTTGCAAAAAAAATGATGTCGGAAATTTATGATAAAATGCAGTAGCAAATTAATTTATTACAAGTACGCCTAATAATATGTTCTCCACTTTTATACACATTTTGCC